>JAMZEH010000020.1:7645000-8150000 GCA_024699665.1 Ostrea denselamellosa | reverse complement strand
TTTCTTGTTATGCCACTCCCACGTGTCCACAGAGAATAATGCACCAAAATTATCGGTGTGACACTGTAATTTTTGAATTGACTGATTGGGGCTAAATACAAAAAATACCAATCCAGTAACATGCATATTTTCCTTTTTAAATTAATTTTTGGCAGCATGATGGGAAACAACTTTAAACAAATAAAATCAGTAAATCATTTCTAAATTACGTAACACGCACACACACACACACACATTACATAGTGTATGTGTGTTTATATATATATATATATATATATATATATATATATATATATATATATATATTGTTTGTATATAAATCAAATAGTACGCTTTAGTATGTTTAGCAATTAAATTTATTCGAAAATGTAGATTCAATGAAAAATGGTTTGATGTATCACTTTATATACATCTATTACTTATTTTTCGTGTTACCAAAAGGCAAAGTGAAATGAAATTAGCTTTTTTTTCAAATGGTTTTACAAATGTTGGTTATTTAAAAAGTCAAACAAAAAAAATATTAGATATATTTAGATATATCTAAAGAAAACCATGTTATCTCGCGCGCGATAAAAAAAAAATTTGAAGCTACGATTTCTTATTCTTACAAAAGTTCGTTACAAATCCACATAATCGACAGTACTTTGGAGAATGCATAACATGAAAAGTGATGCAATTTCTCAATTTTTCTCATAATTAAAATTTGTAAAGTTTTGTGAACGTTTTTCTTATAGAAAACATAGAGCCCAGCTTTAAACAAACAATTTTTATTATCACTTATGGATAAATACTAGATTTGTCCAAGCCTAAGCTCGATGTTTTCAAGAAGAAAAACTGCGTGGAAAATACCTATTTTAAGTCAAAACACCGACAATGATGGAGAACGTCATGTTTATGATATGATAACTCCTATTCTACTTCATTTTGATCAACTGTATCTTGCACAAAATACTAATACTTTAAAAAAAGAACACTACTAAAGACTGATGGTCTTATAGAGCCCTTATCACCCTTTACTTTTCTTGGAGGTAGCATGAAAGTAAACAAAGTATTATTAGAAAACAATCAATATGGAGTATAAAGTTTAACAATGCTTTCTTTCATCTTTCCAGAGAAACACAAATGGTATTGTGGCTCGCTGTACCAGAAGCTTGCAATATATTGGATGAATTTTTTATCCAATCAAGTATTAAACCAAACATACAATTGATCCGTTATTTTATTTATGCACAAGATCTGAAAAATTTGCACACTGTGCCCATGTTTTATCTTCCTGATTAAGAAGAAGTGTATAACTTTCCAAACGGAAATTTTCTCCCAAGGAGAGCTTTGTTTAGCAGTCCACGAAAGCTTCCGTTGTCTTCAGTTGACGCAACATCTCGCTCTGCGAGATAACGTTCCTCTGGATGACTCGATTGTCTTGCATTTGCGAAGTGGCCTTTGAAGATGATTTAAAAGACTATCTCTTCGTTCAGCTTGTCTTTGAAAATTAAGGACGTAACAAAAATTATTCACAAGAACATATTGTCAGTTCTTCCAAGGAAGAGGGTCCACTAACTTTGTTGTTTTTTTCCCCACACATATGTTGTGTACATTGGGTTGATAAACTTAAGTCTTTCGCAGAAAAAAGATATTTTCTTGGAAAATATGCGCTTCAACACAATCAAAAGTGCAGATTTTGTGTCATCATTAAAATGCACTTACATGGTTTGCAAAGTAGCTTTGTTTCCACAGTCTAAGTACTGTATCTTTATCCGCCATTCCGTCAGTTGATAAATATTTTACTTAGTGTTCTATCATATATACTTACAAGCATTAAATGAATCACACACACACACACACACACACACACACACACACACACACACACACACATATATATATATATATATATATATATAGAGAGAGAGAGAGAGAGAGAGAGGGGAAGAGGTAATAAGCAGGAAAAAAAAATATGTCCAATGATGACTAAGTACGCATAACCCACTTTCAATTAAAAGTGGATCGTGTACTTGGTCATCGTTGGATATATATAAAAATAAAATTAAAATAAATAAAGATGGATCATGTGTACTTGGTAATCGTTGGATATATATATATATATATATTTGTTTGCACATCGTTGCGTGTTGTCAGCAATATAGACGTTAAAAAAAGTGCCTATATATGCGTAATATGATTCGTGTGAGCTGTGTGGCCCGTGGGCCTCTTGCGTATACTTTGACCCCATATTGTTGCCCCAACACGACTCTTACGTCATGGTATGAACAAACTTGAATCTGCATTTCATCAGAATGATTGCATGTTATGATGATAATCTATATCCGTATGTTTCTTGAGACAAGTTGTCTTTATTAATCCCTATATAACTTGTATTTCCAATATAAAAAAAATTACAAACTTGAATCTCTATTTGTCGAATTGTGGACTTCTTGAGAGGAAACGTTTTTATAGATTTTCTCTATATATTCGTAGAAGGAAAAATTTTGTAATACTTTTTTTTTTTTTTTTCAAATAAGTTACATGTACCTGCTTTCTTGTGTATATATGAATTAAATTAGAATGATTATCGATTTATCTTCATATCTTTAACAAACATTTGAAATTTATCGTAAAACAACTTTGTATATACTTCTTTATAGTAGGCAGTATAATGCACTTCTATGGGGAAAAATATTTAATTAAAATCATACTGCAACACAAAATGCATTCTTTTATCAACATACTGTACAAAAATAGATGCACGTTCAATGATAATTAACGTATTATTTAGATAGTATACTTTCAATCTTGGTCATTTGACAAAGAAACGTTGTAGTGACCAATTTAACTTTACACGATGATACTTTAACATTACATGATGATACTTTAACATTACATGATAATACTTTAAATCATTTGATGATACTTCATTATATGATGGTACTTTATCATTATGCGGTGGCTCTATAAATAGGTTGCTTGGTTGATTGTATATTGTTAACGCCCCTTAAGAATTTTCACTCGTATGGAGACGTCACCATTGCCGGTGAAGGGCTGCAAAATTTAGGCCTATGCTCGGCGCTTGCGGCCTTTGAACAGGATGGGGTCTTTATCGTGCCACACCTGCTGTGACACAGGACTCTACAAGTTACTTGGCTATATATTTCAAATAAAAGTAGAAATATCAACAAAGGTGACGTAAGGTTACCCATACAAATGCAACGAACCAGACCGAAATTCGAACCCGGGGCCCCCAAATCTCTAGTCAGGTGCTTTTCTGGCCACCGGCGAAATATACAGCCAAGTAAAAGGTAGAGTGATCACATGACAGATTTTTCTGCTATGGCCAAAATATCTATTAAATATTCTACAAAGACACCTTTATATGCTTTAATTTTTATTCACAGCAATTTTATTGTACAATTACAAAGTGAAAACATTATATAATCTAGGCAACACACCCATGGACCACCTGAACATAAATGTGGACAACCCTTACCTAAGGTTTGGTGAAAATATAACCAGTAGATTAAAATATGAACAGTTTACAAACGGATAGACAAATGACAAGTGGTAAAAAAAAATCATGTTATACTTTGGCTCAGGTGAGCTAAATATTTCACCTTGACAGTGCTGTTGTATCATAAATTATAAGCCATAGTTAAATAATTTAGATTTTTGAAATCAGAAGGTGACCAGGGGTCACCATTATTATATAGTTATCAATAAATAAATAGCTAAAATTCAATAAATAAAAGGATGCGATTACAAGTTTCATTTCGTTATGTTTGATTATTCATATCACATTCTCGTATTTGGGAAAAATATTTTATGGGAGATACAGATCATTTGAATTATTTGTGTTTGGAAATGATGACATGTAATAAATAATGGTGCATTCTTTATTCATTTTGCTTTGGTAGTGTGTATTATACATCTTCACACGTGTTGTCTGCATTGTACTTTCAATTTTATGACCGGTTGCGGCAGCTCAGTGGTTAGAGCGTTCGCTTCGTAACCGGGAGGCCGTGAGTACGAGCCCCGCTCGTGCCATGACCGCGTCAAACCTAAGACGAAAAATAGGTAGTGATTGCTCCTTCGTCAAACGCTCGGCATTTAGAAGTGAGAATCACGGGTCTTTCGGATATGACCTTAAAAACGGAGGTCCCGTGTCACGGTAGGCGTTAGCACGTTAAAGAACCCTCACTGCTACGGCCCTGAGTACTAAGCATAAGTCTAAATTTGTGGTACTTCACCTACAGCTGGTGACGTCTCAATATGAGTGAAAAATTCTCGAAGGGACGTAAACAAACAAAAAAATCAATCAATCAATTCTATGAGGGACTGTTTCATAGCTTAGCCAACTGTGTAGAAATTAGCTAATAAAAATAGAGTGACTGGGGATCATACTAAAATGGGGTAACCCGTGCCCTACTTTAGGGTGCGAATTACCCTTCTGCGGATGTAACGTGTTCGGAGGTTTAACGTATCACTATCCCGATGCTTAGCCTATTTTTAAACTACCGTGGGAGATCCAGGTTAGAATAGGTCCTCAGTACCCCTTTACTTGTCGTATGAGGCTACTAAATGGGGCGTTCCTTCGGATGAGACCGCAAACACCGGGGCCCCATGTCTCAGCAGGTGTATCACTGTAAGGATCCCTCCCTGCTTAAAGGCCGTAAGCTCCGAGCATAGGTCTAAATTTTGCACCGGTAATGATGACGTCTCCATACGAGTGAAAAATTCTCAGGACGGACGTTAAACAATATACATGCAACCTATTTTTAGATTGATTGATTGATTGATTATTTATTGCTTTCCGCCACACTCAACAATTTTTCAGTTATCTGGTGGCGTCCAGTTTTTGTTGGTGGAGGAGAGAACCCATATACAATGTACCTGGGAAGAGACCACCGGCCTTCCGCAAGTAAACTGGCAAACTTGCTCACATAACGAACTCGCGCCGACAGAGGTGAGAGGTTTTGTGATTTTGAGCCCGATGCTCTAACCACTCGGCCACGGAGGCCCCTTCCTATTTTCAGAACCACTGCATAATGATAATTAAAGTTTCATAATATAATAAAGTATCAGCGTGCAATGTTAAAATATCATCATGTAATGTTAAAGTATCATCATGTAATGTCAAACTATCATCATGTAATGCTAATATCAGCATATGCTATTAAAGTATCATTACGTAATGATGAAGTATCAGCATATAAAGATAAAGTATCATCATGTAATATGAACTATTATCATGTAATGTTAAATTATCATCATGTAATATCAATTTCATCATGTAATCTTAAAATATTAGTATGTAACTTTAAAGTATCATATAATAACATGAGTGGTATCCATATAAGGCAATATTGAGGCGTACCATATGTAGCGATTGCTCTTCGCCAAATCTCGTCAGTTAGAAGTGAAAATTACGGGTGTTTCGGACATGACCACAAAAACAGAGGTCCCGTATTAAGGAAGGTGTTGGAGCGTTAAAGAACCCTCTCTGCTATGCCGTAAGCACCAAACAAATGTCTAAGTTTGTTTTACTTTACCCACAACTGGCGACATCTTAGTATAAGTGAAAAATTCTCTACAGGACGTAAAACAACAGCCAACCAACGAACAAGTAGACTGTCAAGTTTTCGGGACGATCTCTGTCTTCTTCAGTACAAACGAAAAGGTTTACATCAGATGTCTAAAGACAGCTAAAATATACAAAAAACCGCTAACACTAAAACTCAATTAATCTACAATCGTATGTACACTGCAGATTACATGTTTATTGTTTTGGGGTTTTCTAAGGAGGGAATTTAGGACTTGTTATTCGACTTAATCGTCGATAGGCTAATCTACAAAACACGTACCAGTAAATGTTGAATTGAGTTACCTAATTATGAAACTCCATGCAAAAGTCAATTCGTACCCGGTGAGATTCGATATATATATATATATATATATATATATATATATATATATATATAGTGTGTGTGTGTGTGTGTGTGTGTGTGTGTGTGTGTGTGTGTGTGTGTGTGTGTTGTGAAGATTAGTAATATTGATTTTGCCTGCTAGACTAGCACATGTACTGATAAGTGACATTTAGTTTCAGAGTTCAATTTAGATATAGATGCGTAGTTTACAAAGGAGCGGAAGACCCCCTTTCAAAACAAAACATCATTTCATGTCTCAACGATTTGTTTTCATAGTAGTTTATTTACGGATAAAGTCAAAGAATGAAACAATGTGGAAAAAACCTAGAGAACGTGAAAGAAAGTGTTGACGAACTTAGTTCTATTTTCCGGATTGTTTAAAAAGTTTAAAAATCAATTTTGAGTTTCTCTGCCATTACATCGAGAGATATCAATCCCCCAATTAATTGTTTCACGGGTTTTTCAAACTAAATACATGCATGTGAATGATATAACTTTAATAAATCAAACCAAAACGACTAGTAGTTATCCCGTCACCGTAAGGTACACGCCATCGCCAATACGGGTAAAGCAACCTTTTTTTTTTTTTGTTTCCATATGTGAACTTTGCCCGCACAAAGAGGAAATTTCTAATTAAGCTGTTAATATTGCTCATCTCGGCGGAAACAGAAGAATGCCTTACTGTATATGTATATCAGGATAATGTGATGAATGCATCTTTTTAACATCCGGATGTCGTCCATTGAATGCACAAATACACTCTTTTCTAGTGCTTCCATTAGAACAACTCATCTACTTGTCATCATAAAAAAAATATTGATTTACAAGTTCTCAGTTGAACCACGTAACGCAAATTATTTTTTATGATCGTAGAATGTATTTACGTATACTGAAAATATATATAACTCTGATAACATACTGTAAAACATTATATAAGCTGTATATTATTTAAGTATTTCATCTTTCCTGGCCATCCACTGCTTATATATGTGTAAATTTGCAAATGTTTTTTTTGGGGTTTTTTTTTTTTTTTTTGGCATCCTGTTAAATGGGGTAAAGGTCTTAAAGGAGCATGGGCATGAATTGAACTGAAATTTTTCAAATTTCATTTTTCCATTTTTAATGTTTACAATGCTCAAGTAAAGTATTTTTAATGGTAGGCAAAAAAGTTGAATTTCAGTTGTAACAAGTGAGATACACCATTCACAATTCTTTGTTACGTATACAAGACTCGTGCCATGTTTTTCTTTACATACAGATTGCTTAATAAAAAATTTAAAACAAAATGAGATGTGACAAACACTAGGATATGTTTAATTCTGTTCAGAATTAACTTATAATCATGTCCATGCCCCTTTAAGAACCATGTAACGTTTAAATGTTCCGGACACTATAAAAAAGGGGGGGGCATGAAATGTGTGTATATCTATCTATCTATCTATATATATATATATATATATACTCCTTAACTGGGTATTTATATAGTTATAGTGAATTTCTCTATGCTTATATTAAATGTTTCTTCACTTCGGGTAGTTATCATTGCAATCTCTGCGCTTTATAAAATAGTGCATCTTGTAGGAATCTCTTAAATTTACGTCCGATGACAGATGACTATATCCCATTTACGGTCTCAATTACCGTGTTGCGTCATCGAAAATGAGTTTTTTTTAATCTTGCCTGGGTAGTCAAGAGGTGCGCTGGGTCGCGCGCTGTTAGATTTAATTTGTTTTCGAGATATATATATATATATATATATATATATATATACATATATATATATATATATATATATATATAAAGATAAAAAAAAAAAAAGAAAGAAACATTTTAAATCTCCAGATGCTTATCATTAAGTAACTTTCTTTACTTAATGTAAAGGTGAAGATACTCAATGTAAAGGTGAAGATACTTAATGTAGAGCTGAAGATACTTAATGTAAAGCTGAAGATACTTAATGTAAAGCTTCTGAAGATTTGAAATGAAAGCGGTAAAGCTTTATTAAATGTTTTCGTAATTCTTTTTGTCTTTTTACCAATCATTGTGAAAACTAATTATTCTCTCTCTACCTTTCTGACTTGATGTTTTCTGGCATACATGCATACATTTAAAGTATAGGTACACAATGAATCGAATACATCTAGTACTGGTCTACACTCACATGCTTCACCCGCAGCTGTAGTCGTATTGGGTTGGACAGTGCCAGTTACACCTGGATTCCCCCAAGGCTAGACAGTGAATAATTTAATAAATATTCGACCAATAACAATAGCGACACAAAGAATCAAGGACCAATCAGAGATTGTTTTATTAAAGTGTATTCGGATTGTAAGTTCACAAAAAAAAAAAAAAAAAAAAAAAAATATAAAAAAATAAGAAAAAACAAAATATCTGCGTTTAAAGAACAAAGAAAGATTTTAGATGCATTGAGGGAGAAGAAAGACTGTTTCGCATTTTTTTGTTGTTGTTTTTTTGTTTTTGTTTTTTTTTTTTTGGCATTTTATTCGATTTTAAAATTCCCCGTGGGGATCCGGGTTGTTAGAATAGATCCTCAGTATCCCTTGCTTGTCGTAAGAGGCGACTAATTGGGGCAGTCCTTCGGATGAGACCGCAAAAACCGAGGTCCGTGTCACAGCAGGTGTGGCACGTAAAAGATCCCTCCCTGCTCAAAGGCCATAAGCGCCGAGCATAGGCCTAAATTTGCAGCCCTTCACCGGCAATGGTGACGTCTCCATATGAGTGAAAGATTCTCGAGCGGGACGTTAAACAATATTTAATCAATCATTTAATCGATTTTAAAAGTGTGGTCCGAATTTCGACAATTTTATTCCACCTTGAATCATAGCACATACGTATTTATGAGGCCGGACGATCATAGTATATATAATTTCAACTGTTTTAACCAAGATTCGGTTTTTACAAGCTACTATTACTCGGTCATTTCGAATGCATATTTAGATAAATCCAGCAAATCAAGTGACAAGTCACGTGTTCGACTTCTTATCTGCGTAAAGCTACTTCAGTACCGTGCCATAAATTTACGAGAAATAAATACATCGAATATTCCTTGTAAATCGTTGTTTTACGCGCTTTCAAACCAAATCTAGACAGTGTTGCGTATGGGTTAAATACATCGTATTAGAATTCCCCTTACCGTATCGGGCTATTTATAGATGTTCCGAAATAACAGCAAAACTTTCCTGTTAGCGGAAGACGTCATTTGGTTGGTCAAGTGTGAAAGGTTAAATAACTTGGCCTCAAACGCAATGCTGTCAGATCCATCTCCAATGTAACTGATAAAGATGACCTGATTTTAATTAGATTCCATCATTTATAAACAAATATCATCCATTGAAGACTGCAACCAGCTTCTACTATACCGTGGTGCTACCTTGAAATGGGAAAAGGACTGGTTCATGGTCTTTCCACCCAACTGAATGCTATATAGATCGTCACTTCCTCCAAAATGGATATACAAATTTGAAATGAACAATTTCTCGGCTTCCTGAAACAAAATATAAAACCCTCTAAGCAAGACCTTCAAAACTCTAATTAAACTCAAATTAAAATATCGCAGCTCCGTCTGGGATCCAAACTAGAGGGAATCTACAGAGAACAGTGTGATATGCCAATAACATAGATTATAATAATATGAGGACGCTTTAAAAACGACTGGGTCCACGTTCAATATTTCAAACCAAATTCATTATGTTCTATGAAATAAGCAATCATTGATAGGCATTCAAATGGCAATAAATGTTTATTATATTCATTTAATCCAAGAACATGAAAATTAAGTAATTCTTTTCAGGTCGACACATGTTGATTCATTTCGTCTTTCCCACTGACATTTCTCAATGTAACCGGTCGCGGTAGCTCA
Organism: Ostrea denselamellosa; assembly: GCA_024699665.1. Lineage (NCBI taxonomy): Eukaryota > Metazoa > Mollusca > Bivalvia > Ostreida > Ostreidae > Ostrea > Ostrea denselamellosa. The sequence goes on along the minus strand of JAMZEH010000020.1, from coordinate 8,140,205 downwards.
GTGGTAGAGCGTTCACTTCGTAACTGGAATGTCGTGAGTTCAAGCCCCGTTTGTGCCATGGTCGCGTCCAATTTAACACGTAAATGTTGATAGAGATTGCTCCTCCGCCAAACGTTCGGCATTTAAAAGTGAGAATCACTGGTCTTTCAGATAGCCCTTAAAATTGGAGGCCCTGTGTCGTGATTGCCAAGTTAATAAACCTTCACTTCTACGGCCGTAAGCTCTAAGCATAGGTCATAATTTGTAGCACTTCACCTACAGCTGGTGACGTTTCAATACGAGTAAAATATTCTCGACTGGACGTAAAACAAACAAACAATCAATCTTCCTCACTAACTATTCACAGCTCCAGTTGAAGTCCACAAACGGGTCTAATCAAATATAATTGATATCATAGCAAACTTTGAATACACTGTTTTCCTTTAATAACATTTCCCTTGTCTCTTGTTGCACAGGAAACTAGATCACAATGAGCATTGCTAGTAATCGTCAAGAACGTATCTCTAAATCACATCTATCGTCCTGTTTTCTGTCTAAGCAATTTAAAATTCCTTGACTTTATACCGATGTGAATTCATTTATTGTTAGATTGCTCTCACACTTTGCAACTAAATTAAAATCCCATCATGTTTAAATATTTTACGTATGAACGTACAGATTCAGTACGTGTTTGAACATTGTACGAGGGCTGATCGATATGAGTCTTTATCGAAGGAAGTTAGCATCGATGTCCTTTTTCAGACCTACTATTCCCTGACTATTTAAGACCATGTACCCGAAGACTGATGTCATTTGGTCAGTTTATATGGACGAGGTAGCACTCTAAGGTAAAAAAGGCAAGTGACTTTTGCAAAACTGGACAAAATCGGTGAAAGAGTGGTGATCCAACATTTTGCATAAGAAAGATTTAGCACCCTAGGATATCCATGCTGATATGGTTGCAACACTTGGGAAAAATGTCTCTTCATATGCTACAGTAAAAGGTGGGTAGCGGAATTTAAACGCGGCAGGCAGAGCCCTGAGGATGACCCCCATCCTGGAAGGCCTGTCACTGTTACAACCCCATAAATGATATTGTTATGACTGGCAGGCGAGTTACAGAAAGATATACAGCCAGTACAGTTGGCATTTCACAGGAAAGGGTACATTCCATTCTGACAGAGGATATTACAGTGAGAAACCTTTCAGCCCGTTGGGTACCAAAACTTCTGACAGTTGATCAGAACCACACCAGGCGCACTTTGTCGCGTGCTAGTCTAAACCTTTTAGAGGTAGATCCTGCTAACTGTCTTCATAGATTTGTTACTATAGATGAAACGTGGGTGCTTCATTTCACCCCTGAATCCAAACAACAATCTAAACAATGAAGCATCCTCGTTCACCCCCGCCAAAGTAGGCAAAGACTGTTCTATCAGCTGAAAAGGTTATGGCCTTGGTTTTCTGGGATGCTGATAGTAGTCTAATGGTAGATTATCTCCAGAAGGGACACACAATCAATGGCACATACTATGCATCACTTCTGAGGCAGTTAAACTCAAGCGTCGCGGAAAACTCAGTAAATGTGTGTTGTTCCACCAAGACTTTATGCCCTCCTGTTCACGAATCTGTCATTGCCATGGCTGTCATAAACGATTGTAGCTTATAAATGAGTATCCACCTCATTCGCCAGTTCTCGCTCAATCAAACTTTCATCCATTTCCAAAAATGAAAATGGCCATTTCTGATACCCATTTTCAGTCAGATGATGACGTCATACATGCAGTGGGGGACTTTCTGAACGGTCAAGAAAAGGACTTCTTTAAAAGTGGCATTGAGACCCTTAAACTTCGCTGGCAAAAGTGAATAGACATTGAAGGGGATTGTGTTGAAAATTATGCAATATGTCAGCCAAAATTCAAACCCTCACATACGAAACTCACAACATATCAATCAGCCGTAGTACTTAGAATTTCTCAGTTGTCATCAACACAGGGAAAATGAGGCAATCCTTCTTTAGGGGTATTAGATTGTGGTAGCTGCCAATCTATGCGTGTAGCGTGTATTTGGGGTGTGGTGGTTGCAGTAGACTTTTATTTTATTCTCTTTTAATGTAAACATTACAATGAAATAATTCAATTCCAAACGTACGGTTATAAACAATACTATATTTCACTGAAGATATTTTTAAAGAAGGAAAAGAAAGAAAATAAATGCAGTTTGATTTATATTGCCAAAATTACCAAATAAATTCTTTGAATTGAAATATAACAGAACATTTTTGCCTGGAAATGTTGAGCTTTATAAAATAGGAATTAAACCATTAACAGATGGCGACCGACTGTACAAATGCAGTTTCATTATTATCAACAGAGTATTGAATAATTCTGATATTTCATTCTCATTTTTGGACCAAAAATAAAATATTTAACATTTCAATTCAATATCTGTTGACTTCGAAGACTAATAGCATTTCTAAAAATCGTTGAACAACTGGGCATTCCCAGATAAGATTTTAAATTGTTTCCTCTTCCTTTTCACACAGAGTACAAAAGTTTATGTCAGCTTTGCCTTCTTTGTTCATGAGATTATTGGTAGTTAGAATATAATGATTAGTTCTGTATTAAAACTATTGGAATTTACTATTTGTGTCACAAGGAATGAGAAATTGTAATAATTTTGCATTGTGCATCAGTTATTTCAAAATGTCTAGCCTGTTAATCTTTATTCCTTGGATTTACTACAGATTTATCTAAAATATCATAGATAGGGGTTTTGAATTTTTCCTTAGAAGAACAAATATTTTGATATCACGCAGAATCCTTGGTCTTTAGATGAATCCATTCCTACAAAAAATATATATCCTAACAAGAATTTGCTATATGGCATCTAAGAGATCCACCACAAATGTTATGTCTTTTTCATACAAAAAATTATTTTTTTAAAAATTGAAATTGCTGGTCAAAATTGAGATTTTTATTTTACACCATAAAAGTTGGAATACATATTTTTGCCAATCCTTAAGTATTGGAAGTATCTTTATGCATATTCATTAACAACTACCAAAAGTGCAGATCCAGTATTTATTAATTTATTATTGTCGATTGAATTTTAAAGTAACATTTTCAATTTGGAGTCATTGTCATTAATAATCCTTCCTATCAATGTTGACCTTCAACAAAGGTTTTTTTTATGTATTACGTCCTATATTCGAATATTTTTTTAATCCTTCATATACGTATTTTTTAGGTGAATATTCTTATTTTACTTTTTGAAATTTTAATTTGAAATAGATTTTAATCTTTTTTTTTTAAAAGAACAAAATTCAAACTAGACGATTGAGATTTAGATAAGAAAGTCCGATTTTGAAAAATATTCACCAAAGTTCCAGCAAATCCGAGCCTCCATAAAGATGACACAAAATGTAATGGAAATTACGTTAATGTCATTTTCAATTGGCCAGAACTAAACTGGTTTGAGTTAAAATAAAAACCACTTTGAAGTTCTAAAGCCTAATTGTTACAAAATTTGCGATACTTGTCGTCGTTAATAGCAAGGAGAGTCCTTATCGCTGTTGTTAGGTTTCGTGTATTGTTCAAGAGCATTTCAAGAGATCGCGATTGTATATTGAAGTAACACTTAAAAATGACTAATAAATATTATTGATAAGATGACCCTACATGGCTTCTCTTCCTTATTGCAATCCGACCATACTTGAGAAATTTCTGCTATGACCAACAATCGATTTACGTACTTATAAGTAATGTACTTTTCACACACAGAAATTCAGTTAATTTACCTATGGCCCTCGAAAAAGTACCGAATTTTAAAGTGTTGGTTCATCAGGACTTTCACAAAAAGCATAAGTATGCCTCACCAAATCACCTTTTTCCAGGTCATGTTGTGCAAAATAACAATTCTGAGTACTAAATTAGAGTAAATTACTAATGATATGTCATAAAGATAAAATTAGCATTGATGTAATATATTCTCTGCTTAGAAACGATTTATTACATTCACTCTAACTTTATCTTTCACTATCTTTTATCGTAGAGAGAAAACACCAACTATGTTGCAGTAAGGTACTAATACTAGCATCCAGCATTTGCGAATCCTCATTTTCAAATTTTTTCAACTAACGTGGCTGATATGTGCCATTTTACAATCTGTCGTATTTTCGAGGCGAATAGACGACAAAACGATAATTAGCGACTTTTCCCCACAATAACGAAAAAATTGATTGATTGATTATGTATTGTTTAACGTCCCGCTCGAGAATTTTTCACTCATATGGAGACGTCACCATTGCCGGTGAAGGGCTGCAAAATTTAGGCCTATGCTCGGCGCTTATGGCCTTTGAGCAGGGAGGGATCTTTATCGTGCCACACCTGCTGTGACACGGGACCTCGGTTTTTGCAGTCTCATCCGAAGGACCGCCCCATTCAGTCGCCTCTTACGATAAGCAAGGGGTACTGAGGACCTATTCTATGAACCCGGATAACGAAAAGACGAGAAAACGAAAAGTCAAAAAACTATAGGCGAAAAGATGACAAATTAATCCCGCAAATTAGCGACCTTATTTGTCGTCTTTTCGCTTGACGTTTTGTCGTATTTTCGCATCGAAAAGGCGACAAATTGTAAAATGGCACAAATCAGTCATCATATTCAACAGTTCGAAAATTTTGTTGTAAAGCTGAACTTATCCAACACGATAAAATGTGATGACCGAATTCTTCCCACATAACAACCTGCGATGATCGAGTTATTCCCACATACTATTGATACCCTCTAATGACCGAGTTTTCCACCACAACATACCATGTGATAACCGAGTTTTTCCCATACAATAACCAGCTGTTATGATTGATTTTTTTCCCACATGATAGCCTGTGATGACGAATTCTTTCCGCAAGTTAGGCTGTGATGACAGGGTTCTTCCCACGCGTTATCGTGTGATGGCCGAGTTATTCCCACATGATAGCCTGAGAAGACTTATTTCTTCCAAGACGATGCACAGTGATAACCGAGTTCTTTCCATACCACAACCTGAGATGACCAAGCTCTTTCCATGTGATATCATGTGATGCCCGAGACCTTTCTACCCAATAGCCAGCTGTGATGACCGAGTTTTTCTCACGTGATAGCCTGTGATAACCGAGTTTGTTCCGAACGTTAGAATGTGATGACCGAGTTCTTCGTACACATTATACCTGGATGATCGAGTTCTTCCCACACAGTTGCATGTGTTGAGTTAGTCCATAAGACGTTTTCGGGAAAGACATTGTGTCGTAGCGACTCTGAGTCCAAATTTTATACAGGAACTCGCAAAATAAGCCTTAATATCTACGGATTGAAAATCATAGTCTTTATTGTAAGTAATTAAAACGAACTCGAAAGTGTATGATAGCTTGGTCTTTAGAGCAGTCTAAGTAACAGACAGGATTTTGTATTCATTTAAGGAATGCCAATACATTAACAGCAATATCGTGTGGGTTTTGCAATAACTCCATGTCTGCACCAAACTAAAGGTGGGTTGTCCATGTTGGTTTTCAAGGGGAAAAAAGTTTGATTTTATAAAGTAGAAGAGAGGAATGTAAATGTCTACAGCAGGATTCGAACACACTCAAACACGCTCATATCCCCTGGTTGGTAACGCACTTGACTATCAATGCGTTTACCCACTAAACATTTAAATATCAAACAGAGTTAACACTCCTTATGAAGTATGCCAGAGTAAAGCAGTTCATACCCTCATGTATTTCCAAACAGGAAATTTTCTTAAAAGAATAAAGTTATTTCAGCCACATTACACTCAAAATCCCCCAATCACAAGAAACAAATGTGACATTTGAACTTTCGTATATTAGTTATCTTCCTTGTTTAAATCGAAAAAGGGTGAGTGTCTTCACGAAACAGTCGCATGGTGGCTATCGTATTGTTAGTTATCTGATGCATACTTCGACCCTGAGCGTTTATTTAAAACCATTTTTGCACACTTACTTCTGAAAAATTTGTTATTCCCACATGAGAGGGCGGACAGAGTAAAAAAGAGGACAGAAAGAAATGTAAAAGAGGAGAAGACGATGGAAAGAAGATGGAGAAGGGAGTAAAGAGGTGGAGACAGAGGGAGTGGGAAAGACAGGGAGGAGGAGAAAGGAGAGAGAAAGACGAAAATGGGGAAAGGAGAGAAGAAAGAATGAGGAAGACCTCCTGTCCAACCTTTAATACATGTATCAATGCAAACATTATTTGGCAGTATTTTATCTGATCATTGTCATTTCAATGAAATATTTTGCATTACAAAGTCCTAAAATTTCACTGATTTTCTCATGTCGTTGATGAAATACAGTTTGGTTCAAGTACGGGTCGGATACCTTAATATTGATGTTTTCAGATTCGTGAAAATATTACTAGCTGTTAACCGTTTTCCCATCAGCAATATTTGCGAGTAGAGTAATAAAGATATACTTAGTTCGGGGTCACTACAATAGTACAGCCTACTTCGTGGACGAATCAGTAGAGGTATAAGGGTGACGAATACCCACAGGACATGAGATCACAGCACACTCGAGTTTCGTTGACAGATACAACACTTACCGTCCGACAGATGCTTTGCGGCACGCTATTTTTAAGATTCTGCTGTACAGATCAGTTGTTCGGGGCCTGTTTCCGAATTTATGTGATTTGTGTCGTGCCTTACAGTGATATGGAGACATACTACATAAAATGAATTCGAGAAATTAAATTGAAAAGAATTCCGTACATGGATACATTTAATATAATTAGTACCTTGCATCGCTAACGTGTCGCCTGTAAAACTCGGTTTGCGATCGTTAAATCAGCATTTAACGGTCGCAAATAACAAATTTAGTTATTCCCTAATTTATAGTCATAGAAATAATAACAAGACGTTATTTACGGCACCACAGTCATTTTCTGTGCCCAAGCATGAAAAACCACAAGGGGCTAGCACTAAAACGATCCCAGACTTTCTGACTTCCTGTACCATCTATAATTGTCACTCAGTGTCACGACCTTGACATAAAGTTTAGAAATTTAAGTCTTTTACCCCTTTCCATTAGAAACATTTTAATTGTTTCCTTTTCAGCTGTTTCGCGAAATTCTTTTTTTGAGGAAGGTGAAGTGCATCAGATAAGGTGCTTTAGGACAGGAAATACCCCCCTCCCCCATCCTTTGAGGGTGTTTAATCTTCACCTCCATCGCGGTGATATTTCAAAGGGCATATTAAGATTTATCTAATGACTGAATGATAGCAGATTTATAACTGAACAACAGACTTTCGAGTTATTGCCGGATCATCATTTTATTAAATTTAATACTGAGGTCACTTGAGTTCAAGCTCAATCGAACTTATCGGGTCTTTCCGGCGCTTCCCGGGCTTGTCGGAAAGACCTGAGGAGTTGCGATTGATATCGAACTTTGCCCATCCATCGATGCTTCCGATGAAGACAGCAACTAAATATGGGCGGATCCAGATATTTTCGAATTAATTTTTGCACAGACTGCCGATTTAAGATTTTTGAACTTTAAAAGGATGCATGAAGATATATATTGCAAATGTAATGTTTGATACCTAACATTGAAACTAAATGTACAAAACATAAATATATCTACTATAAGATACTTTATAACCCATAAGACTTCTTTTAATTTTGAGTAATTTAAGGGAGAAATAAATTTTCTAAACTTTAAAATTTGACAGTTCACATCTTAGTATATATATATATATATATATATATATATATATATATATATATATATATATATATATATTACATGAAATGATCATAGATTCTATTGAAATACACATCTATTTTTTGGTCGGCCTCAATATCTCTTTATTTGTTTTGTGCATTTTTTAATTAAAAAGAAATTAGACAAATTATGTAAACTAGGATGTAGCCAAACTCCATTTTCTTCTTTTTCAAGATGAATTTTTAGCTAATTTGATTAATGATGATATTTACATCATATATTTTCAACGGAGATTGTAATACTGTGGCAGTCGTCTCTCCAATAATTGATTGATAGAGAGAGAGAGAGAGAGAGAGAGAGAGAGAGAGGTTTACAATTTGTGACGGTAGTATATGTTTACTGTAGCGGCGAATAGTAAATTCTATTGTTTACATATCCCAGGCATGTGTTGCTCAATTAACAGAAAGTATTAACACGGATGTCAATAAAAATCAACTCATTTATCGACGCTTTTGAATGGCTACAGAACGATCAACACTTGGACACTTGTGCATAAATGTTTCAACTGAAGATAATGGTTATTATTACGTGTATATACACATTGAATAAATCAAAAATATATCAATATGATCTGCTCTCTCTCTCTCTCTCTCTCTCTCTCTCTCACACACAGAGAGAGAGAGAGAGAGAGAGAGAGAGAGAGAGAGAAGTAGTACAATTAGTAGCATAGACTGGCCGAGTTATTCTTTAGGAGTATAATACGTAAAGTAACTGTGTAGCAGTTCACATATTTCTTCCTTAAATCACCCTAAAAATTACATAAATTAAGAGAAACCTTATTATGGCTTGTAAAGAATTATTATATTACAGTATATTCTAATGCTTTGTACATTTAGTTTCAATCAATAATATTTAGGCTGAGTTATGGATCATTTTATATGTGTAGGTGTGTGCGTTTGGCAAGCGCGGCAAGATACCTACACTCTCAAATAGTTATATCGTGCACCTGTTTTATCTGATATATTATAGTTATGTTTATATTTTATGTCAATAGTTGAATTTTCAGAATTCAAATGTCGAAAAAGCGTCGCTGTGGTTTGAAATAAAACTCTTCACAACAACCTGTAGTGAAAATGGAGGCAAACCTTGTTATTCCTTTATTGGTACTGGATCATTGTACGATGCTGTTTTTAGAACAAATTGTTCTTGTTTTGACATTTCAATTCTCAATATCATTATCAATTTTCTTTAGATGTTTCGTTGTACACAAACTATTTTGGTTTCCAAAGAATTTCTTTCATGTAATCATTTTACTGGGTTTTTATAAATCTTTGATTTTTTAACCATGTAAATAGTTTGTAAATTTCAAATTATTGATTTATAGTCTAAATTTGATACTTCAAAATTACAAATTTCTGATTAACAAATATAAATTATTTATCTTAGAATAAAAATTACTACAGCTTATGCTAAATGTGGTATTTTCTACATTTCCGGTTTCGGTAGACCAGCGGTACAGGGTAAAAAGAAGATCGTGTGCTCGAGAATCGCTCGTGTCATGGCCGCGTCAAACCTAAGACTTAAACATAGAAAAAGATTGCTCCCTCCCCGAAACATTCGGCATTTAGAAGTGAGAATCACGGGTCTTTCGAATATGACCTTAAAAACGGAGATCCCGTGTCGCGGCAGATGTTGGCACGTTAAAGAACCCTCATTGCTACGGCCCTGAGCGCTAAGCATAGTTCTAAATTTGTGGTACTTCACCTACAACTGCTAAAGACTCAATGAGTGAAAAATCCTCGACGGGACGAAAAACAAACAAACAAACAATCAACATCTGCAACCAACCACTCATATTGAGATGACACCAGTGGTATGTGAAGTACCAAAAAGTTAGACTTCTGCTTAGCAGTGAGGGTTCTTTAACGTGTCAACGCCTGCCGCGACACGGGTTCTCCGTCTTTAAGATAGCTCATTACATCAAAATTTTATTTAATGGCTCTTTCAAATACTTGGTATGAAGTATGATTTCAACATCGAAAATGTGATACAAACTCTCAATTATTTTGTATGATTTTTTTGTGATTTTTTCCCGAAATAATACAAGTTTCGTTTGCAAATAAGAGATTTTAGAGTCCACAATTTGATGTGAATTGATGCATGATATGAATATCTAATAAAACATGCATAGAAGACTCATGTAGTCGTTCAAATTTTTTAAATGAAAAATATTCATGAAAAATGAAAGTTATTTGTTGATATTTTTTAAATCTATGGATAAAATCTTTTCAAAAAATATCAGTTAGGAAAAAGATATATCATGCAAATGTATTTTGAAATGAAATGATCAAAATTCAGGAATATTTCGATTTTTCAAATTTTAACGAATTATAGAAAATTAGTCGTAGAGAAAATTATAATTAGCAAACTATATTCCCATGATGTAAAATGGTTAACAAATGAAAGGAATTTATAAAGAAACTAATTTCTTGACGAAAAGTGCATTAAAATGAGCAAGAATTTTTATTTTAGTAATTTCTATCAAATTTGATTGGGATGGGTACTTTATTCGCTGGTTTGGTTCAAATCTAGTTCTTTTTAAAATACATTTGTACAATATGTTTTTTGGGGGTTTTTTGGTTTGTTTTTATTTTGTTTGTTTGTTTGTTTTTTTGGGGTTTTTTTTTTTTTTTTTTTGGTTAATTGACACGTTTCTTGAAGATTTTCATTTTTTTATATAAAAAATTAGAACGACAGTCTGAGTCTTTTAGGCATGTTTTATAAGATATTTATAACATGCTTAAATCAAAGCGAAGTTTGGAATTTAAAATCTCAAACAAAACACTTTTATTTATCGTTCCGGATAAAAATCAGAAAGAATTCATAAAATGATTGAGAACTTTTATCACTGTTTCGATGGTGAAATTATGCTTCAACGAGCCATTAAACAAAATGTTAGTGTCATGAGCCACCTTAAGGTCATATCCGAAAGACCCATGATTGCCGACCGTTTAGCGAAGGAGTTTTAATTGTTCAAATATTCTTAACTTGCTTAAGATTCCAATCCCTAAAGCAAAGATATTCTTGTTGCATACGACGCGATGCACTGAGCACCGAGTCGTCGTTTTTCCATCCCATTTGCCCCTCAAGGTGAAAAGGAAATTCCGAAAAATGTAAAGGACACCATCACCATCTGGGAACAAGGTTTTTCAACCCCCAATTGGTCCTTCTAGTGAAAATGAAAATTCTGAGACGATATTGCACATCTACAAGACACCACCAATCATCTTCCAAAAGATAAATTTGGTTATTGCATAAGATGTATGAGGAGTTTTGGGAACCAATGTTGTTTACCCAATTTAGCCCAGGGTAAAATTGAAAATTCCAAAACCTTATTGCACATCTACAGAACATCATCTATCATAATCCAAAAGATTATTGGTTATTGCTGAAGAGTTTGAGAAGAAAGTGTGACGGGCGGACGGATCAGGGTAATAACAACATACCCAAACATACTTGAGAAAGTGCGGGTATGATAACCTTTCGATATCAAACGGTGAGTTGCTTTACAATAGTTTTAATTGCTACCAAGACGTTGCGGTCAATTTGACGCTTGCGTCAATAAATTTTCTCGTCTCTAAAATGCGAAATATGTACCCACAAGACACTAAACTTACAAAGTAGGTGCATAGGTTGAAGCGGGTTCAATAAAAATGATACTTGTAAGAATACCGGAAGACCTAAGACAAAAAGGAACCTTGATTCCATTGCCACTGTTCAAAGTCTTTTCTCGGGCACATCTCAAAAGTCAGCGAGAATGACTTTGAAGGACACACCCAGTTGTGGAAGCGTGTACAGAACTTTACGGTGTGGCTTAACACATGGTCCTGTTATAGTGTTTTGATGATGCAACATTTGGCACAAGCTTCAGACTTGACTTTGCTCGGTGGATGATGGTATTGACAATGTGTAGTTTTTCGATGAATCTCATTTCCACTGACAAACTGCCGTGTTTGGGAGGAAAGAGAAACCACAGTACTGGAATGAGAAATCATTGCATGATGATAACGTCAAACCTTTTTCTGTGGGAAGGATAATTTTCTAAAGCCAACTACCCTTGGAGATAACAAGTTGGCAATTCACAAGGAAAGTTACTCCAAAGTCCAAATATTGGCAGAAATGTAGCCACAAACTTAAGAAGAGACTTGATCTAGAGCACGTGTTGTAATAACAGCATCATTTTATAAGATGATAGTAGCGTTTGAAAAATATGAAAACTACATGTGACGTATACTTTATGAAATGTAAAAAAGCTTTCACTAAATTTTATTATGCCGTTTGGGAGTTTTGTTATTATTGAAAAATGTTTGGATAATTCCGATTTTTCTGACTGACCACGTTAAATATTGTTAGGTCGTTCTTGGCACACTGAATCTGACTGCGGACACCATAGAGTCTTCAACATCTATTTCGTACTTAGATATTTTATTGAAAATAGGTGCTGACGGCAAACTAACAACTCAATTTTATGACAGTCGGGATGATTTCAATTTCTATCGTCAACTTCCCTTATCTATGTAGAAATATTCCATTATAATCTGTATAAGGTGTTTATCCCTCCCAACTAATTCGATACGCAAGAGTTTTTCTGCATATGATCAGTTTTAAATAGAAGTAGGCTACTGACAAACAAGTTGATGTCACAGGAGTTTGTACAGTCTCCTGCAAATTCTATGGTCGTTATAATGATCTAGTTTGCCGGTAGAACCTTCCATTATGTCAATTGCTGTCTGAAGTGTATCCTATCAATTGTTAGACTGATTCTGACTGCGGATTACTCCGTTTACCTGAGGAAGATATGGGGCTCATTGCGGGTGTGACCAGTCGACAAGGGATGCTTACTCCTCCTAGGTATTTGACCCCCACCTCTGGTATGTTCAGTGGTCCGTGTTTGCCATCTCTTTGATTTGTACTTTCTATAGGAATTACGAGATTGAATACTGTTCGTTATCTTAGCTTTTTCACTCTCCACCACGTGTCTTCCAGGTAAATATAGCAACATCAAACCAAAAATGAATTGGGAAATTCCAAATGGGTACGATTAATCATCATTGCTTGGTCTTTCAATGAAAACTTGCGTTTCTACTCAATTTCGTTTAGGGTGTGTCTCTTTTCTATCACAAACTGGAGTAACAATTGTTGAACTATAGTAATATCGAACCCGATCTAAAGATGACGGATTAGGTATTGTTTGGTAAGCTCTAGTGGTCGGACTTAAATGTTTTAAATTATTTAATCATATCATAAACAAACACTCGCGTCTCAAATCACTTTCCAGTAGGTATTGCACTTTAGCTGTATACTAAGATGGCCAACAAGACTTCCTTACTGTTGAGGCTTACTAGCCACTTCCGATGTTTCAATTATTTAATCACGTAGTATTTACAATTTTTAACATTTTCTTGGTCAATACGATGCTTTAACATCCTTCATATACGATATTCACCTTGTCCTCCGAATGTCGTGGATATTGTATTTCTCAAGTTGTTAAAGCATCTTGTTGATGTCAATACATCAATAATTGTATAATATTCACCCCCACGTCCCTCTGAGATGAATATCATATAAACATTGCATGAAAATAGTTGAGCGAAACATTGAAAATTTTCACCCACTATCAACCAAGGCGTAGACCCTCAACTATATGCATGCAGATATTGGTTTTATTATACCGAATGTTATTTAAACAACAAAAAAACGAAGACGTGCGTCTGTTGATTTTTATCAATTACTGTCATGTGATGTTTTGTATGCCAATGCAGGTATTCGCGTTTATTGCAAATGCTCATACGACGTCGTGGGGGCCTCCGTGGCCGAGTGGTTAGAGCATCGGGCTCAAAATCACAAAGCCTCTCACTTCTGTCGGCGCGTGTTCGAATCTCGGCCGCGGCGTTATGTGAGAAAGTTTGCCAGTTTACTTGCGGAAGGTCGGTGGTCTCTTCCCAGGTACATTGGGTTCTCTCCTCCACCAACAAAAACTGGACGCCACCAGATAACTGAAAAATTGTTGAGTGTGGCGGAAAGCAATAAATAATCAATCAATCAATCAACATACGACGTCGTCTAACAATCTACGGTAACCCGTACGCATGCGATAATTTTTATGTCACCCGTTGTCAAGTAATGTTCCCCGTTGCTAGATACTGTCACCCGGGAGCGCGTGCTTTCTACTGTCAGAGGGAAACGTTTTTTCAACTGTTTCTTGGCCAACCAGATTCGAGTATTTTATATGAAAGTATAATAAAACATATGAGTTTTCTAACATCGGACCAAATATAAATTGGGAATTCCACAATTGATACGATTGGTTTTAATAATTGGTCGTTCAATGAAAACTGGTATCTCTAATTACATTTGACTAGGTGTTGCACTCTACACAGTAGCTGCAAACAAAGATGGACGACAAGGTGTAGTTTCTTAAGTTTTAGTAGCTGTTTTAAATTATTCAGTCATATGATAAAACAATGTATTTACATTTTTGGTCAGTACGATGCTTTAGCTACCTACGAAGCACAATGTAATGTATTCACTTGCACCTCCGCGTCCGGTGAATATTGTACCTATCGGGTAGTTAAAGCATCGTACTGGTCAAAAAAAGTGTCGATAATTGTTAGGGGAAAAATCTTTTTTTTTTATCCGCCCACTGAACATATCAGCCGTATATTTGCTCAGGAGGTAGAACAAGGAATTAATTTGAATTTGGGTTACATCAAATATATCTTTCATATGTATCATCAGTACTACACCAGTAATTATCGTTAGAAGAATGTGAATATTAAAAAAAACCGGTCCAAACATTATACAAATAATGATAATTATGTTGAAAAGTAAATCTGCCACTATGTCAGATTGGTTTGGCTCTGTTAAATTAACATGTTTTCAAAATTTGTATTACAGGATTTGCTTATGTTCAATAGCTAATACCGATATTTAAGCAATTTTCTTTAAAATTCAGTCATATTCGTGTTGAAAATGTCGAGAGAAAAAATGAAGATTTATTTTTCCTGATTCTACTCTATGGAGTGCCAAATAAACGCAAATTAAAAAAAAGATAAAATAAAAAAAAATCAAAACCCCTAAATATAACATTAATTATTTTATGATATTAATTCAATTATTGCGCTCAATAATTGAATTGATGCGTGGGTTAAATCAATCATTGCTTTCGATTGAATTGATGTGCGCATCCATTCAATTACTGCGCGCAATAATTGATTTGATGAGCTCATCAATTGAGATATTGAGCACAATAATTTAATTGGTGCGCGCATCAAATTAATTATTGCTCTCATCGACTGAATTGATGTGTGCATCAATGTGGTGGAATTACTGCTTACAAAATTTAATTTGGAGATGGATATAAATGATTTGATTATTATTTTGATTTAATTAAAGATATTTTTAATTATTCCTAACGATTTTGTATAAGAAATTAATGCGCATATCAATTTTTCAAAAGAGAGATTCTACTCCTAGTTTATTGCGCGCAATAATTGAATGGATGCGCACATCAATTCAATCGAGAGCAATGATTGATTTAACCCACGCATCAATTCAATTATTGAGCGCAATAATTGAATTAATATCATAAAATAATTAATGTTATATTTAGGGGTTTGGGGGGTTTCTTTATTTTAATTTTTTTTAATTTGCGTTTATTTGGCACTCCATAGTTTACATCTTCCTTGAAAGTATTGTCAAAAAAATAAACTTTTCAGAGACAGTCTTATACCTGAACATCATAGGCGCCAAACATCAACCAAAGTAATTTTTCGTATTTCCAACATTAATATGAAAATTCACATATATCAATTTCATCGTGGTCTACACATGACATTCACATTGTCTGTGGTCAAATATAGCTTAAGAAAATATCAAGTTTAAATTTGGTCAGCTGAAAGGAAATGGGAAATGCACGTGTTCTTAAGGTCGTATATAGCAATTTATAATGTATTATTTGTTTTATCTATTGCACTTATTTAACAATAAATATGACTATACTAGACGGTTAGTGAACTTTTTAAACCTTCACTGTGTCTTGCTATGAAAATCTGACATGTATTCTTTTGACAAACACAGGGGAAAAAACCAAATCCCCTCACAATTTACGCACTGAAACTGATCAAAATAAATGTAATACAAGTTTTGAGGAGGAAATTGAAAATGTTTGAAATTCTATCTTCGAAAATGAGGTCAACAGACTTATGTAAAGATGATTACTGCTTTGATCGCATTTATAAATTCTTCAAACTTCCATATCCTGATTTTGTTTTCAGCTAACTCATACAAATTGTCAATCACCAGTGTTAACCAATGCTATACCATGCAGCAGTAAACGCTCAAATATAAAGCTACACGTGTGTTTGCATCCTACAGACATTCGACGTCACATAACAATGGAGTTTTCGAATGAGTTGACCTCAACCAAATTTTGACACACAAACGGAACGCTGTTCAAATTCATGGCACATATATAAATCATGAAGGGAATTATACTGGTTCGAACAGACTTTCATCAAGAATAAGTCAAAAGCATATGTTTCACTTGAAAATACAATTATGATCGACAATTTTCCTCCCTCGTCTAGCGCTGTGTATAATATGCTACAAAATTCTATTGTGATCATTTTCGTAAGAGGAAAAAAAAATTTCAACGTAATAATACGAAACTTTCTCATAACAATAAACGAAACTTTAGACAAAGTCTTTTAATTTTTAAACCGTTCAGAATGTTCTATGTGAGGATGTACAGAATTGTCGTGTTAGTGAGGTTTTCGAGATAAGCCTTTCAAATACTGAAATTTTGAGCATTATTGGCTATTACTGATCACATTTATTTTACTAAATCGAATTCAACATAATCAGAGAGGAAGAAGAAGTCCCCTCCTCCGATTACACACCTTAAAATCTACTTCTACCTATGGATCTATGGGGTAGATGTATTTGAAACATCAGTTTCAACAGAACGACAAATAATTCTAAAAGTGGAGGTGGAAGGTAGGTGGGAAAATATACTAATGTGATATGGTTATTATCTGGTTTCGTGGACGTAGATGCAATATTTGACTTACATGTATTTGATATGATAATACATACTTTCTAGCCTGTCGCGGTAACTCAGTGGTTAGAGCGTTTGCTTCGTAACCGGGAGGTCGTAAGTTTGAGCCCCGCACCTGCCATGGCCGTGTCAAACCTATGTAGTGATTGTTTCTTTGCCAAACGCTCGGCATTTTGAATGAGAATCATGGGTCTTTCGGATATGACCTTTAAAACGGAGGTCCCGTATCGCGGTAGACTTTGGGACGTTAAAGAACTCTCACTGTTACGGCCCTATGCATAGGTCTAAATTTGTGGTACTTTACCTACAGGTGGTGACGTCTCTATGTGAGTGATAAATTCTCCACGGGACGTAAAAAACAAACAAAAAGCATACTTTTATTTGTATGCCAGATAGGAGTGAATCAGTATATTGATATAACCCGTATTAAGCTACCCGGCGATGTACGATACAGATGCAAGCCGATATTTCGATATAAAGTCGGGTTTAAAGGGTGGGTTTTCACATCGTAGTCGGTGTTTAGCAATCATTTTAATATGGTTGTTACATTTTGGTATGAATTCTAAAGAAGTAGAAATGTAGAAAAAAATGAGAAATAAATTAAGATCGACAGTGACTGCCAAGTTAGTCCAACAATTTTAAATACATTTAAAATGACATGAACACATAACCTCTTTGTTCAATAACAAAGAGGAGCAAACAACCATTTAAATTAAATTAAAGTAAAATTTTAAAAGGAAATTATTAGTTTTCAAAATATAGATTTGGCACCAACACTGTGAAAAACATGTACACAAATTTTGATTATCCTAGGCATATTAGTATTGCTTTTTTCATGATTACCATGAAAGTATGACCATTTGACCTTAAAAATCAATAAGCATTTTCCTCATACTTTAATGAACATGAGTACGAGGTTTGATTATCCTAGCCTATTGATAATTTCTACCCCTCCCACAAGGTACTGATACATTGAAACACTGCACCATACTATAATAAACGACTGTGGTGGTCGAATATGTGTATTAAATTTGACTGTTAGACTTCTTAGTACTATTTCTATCTTGTTTTGTGTCTATATAATTACCCATGTAAATTTGACCTTGACCTTTGAAGAATGACCTTGTAAAACAATATGTCTCTTTCTCTAATCATTGGAAACATGTGTACAGTGTTTGATCATCCTCGCCTCATAAGTTGTTTATTTGATCTGACCCATAAAGAGCTGACAGACAGACGCACAGCGCTGTACTGTAATATCATAGACGGGTCGTCTATGACGGACGAATAAAAAAGATATTAATGAAAAAATAACAAAAAAAAATCATTGAAGGCATGTACTTTTCAAGAGCTAGAAATTTTGATTGGTTTTTATAATTAGTTTTCGAGTACATTATGCGAAAGTTTGCTTCATTACGAACAAGTTAGGCTTTATCATGTGATAGTTTCGCTTTGCTTATATATATATATATATATATATATATATATATATATATATATATATATATAGATAGATAGATAGATAGAGAGAGAGAGAGAGAGAGATGGATGGATGGATAGATAGATGGATGGATAGATACATACATACATACATACATACATACGTTCACACACACACACACACAAACACTCAGATATATATACATACATACATACATACATACAAAAATACATACATACATACTATAGTATATCGTATAGCGGGTTTTTTCCTAGGGTTTGAAATTTGGCGATTTTCTATTCTAGCTCATAATTACACAAATATAATTTTAGCAGAATACTTTTGGTGGACATGGAGTTCAAAAACGTAAAAATTGATAAGCAGTGTAGTGTTAATTATTTAACTATAAATTGTTATATTGACGTCGTAATCTTAGTATTTTACTTACCTCTCAAGCTGAAGAGTGCTACACATACCTACTGCTATACAAAGTTATCGTTCTTGTACATATGTACATATTTACGAATCTAGCTATTAAAAATTAGGTGGTATGATAACAAACCGCTAAAATATGCCAGAATTATCACCCCGTGAAAAAAAAACCAAACCGCGACATGGTATCCAAGTTCAATTATTACGTGATGATATTTGGCGGATCAATTAAGTTTGATAGACCATAAAAAGTGGAAGTTTTCGGCGAACTTCACATATCATTAAAAAAAATGTTTGGAATTAAATTCAAAACACATCTATTAATTTTTTTCTACGAACTAGTTTATATTTTGGTCATTCTTGGTTTGAAAATTGAAAATACTTACTTTGCATTAGTAAACAAGCCGGTCATATGTAAAGATTACAAATTCTGGTGCTCTTCTCAGAAAATTTGAACAATTGTGTTTAAAATCTACAAAAAGATAAACTTAATTGATTTTCGATATCTGTGACAAAATTGATAAGCAGTGTAGTGTTAGTTATTTATCTGTAAAATGTTTTACTGTCGTCATAAAAAGATCTTGGTATTTTACTTTCCTCCCGAGATGAACAGTGATACACTTACCTACTGCTATGCAAAGTTATCATTCTAGCGAACATACGCATGATAACAAACCGCTAAAATATGCCAAAATTATCACCCGTGGAAAAAAACCGCGATATGGTATTCAAGTTCAATTACGTGTTGATATTTGACGGATCTAGTAAGTTTGATAGACCACAGAAAATAGAATTAAGTTTTCGGCGAAGTTCACATATCATTTAAAAAAAAATATTTGGAATGAAATTCAAAACACATCTATTAATTTTTTCTGTGAACTAGTTTGCATTTTGGTCATTCTTGGTTTGACAATACTTACTTTGCATTAGTAAACAAGCCGGTCATATGTATAGATCACAAGTTCTGGTGCTATTCTAAGAAAAATTTAACAATTGTGTTTAAAATCTACAAAAAAGATAAACTTAATCAATTCTCGATATCTGTGACAACACATTTCAACAAACATATTTTTTCTCTTTATTTCCTTCCTTCAGTTTGATCTTTGCGAGTTTCCTAGTGACATACGAAACTGCATCTACATCGGAAGTTATAACTTTTAAAACTGCAGCTGAATGTATATTCTACATAAACCAGGAATTTACATAATATTCTAAAAATTTCCAGGGGAAATCAACTTCAGTAGCAGTTAAAGTAGGAATCAAAATTCGATCAAAGAATTCACTGGAAGTGACGACTCACAAATCAGTTCCGGTAATGTTGTTTCTGTCAACTACAAGCACTTTAAAGTCAATACACTAACCGCAATGGATAATTAGCTAATTTTCCATCTTCATAGTGTGAGAGTATTCAAATTACAGTTGTTAAAATCACAGTCCATGTCGCAACAAGTAACCGACTTTTACTGTCACTGGTTGTGTCACTCGCAGAGGACTAAAAACAACAAGTGATACTGGTACCAGTTGTAAGTTTCTGATGTACAAATCCGTGAAAGTCAAAAAGGATTTTATACACAATTAAACAATACATGTCTATGGATCAAAGTCAGAAGTTTTGTGAGGCTTGTGTTTTAAAATTAATTCACGAAATGTATATAAATAAAAAAGAAAATGTTAGGAGCCAAATCACTGCTTTTGTGTGTTCTGACATTTTTCATTAGCAAGCAGAATCCGTACTGAAAATATCTGTTCAGGGCTGACCCGATGGACATTCAGTTCCGTTCATCGACATGCTCGTCTTTACCCAATCCTACAATCTGTACATTAGCAGTATTTTATCATTATAGTATGCGAAAGTATTAAATTACTTTCATTAAAGACTGTGAACATTTTATTAAAATAATTCTCTGAAAATTTAACTGAATAGGTTTCATGATACAATATTCTCTAACAGAAATGCTCACAGATATACTCTGTAAGTTGTACGCAGTTTATAGTCTTGCACGTCGTTTCAGGGTAAATAAAAAATGAAGTTCTTCGATTTTACACTCCATCAATCCCCATTCATTCAGTTTTCTTGTGCTAATAACATGTCAAAATGTTTCCCATCTGTTCATGAAATACTGCGAGATGCACATTCCATGACGTCACATACTCCCTTGGCGAGAATTCTGCGTGACTGAAAAGCATGTTAGTGCCATCAGATATCACAGAGAATTCAGACTCTACCCTTTCTTGATGCACAACTCACGGCATTGTCGCTTGTTAGCTGTCGTATTTCCAAGTCAACTGTATTTATTTAATAAAAATATGATGCTTGCAGATCCAAAGGCGTGTCGATATTTCAAGCCTAATTTATCACATGTTGTGCATACTCGTGTAAACTTTCCTCTGAAATTGTATATAATATTGAAATTTGATTTGAATTTTGTTTTGATTTCCATTTTCACTTTTGCCCTGTGTGATTTTTGTCTCGCATGCCCCGGGAGCCAAAATGTCGATACTCTGGACGTTTTACCCAATTTCTCTTTCTTTCTAGGTTAATGTGCCTACTATATGAATCTCGTGATGCAACGGAAACATTTCGTAATACAGTGTATCTTAATGGATTTTCACGTATTAGTTACAATTATTCAAAAAAGTTAAATTTGATCGGCGCCTTCTGACAGCCGTTGACTTAATTCGTTTCGAGTCAGCTGACAAGGAGACCTATTTATCAACTTAATGAGGCAGAATTTATTAAAACAATTAATTATGAATAATCATTAACTTTTAACTTAAGACGAACTTATTTATTTAGCTGAAAATGGACCATTTGGAAAAAGATACTGCCTATCGCTCCATCTTCTGAAAGACAGTAGGTCATATCCTAACTACGTTAAATTTTAAAATTATGCAGATGAGCTGTCACTTTGATGATATATATCTAGCACGTGACCCCCACTGCTATTTGTTTTGCATCGCGGTTCGACTTACGTAAGAATTTATTTCTGTTGTTATGATCAAATTTTCTATATATATATTATTGCATTTACAAGTAAACAATCTTGAAAAATCAACCTTGCCTAATTATCTAATTTCTATTCGGACATCGACGCCGGCGTGTTATACAACTACGAGATCAGAATTTGCATATCGTTATAGAAATTTTAATGAAAACGTCCTTTTGAAATGATATGCAGTGCACTTAGATGTCAGTCTGCGCAGTAGCGATAACGCTTCTTGACTGACAATTTTTCACGAAGTTTCAACAACTGTTTTCCGTATCTTCTTTACCAAATATTTTGTCGTAGATAGTGAATAATTAACAATCATGATGATGATATCTAAATTTCCGCATTACCCGTATAACAATATATACAAGTTACACTCGTTCGACCTCGCTCATTGGACATATAGACGAAACGTCTGCATTCAAAGTTTAGAAAACTATTTTAGCAACATTTTTGTCTCTCACAACCACACAAAGCAGTGCTGGTTCAGTCTAAATAAAGACAAAACTCCATCAATGGGTCATTAAAACTGGGATTCACTTAAGTGTTCATACTTAAAATATATTTTGACAACTTCAAACCCTCACGCATCTCCTAATTTGTTATCTATAACTGTTGTTGCTTTTCAAAAAGTCCACGCAATCAAAATGTATGGAACAAGGAATCATATATTGTTCTGTACTATACAGAGTGATCGTTCTTGCACAGACTATAGTTTCTTTAATGAAACCATGAAATGTATATACTGCCTAAACTTCACTTCACGCACTGCTAGAAACCCTGTCAGCCGGTGAAAAGTCCACCAATCTCCATCTTTCAGCAATGTCCATTTTACCCCAGGTTGTAATGATTCCAGTGTTTGTTTGATTAAGATTTTAATTACCGTAGCTGGTTCATTAACTGGTGTTTATAGCTTCTTGGGAGTCTTCAGTCCTAATTTAAGAATTCGTAATTTACCGTCATATCGAGGACAACGTAATCTCGTGTCAGATACCATATGGATGAAGATGGAACTCCGTAGCTCCAATGGAGGTATCTGTCAGACGATGAATTCATTCTGCTGTGGGTAATTACTGGTTCTCTGATAATTAATCGGACTTTCTCTCTAGGATGGTACATCATTATCTCTTAAATTTAAGCATTGTTAACCCCTCACATTTACAAATTCCTTTCAGAATTTGAATACAGTTTAACTCTATTAAATCAATAAATGAATAGAAAATAAGTTTAAGGTGAATAAAAATTTACAGTATTTCAAAATTAATTTTACTAGTACTGTATTGCATTCTCTGAAGCCCGGTTTGGGAACCCCCAATGTGCAGTATGCCTGTCATAACAATATTTTTTGTGTAAAATATACCAGTCTATTAGTCTGTTTAGTGAGTCCAGTAAATGCAGATGGAGTATAATTAGACAAGAATAAAATACGTTTACTCGGTCTTTTATCGAGAAGACTCGAGGGCCTCCGTGACATTATTAGGGCATCGCGTTCAAAATCACATGGCCTCTCACCTCTAGTCGGCGCGGGTTCGATCCTCTTACCGGGTACATTGAATCTGGGTTCTCTCCTCCACCAATAAAAAAAAAACTGGACGCCATCAGATAACTGAAAAATTGTTGAGTGTGACAGAAAACAACAATCAATCAATCAATCGAGAAGACGCATGAGCTTTGGGGCGAGAAAGGTGATCCCAACTAATCCAGAACCTAGTGATGAAAAACGACACACCACGTGTTGTAGGGTGCATTTCAGCTGTATGGGTGGAATGAGTGGTATTTCGACAAACTTAAATTAGTTTGTTGCTATTGGAGAACAGTTCAAAAAATTACACAAGTATCTGGAACTTCGCAATGCCATAATGTGGTCCTATCCTGACCTTTATCTCAGCAAATTTGATTCACGCTTCATGTGTATATGACAAATCGTCATATTGGCCTCTTTGGGAGGTTTAAAAGTTCTTGGGAAGAATTTTTTTTAAATATATATGTTTCTGTGTAATACTCTGCATTTGTCCTTATGGATCAAGATTTATATTAGCTGTTTCTGTGTAAAACAATAATAGAATAAATAAAAGAGCTATAGACTCATGTAGATTTTGGCACAACTTTTTTCTGCGCAAGATCTCAGATTTTTTAATATCGTCACTAAAATCAAATATAAGTATGAAAGCATTCCCAACATACTTTCCCATTACAATCGTGTCAACAGATGGAGAGTTCGGAAAGCCCCACTTACAGTTTCAATCAAGTTCGGCTGTTAGGTTGCCAATTAATTTGAATCCCGTTGATATTCAAATTATTTTATATTCATAAACGACGATGTGTATCAAATCATCATTTCACTTTGGATTGTTTTAAATGGGATTGAATGTTGTATTAAATTGAAGGCTCTCATAGCCCCCCAGAATTGATTTCCAACATCTAAGAACCTATATTAGAGATAGCCTTAGTCTAGAGAAGGTGTATTGTTCAAATCAGTTACGTCTTTTAAAGATAAAACGAAGATCTAAAGGGACAGTGTTGGAGACATGAGCAAATACAAAAATCAGCAGGGTTCGAATTAAAAAAGGCGGACTTATATAGCTGTGAAATTTCATTACGAACTGGGCTTTAATAAATGTTTAAAGTTATGTCTTAACACAAGTGTAGTAGAGAAAATATGTAAGGAATACTTTGGTATCAAAATCTTTATGTGGCGATGAATCGTAAGTAGAAAAAGGTGCGTAGCAAATCGGAGGATTTTATTATAGGTAGATCCGTAGCTCTCTGGACCATCTCAATTTCCGTCAGAGCTACAGTATTTCAGCTTTAGATTTGTACACACCCGAATTAAATTTTTAACTTCAAATGGGCATCATTTGTGAAGTACAATGAACTATTGAAATGGAAAACGACATTCAAGCTTGTGAGCACCAATATTTATTTGTCATATATATATATATATATATATATATATATATATATATATATATATATATATATATAATTGGATTAAGGTATGAAACTCAAACGTTATTATCTAGACCAAATTGTGTTCCCTGTTGAATTTAGCCTTTGATGTTCATATACAAGGATGACTCTTAATTCTGAGTTTAAAGGTCAAATGTACAAATATTTCCATATCCATGAGTCACTATATCATTACTGCTCTAGCTCTTTCAAAATGGAAAAAATCCGTTTGAAAACACATTTTCATTTCATATAAAGATATTAGGTTTCTGTTATAAACACATGCCTATGTCCCACGTATAGCAGCAGTCCTTTTATTAAGGATCTTACACGTTCAGGCCTTCTTGACCTTGACCCTCTCTGCGTTCAAAGTTCGTTGCGTTGAATCTCTCGATACAGGATCGGCACTTATTGAAAATAGATATATATTATAGAAAATGTCAATCAACATTTTAAAATCTGTACTTTGAAGTTGTTGATTTTGAATCTAATTTGCATGTTTAAATAATTAATCGTATATTAAGGTGTTCTCCTAAAACCACAGAGGAGACGTTTTATAGCAATAAATCAACATGCGTGAAAGACAATTACATTACACCGTATGAAGTCGTTCAAGCATTAAGTCACTCTAAGCTTTAAAAAATTGTCTACAGTGTATGTTATGTCATATTTTTCTAATTTTTCAGAGCTCGTTACGCAATTAACAGTCTGAAATAATTTTACATTTATTCCGAGTTTTTAGGAATCTGGATTTGCCCTTTAGGATCTGGATTTGCCCTTCAGAATTCTAGATTCAGCCTTCTGTTGTCCGAATCCGTCCTCTGTCAATCTGGATACACCCTTCAAGAGTCTGGACTCACCGTTCAGGTGTCTAGATGGGTAAAGTTTAAATATATGTTATTTGTCAACCTTTTCTCATAAATTATAAGATCTGTCAATCGTATATATAAGGATGATTATGATCCTACAACCATAGTGTTTTAATTCCCCCGTGTACAGTCTTTTCGTGGTATCTGTAGTTGGGGTCGAGGTACATCCTAATCTACGAATCTTCGTATGTAATATTCCGAAACAGTAGTCAGGGCTCTGACGTATGGTACTTGAAGTTATTAATATTTTGTGAGAATGTGTTCAGTCTTAGCATTAGCTGATATTTTCATTTTGAAAAGAATAACTTTTATGTAAATCTTTTAGTAAAGCACACGTTTCTCTTGATTAACTTGCAAGAAATCATGCATTTATTAAATTCTTATACAAGTGTACGATTTACCTTGATTTACCTACCCATGATCTGAATCTTGGTGTTTGTTGATGTACATACCCATGATCTGAATCTTATTTTTTCTATTGATGTACATACCCATGTTCTGAATTTTTACCTAGTTTTGATGATGTATATAGATATATCATTAATTAGCATTAACTTAATATTCTAACATCAAAGGACTGATGCTGTTTTTTTATTGTGAATGTTCATGTATCAACCATTTAGTTCTTTATCTCCATTTCCCTTACAGGGGTCAATCAGTCAAACCATGCTTATTAAGCCGTTTTTTCTTAGGTTTTCTTAGGTCAGCTACTTTTGCGTGCAGATAGACGAATCATTTTTCTTGGAATAGAACTATGACAAACGTTTGTTTGGTGTGTGTTATTGTGTCCCAGTAAATTATCTCACGGAGGAATTGTTTTGTTGTTATTTACAGATATTTGTGAATCGGCAATTACTAGGAAAACTTCCTAAGCTACTAGACAGTAATTCTTCGCGGTTTATCTTCGAATGCGTACTCTGATCTTAACAAGAAACCCATGGGTCACAACAGTTCCCCGAGTCACATGATTATACAAAGACACTCCTTTATTCACATGCGCTTAAATTTCAATCAGAAACGTTAACTTTAGATTACGACTCATAAATGATACAAAGACACTCTTTTTTCACATGGGTTTTAATGTTAATCAGAAACGTTCACTGAGCCTATGACTCACAAAAGACAAAATGATACTCTTTTTTCCCAAATGAGCTTTAATTTTGAGCCTATGACTCAGGTGAGCCAGACATTATTTCATAGTGTTTGGAAGCCGAACCCTTGGTAAGGATGCATATAAAAGGTATTCAACAAATATATGTCGCAGAGAAAGTGATAATCACTTTTACTAATTACTTTCAATGCAGGGGATATGAGAGAGTTTTATAATTCCCCTACCGAAGGATGTAGCATTTTGGTCTTAGGTTCTTCATAGCGACTCTGTCAAGTCAAAATCAACTTGCATACGACTTGTATGTACATTACCGTTAGTTGTTTGGCTGAGAGCGTAAAATGCCGATGTACATTCTATAGATGGTTTGTTAAATCTAAGTATTTAATAAAGAATCAATGTCAAAATAAAAGGAAGAAAACCTCTTTTGACATTTGTATATCACGTGCTTAATGTGCACTTCTTTTATTTTTTAGAAGAACCTATCTTTGCTAGAATGACATATCCTATGAAAAAGTGTCGAATCTGAATGACAGATAAACTATATGCAATACCCCCTCAACGTACTCTGCTCAATGTATAACCAATCATGAAATACAGATGCTGACAAATTCTTCTTAATTATTGAAAAAAGTTTTTTATTAACTGTAGTTAGGCAAAATTAAAAGGTTTTGGTTGCAAGTAAAGCATTGTAGTACGAATACATTTGCTGAATGGCACGATGTATCGTCTGCGACCAATCGTTTTAAATGTATCCATTTTAGATATATTTTAAAATGATTGCAACTCCCACAGTCTATAGTATGTTGTACAATTTTAATTGGATGCCTCCAGTCCTTCATAAAGTTTCACAATTCACAAATAAACAGAAAATTTTCATCCGCACCTTGAATAATTAACCGTGCCATGTTTGAAATAAAACGTTTTCCCAAATGATAATGAATGAATTAAATCTGCAGATATGATAGCTATGATCACGTGACTATTAACTGTCATATTCGCAAGACGGTTGGTCGAGATGGGTGTGGAATCGTTATTTTTATGGCAGTGATACACTGACATATATTAGGCATACAAATACATATATGATGTACATACAAAACACCAACAGGTAATTATGCATTGACGTATGCAACGTGAATCGTAACAAGGAACTCACCTTGGCTCTTCAGACAAATGAGGAAGGAAAGGTATATACGCAATTAGCATGGATGGTTCTAAACAATTGTAGCCACAAACTACAGGTCGTTCACATTTGAGATTATCGAACTAGTCGTGTTTTGCTAAAACTAGTCATGATACACCATGTAAATCACACAAGCATATGTTAATTCTATAATTTATCATATTCTCATTAAAAGATATATTTGTAATTTGAGTCATCGTGCGCTATATTTACGTTTCTGTGTGGTGTTTGCGCTATCGTTTCAGTTCATACTAGACTGTTATTCAAGGACAATACAACTAAGAAATTTGTAATAGATGAAAAATATTATATATCATAAATCTTACAGAATAGATTTTTTTTTTTTAAATTGTCTTGCAAAGGAAATAGCAATTTTTTGTAAAATCATAGAGAGAGAGAAATTTAAACCTCTGTGTAACTCGAACTCATGATCTAACAATGGGTAGGCTAGCACTTTTTAATCTTAATTAAAGAAATAGTGGATATATTTCTCATATTATTCATGATTTTGTGACGTACTTCCTTTTTGAAATATTGTGACGATGTATTATTTATTACTTAAACAGTCTGATTCCAAATTACTCTGTAGTTACTTTGAAATATATTTCAAAACCTAACTGATCTTCGAGAATGTGTGAAATATTATTTACATTCTTGATATGATAAATTATATCCTGTGCCATGTTTAGTAAAAAAACAAAGTTCTAATACTCATTCCAGGTAATCAGGTAATGTTTCCGACAGTTAACTTATGTAATTGCAAATATACTTTCCTAAACTGATAAGGTCAGTCTATTTTGACAGAAAGATCTCGTGATAATGAGTCAGATTTTCGATATAATGATTTTATTTAAATTATTTTATATGCAATTTTTTGGTTCCTAAAATTACTAGGAATAATATATTATTAATGTATCTAATCAGTACTGTCGAGACCAACATTTTAAAACTGGAATAAAAAACAAAAAGTTGCTGGATGTTATTTGTTTTTTGTGTTAACAGGGGTTAAAGTTACTGTTGTTAACAGTGGTAAAGTTTACTGATGTTAACTGAGGTAAAGTTTATTGATGTTAAGAGGGGTAAAGTTTGCTGATGTTAACAGGGGTAAAGTTTACTGATGTTAACAGTGGTAAAGTTTGCTGATGTTAACAGAAGTAAAAAGACCATACATGTAATGGGATGGCTGTTGGTGTTTAAAGTCTTCACTCTAGTCTCAGCACTCCACCCAAAACTTTGATAGTAATACTATGAAATTATCACATGAGCTGGCGTTGATTGTGTAAAAGTTTATAAAGATGCTACTAGAAACTAAATCTGATACTTTGACGTCACTGAGTTCTAATTTTATCATGTCCATTAGATTTTCAGTTTATCCTTGATTGGAAAACGTTATCATTTAGTGATATCATTTCAACGATTTCATGTTCTTACTACTTGCTAAATCGAGTAAGTGGCATCATTCAAAATGATTAAGTGTTATTACCGATTCCTTTTGAATATGTGGTATCACCTAGTCATTTTATTCGCTCCTTTTTTACTAAATGGTATAGTATATTATCCCTCTCTGTCGTCAAGAATTAAGGTGATGCAAAAGATGCAATATTAAAAACCATTCAAAGAATAATTCTATCCTGTCAGTGCTGCATGCATGGCATTGATTGCGTTAAATTTTTACGAGATAATGATGTTCGTGACGGAATGACGTAGCTGAATTTGAACTGTTAACCTAATGCACGTCTACTGGGCTCTGTGCACATTAATAGACCAGCAAAAATTGAAAATAAGACATAACACAGAAAAAAGATCGGGGGGGGGGGGGGGGGTGTTGTTAAGTTTTGGCCTATAACAGTATATATGTAAAAGACGTCAGAACGTGACAACTCAGTCCGTGTCGAGGCTATTGAAATGATAAATCGTGTGAATAATTCACAGACAGAAAATGTCGTGTAAGTCTCCTTGAGCTCAGTTGCAGTTTTTCTTTTAATCCTAGCATCAATTCAGCAACCATATTTGTTTTTCAGACGAACAGATATTTCAGTTCATCGTCAGTCCACACGAACAATGTTCGACTCAGGAACGTTCTTATTGAATAGGTGATATTACATGGTTATTCAAATGGTATCACTAACTAGCCACAGATATCAAAACGGCGTCTCATATACCCATCGGTCAGCATGCTTTGTTTCAGTGCACATGAACATCATTGAAAAATTGTTTAGTTACAAGAAATATTCTGTAAAATATGAGTTCGTTGATCCACCAACGTGTAGAATTAATGGAAAGTGTCCCTATATAATGTATACAAAATCATTGAGAATTTCCGTTTTTGAAAACTTCACGAGACATTTTGAAGTAACATATGAATAAACGCGAGAAATTCATAGCAAAGTCATCGCATAACATGTAATTTTATCGTATTTATCCGCTGAAATCGGACCTAGGTGATTGATGATAGTTAGATATATTGGAAGTAAATTTCAGGATTGTATATATTATTGAAAGTGATGAATGAGAAACGCTATGGATGAAGAATTGCGAATTCAGCTTTAAAATACATTTAACATACATTTGAACCTCTCTTTGGACTATATGTAATCAAATTATCAGTGTACAGTAAAATTATATTCTTTTGGACTATATGTAATCAAATTATCATTGTATAGTACAATGAACTTCTCTCTGGACTATATATAATCAATTTATCAGTGCACAATAAAATTTAATTCTTCTGGACTATACGTAATCAAATTATCATTGTACGGTAAATTTGAATTCGTATGGACTATATAATGACGTTAACGTTGAACAGTATTTTTTTCCTGGCCTATGTAATCGCATTATTAGTGTACAGTAAAATTAAGTTCTTTTTACTGTTCCTTTGAATATCCTGTTTTTAACTGCAGTGCGCCCTACCCATACAGTGCAGTTGCTAAGTATTGTTGAATTTCCGGACAAGCGTGTGTCCTCATTTCTCATCGAGGAACACGTCCTGGTTATAAATTTTCAACGACTGTATGGGTGAATTGAAATAGTAATATTATGACCTATTCCTTACAGCATGGAACTGAAATGCCCAATTTGAGCTAGTTGTGTTGGTTACTACACCTCACACTGACTGTACGTGTAGAAAATTTAGTGGGTTAGCATACGTGATATGTGTCAGACCTTTACATAACACTTGGGTGCGACGTAATTCATATCATTATGGAGGGGCAAGGAAACAAACAATTAGTTTCTCATTTGATATATTAACAATCCGTGTCCTTGAATAATCTGTTCTTTTGGCCATTTAATCATATACACGGTCAGACATTAAACAATAAATAAAAACTCATCTATAAGTGAATTTGATTTATAACATCAAATATACATGATACTTGATATAGGTTACTTGCAAATACGTGAGTAAAATCTTTATAGATTTACATATGATTTCAAAATACGTATGTATTTCAGTATAATGTATAAGCTTATCATTTTATTTTTTAATGAGCCACACCAGATCTCATTACTATGTATTTTCATTGTATGTTTGAAAATCGATACTATAAGGGACACAGGTCGTGTACTTGTTCCTATTGAGATAAATTTTCCTTGACGAAACGAAAACTAAAAAGAACATCAAGCATCGAACAGAAGAGACGAACCACCCAAAATCAATCAAAAACGGTGAATCAGGGTGTACCTTAACATGAAATGATATCTGTAAATACGGCATATACATATTTAAAAAATCTTGTTACTTACTAAAAAGTTTATTCAGATTAGTAGTACAACTGTACAGCATGATTCACAGTAATTACCATTTAATTACTTAAATTTTCAATTTTTATTGATCATGTGTCGAGAAGGTCCCATCACTTTGACTTTTTCCCCCTATATTTCAATAGGAAACCCTTTTGTACGCTGGGAAATGACGTCATCACTGTTTAGACTCCGTTTAACCTTTGGCAAACCTGGAGTACATTATTTGGCATACATCACACCACAGAGCAGATAGTACATGAATAACAATGGAACCATTTGCATATCTATACTTTACCATTCAGTTATAAAAAGTAACAAATTGGAATTAAATTACCATAAATTATCAGAATATAGACTTTTACGATACAAATTTTGTAAGAAAATCTACGTACAATTTTATGCCGTGTAAAACGCCCTGTTAGCTAAAATCTTTGAAGATCTTTGTAGGTGATGGAAATGGTTTCTCACGATGAGTTGCAGATTTATTTATCTCAACTCCCCGTTACATCTTGCCAAGACGTGTATATGCGGTAGTCCATCACTCGTTGATGGTATACCTCAATTGTACAATGCATGTCTTTTTATTTATTTGAAGAAGCTGTAGTGCTATATGTGGACACCACAGAATGTTTTATTACAGATCAAACCGCAATACATTCTGATGTTTCTAGCGAAAATTTAATATCAAGACCTTTTAAAATTTATTTGTGAGCTAACAACTAGTTTTAGCCAATGTACAAAAATCTCCAAAAATATACATGGAACACAGTTTTGACTTTAGTCAGAGAAACTAAGATCTAGTGATGCTTTTATTTACAGTGATATCAAGAAATTCCCAACAATTTTTCTTCATCACTACACATACCAAAATAAATAAAACAAACCAAAATGATATCAAATCATTTCAGAAATATTCAATCAGCTAATGATGAATGTCATACAAATCTTCTTTTTGTCTAACTGATTTCATCATCATTATCATCATCATTATCATCACAATCATAAAGGTTCAACGGAAAGGGCTCTACAGGACTTTATTTGGACCCCAAATTTACACATGTGCTCTTTGTTTTAAAATAAATGTATTTCATGCAAGAATCCTGATGCTGTTATTTTCAATTAGAACCGGAATTACAACATCACTAAAATGACGTTTTGCCGCTATTTTCAGCATTTTGAAAATGGCCATATTCTTCTAGAAAACAACGAGCGCAGGCTTGGACAAGATTTTGTTTAAACCATATAGTTATCTATCCAGTGTACATGTATGATAGAAAAAAAATTTCAAAGCTGCCATCTAGGAACGTTCACAAAACCTAATTTGATTAAAATTGAGACTTTATGCCACTTTAGATGTTATGTACTCCAAATGACTGTAAATATCAGAGACAAACTATGTATATCTGTATTGGACATGATTAATTCTTACAAATTTTGAGTTTCACGTGGGTCCAGAAAGGCTGTTATCTATTTTTTTTTTTTCGGCTTCAATTTATTGTCAAATAAATAAAACCATTGGCGTTAGAGTTTTGACACGTTAACCCTATCTAGAGCACATGTAGTTCTTCCTCTGCCACAATCACCATTCCAAATCTCTCGGATGGCTGTTTTGGGATTTCTCACAAACAAGATTAAAATTACTTATATATGATAAATAGGATTTTATTTATAAAGTCATCATATTATAATTTAAAATAATGGATTTTTTAAGCATATTTTTTTTGCGTATTTAGTTGACTTTCTGTTAGATATTGGATAACATAACACTTGAAACAGCTTCGTAAACAAGATGTTTTAGACGGGATAGTAATGCTTAGACTGCAAAATTGAAGACAGAGGATGTGCTGAAGAGATAGACAAGAGGACAACCGGAGCCAGTGGGAAACTATAATCAGGCTGGAATGTGTGGAGTGGCGAGTCTTTAAAACAACACAATCTACTTCTTAAATAATTGGGGCGACACAACTTAATCGTTTGATTTACTCTTCCCACCATAAAAGTATATATATTTCTTTAGATTTGAGGTATTTTTTCCGCATACTTATGAACAGATAAATGTTCTATCATATTTATGTCGGAAATTTTGTAGTCTCGTCGAGAAAAAATTCTTTTAATTAATATGAGTGATTGGTCTGCTTATCATGCAAGAATTTGTGCCTATTCTGGTAGTACATTTATTTACAAATTTTAATTTTAGAACATCTGATTTCAGACTTTGAGCTTCCTGGCGCGAGTTGTCATAGTGAAATGTTTGAAATGTCTGGGTCCTTGTAGTTACATTCGACATTGTGACCAAGCTTGTTTGTCAACCAGTGGACATCTGTGACCTTTAACCTATTGACATGTAATCCGTCTTTGAAGTTTCAGGATATTGGTCGATTATGCGAAAAAATACGTCTGAATCTTATTTCGCAGACGATGACCCCGTTCTATATGTGTATTATTTATTTTTTATTTCTACGCTGGAATAGAGTTTCAAATCGTGCCCAGAGAAAGCAGTTTACCTGGACTACCTGTGTCTCTGTCAATGAGAAACGTACTACCGTAACACGTGCTTTAACCATTTATTACTTTTATGAATGAAGGAGGCGGGGATTATGTAGGATTTGATATCTGAACAAGAGTTTCTACAACTGTGTGTTAACACTGCGTGAATGCCATCAAGTGTAACAACTATTAAGAGAAAATTCCCTCATGTTCTGTAAAGCGGAGTAAAAATGAACTTTCTGATTTTTTTTATTGCAGTAATATTGATAAGCATTTCCATAATCACTGAATAGCACGTGGTGAATTACAAAAGATAAGATTTTACAATCTTAGATACATATGATCTTGATTATGTTTACCTGTCTTCATAGAAATCGTCAATCTTCCATGTATCATTGTTTTTCAGCGATTTTCATTGATCAAAAATTTAAGCAGTTTGCATTTTGAATCGAGCACATCAAAAATACGGGAGTAAATAATGTTTGCCAGTTAACAAAAACACAACAAACTTTTTAACAAATAATGTTTTTGACCAATAAAAATCTCGATTGTCCTTAATTATTCCACAAGCGTATAGCATTATGATGTCAAGGGCTTAAATAAGAATCTGATTGGTTCACAGACAGCGACAATTCACCGCATGCGTCAGCCCATCGGTAATGGGCGGTCCTACGGGCTTTATTATAGGAGAATGTCCGTTTATCAGGAGTAACAAGTTGTTTCAAACTTTAGTTTACAATTGCATGACATGAAGAGAACACTTGCATTATAAAAGATTTTGCTAACTTGTACATTTTGAGAACACAGTGATTTACTAAAACACGCGCCGACAGTTCAGCGAGTTAAGGAGACAACTGTTCGTTTATTAGACATTTTCGGTGGGAACTTTTTATATGCAGATGAAAATGAGCGATTCCGACGAAGGGAGAGGATCCCCTTGCACCCAACCCTCCACTGAGCAGCTTCTGAAAGCTGTTCGTGCAGCTGGACCTATCACAACAGACGATAGCATTCTCAGCAAAGCCAACTTGGATGATCCAGGAAAGTTTCCGAAACAAATTCAGGAAGCTGTCTCGCAAGTCTTAAAGGGATATGATTGGTCTCTCATACCAATGCCACAGAGAGGACCAAATGGCGAGAAAAGGAAACCACACATCAAAAGGCCAATGAATGCATTCATGGTCTGGGCTCAAGCTGCAAGGAGAAAATTAGCTGATCAATACCCCCACCTTCACAATGCCGAGCTTAGCAAGACTCTAGGCAAACTTTGGAGGTAAGCTGGTCTTATCACTTTCATACATCAGACGTATCCATAAAACCCCCAATATTGATTATGGGAAATGCCGTGAAATAATATTTAATGCCGTTATGATTAATTGGAAAGAAGTGATGTAGGAAATCTTAAGGAATAGCATAGGTGACAATACCGTTGAAAATTATGAAGTACTAAGACTAACGGTAAAAGTCCAAGATCAGTTTGTTTCTTAGTCGCCTCTGGTAACTGTCAATCCACTTGCATCAATTTAATCTGCTTTTCGACAGTAAGCCCTCATTTTTATCTGCCACTAATGCTAGAAAACGATAAATGAAGTGTAGGTCTGGCTGTGGTCGTCAAAAGTCTTTCTGCTCAATCTCTGTGACAGCAGCGTTGGTTCACTCCGACAATATTTTGGTGCGCCTTTTGTACAGAAAGGTCACAAGCTGGGGACAGACAATTTGCAAATTCGGAGTCTGTACGACAAGGTTATACGTTCTACCATTATGACACACTAACATCATGGCATTCCACATTGACCCTGTAAATCGTTACCTCCCAAATTCAGGCGTAGCCGTTTTTGTCACATGAATAACAGTAACACAATATCTGCTAGAATCTGTTTGCAGACGACAATTTTGAGCAGAATTGACTTAAAAACTTCCGAATAGATACGAATGTCCTTAAAAGCCCCTGGAACATAATCACCTGATTTCAGTATTTTTATGTAATCTGATTTACTCGCTAATACTTCAGCAGTGATGAAACATGTTTTGCCCTCCCTTCCACTTTCGTGTGGTCCTCCGGCTGAGTGGTATGAAACAACTAGTTGATGTATAGGCATTTCCGATGGAAATAGCATCAAGGAAACAAATCTTACATTTAATCTCAACAATGTTTTCTGACCACTTTATTTAATAATGATAAAATGTTAAGGCATTTCCACTATTGAAAACTCTTGTCGTCAGCTTTTTTTCGCATTGTAAATTATCTATACAGCGAGGAAATTGGAAATACACCCTTAATTCCATGAAACAGAAAGAAAGTATAATGAATAAGATTATATGCGAGCTGGTTTTTTTAAATATATATATATATATATATATATATATATATACGTGGCTATTATTCAGGTGAATAATAAATATATGAGAGTGTCTCGAGGCTCTTTTCCAAGTTTTACGTCAAATCCATCTCCTTATTCTAACTAGCGGCTTCACATATCTAACGACGTCAGGCTCTCGCATATAATTAAAATCCGAAAAATATACATTCAAATACATTTATAATACAAATCATTTTCATAAACATATATCAAAATTTAATCAAAACCAAACATAAAAAAGGAAATTTGTTGGAATCATGAATATTTACTATAGCCACTCATCCAGTTTGAGAAAACATTTTTAGTTTTCAGTGCACATTATACGATACACTTTTCGATTTAGATTTTAATCCCCTGAAATAGTACTAATAAAGTACGTGTGGTATTTAATGTACTATCTTAAGCACTATTTACACATTCTAATTTGTATAAGAATGATCTTAAAATCGACCTGGATGATGGAATACAATTGTCCCAGACAGCGATGATATTAACATATTCAAGGAATTTTTTATTTATACCGTGCAGTAATTTACGACACCATTAAGTATTCCATTTCACGAGCACTATTAGCTATGAATTGATAGAATATTGAATATTTGACAAATTCCACTGGCTAAAAATAGAAAATAATTGCTTAAATTTGCTTTACAATTAATCCATATATATATATATATATATATATATATATATATATAGAATTCCCACCTCACCATTCAAGATTGCATAAATGTTATATTAATTTGATTTCC
This sequence comes from Ostrea denselamellosa, assembly GCA_024699665.1. Classification (NCBI taxonomy): domain Eukaryota; kingdom Metazoa; phylum Mollusca; class Bivalvia; order Ostreida; family Ostreidae; genus Ostrea; species Ostrea denselamellosa. The sequence goes on along the minus strand of JAMZEH010000020.1, from coordinate 8,103,074 downwards.
CCCTTAGAACTTAACAGTTTTTGGCTATTTGACTTTTTGATAGTATATTAGATTTGTGTAAGAGATCTTTGCTCCCTTTAATACACTGGTCAGCATGGTAGCTCAAGGTGAAAAACTCAGGTGCTAATGTACAAGTAACATGTGCATAAAAACGTATGTTCGACTGCCGAAGCATATCGATCACATAATATACACCTTCCAATGAATACAGAGCACCTGAAGCGATACAATGGGAAAGGAAATGTTATTTTGTGTGTGATTTTTCTCCCTTTCGTTTATGATGTCAAAACGACAATCATCACAACACATAACGTCCCGAATTTGACATCACCAATTATTCACGTCTGACGTCACTTTTGACATCTGTAATATCAGTTTAGTACAATACATTAATAATCAGGATGAAAAGTTACGCATGAAAAAAAAAATCTCCTGTAATTAGTAACGGCAACATGTTTATTAGAAACAATTCAAAATCCGATTTTGTTGTAGAAAACTGACATTTTGATTCTTTTTACAGACTTTTGAACGAAGATGAGAAAAGACCATTTGTTGACGAAGCAGAAAGACTCCGAGTTCAACACAAAAAAGACTATCCCGACTACAAATACCAGCCTCGCAGGCGAAAACCTCTCAAAAGTGCTAGTGGAAGTCCTGCAGAATCTAGCGGAAGTATGCCTCACGCCATGATGTTCAAAGGCATGCAAGGGTCTCCCACGGGCATGAGTGATGGGGACTCCAGCGATTGTTCCTCTCATAACAACCATGGTCCACCCACTCCGCCTACAACACCCAACCAACATGACTTGATCAACCTTAAATCCATGGCCGACCGCATGCGCGCGGTGCGCCACATTTCAGGTAATAGTCTTTAAATGATATACATCATATTGTTTTGCATAAAAAAATAGTCTGTTGTATTTTATAGTCAAATATGAATTTATTTAAACATATTTTATATTCGTTTTATATTTGTTGTAGGAGGGCACCAAAACCCTATAGACTTCAGCAGAGTTGACCTAAGAGAGATTGCTCCTGAGGCAGTGGCGTATAATGACTTGGAAGAATTTGACAGATATTTGCCAACCACCGCTGCCAATCCAACTATTCAGGGGGATAACGAACAGTATACTTCATGCTATGGTATGACATCATGCACCACCGGTACATCTTCCTCCTGGACCAGCTCTTATAGACCCCCAGGATCCATGTGCTTGCCAACCTACAATATGACACAAAACAATGACATGTCTACCCCTTACGATTTGTCTAACCATCACTCGCCGCCCAGTGGCAATACGTCTCAATCTCCAAATATGCATAGTCCGTCTTACCAAAGCAGCGCCAGTGACTGTAAATATTCGGATCACGAGGAATCCAATCCTGCCGTGAAGCTGGAGCCGTTAAATGGACGTCAGCAATCCTCAACTCAACAGTACAGCTATAGTCTGTCTCCCCCTCCCCGATATGGCATCGATGGTCACCATGGCAACTCCTATGTGTCTCATGGCAACAGTTCCTATCCCTCCTCTTCCTCGTCTTCCGCTGGCTCTCAATCATACCAATTTATGGGCATGAACCGACAAATGTTCAATCCGATCCCAGCGGCCGTACCTTCAGACCAGCAATGGGATAGATATGCTTAAAAAGGACTTTCGTGTGATATCGGACCTTACTGTATCGCTGTGATCTCTCGTAACACCTCGTCCGTGCTCTCTTTGTAATTCTGTGCGAATGCTTGCTTGTAAACTCTGCAAGAGATGGATAATTGGGGGGTTTCTCTGGAGAAACTTGATAGCCTTGGTGTTTCTTTCATATTTTTGTGTGCACGGATGACATACTATGTAACTTATCCATTTTTATTACTTTCTATGTGTGTGACTCACAGAGAAATAAAGTCCCCTTGACAAATCATGCCATTTACTTGTTGTCACCGGTGCTAAGCTAGAATCCAGTATTTAGTACTGTGTGACCAGTACGTTTTGTTGAAAAACAAGACTTTGATAACATAATATATATTTATTTTTATATCTTTATTGCCAATATTTTGTTGTATGTTTTCCACTTTATATTTGATATTCAAATGACTCGATCGGGGGGATCAATCAACTGCTTTTTGATATTTATCCTTTACGAAGACGCAATCGAAAAAATTCTATGCATTTATTATCATATATCATTTATTAATTTATGTATATTTTGATACTGTTGTATATATTTGTAAAAAATAAAATGATCTTCCAAAAAAAAATTATATAGTTACTAGTCTTAATTAAGCCCCATCATCTGTATTGATGAACGGTCGGTTTGATGTTTATTTCCTGCACCGGAATATATGAAGTCATTTCATTTCATCGGTGTTGATTGATACAAAAAGGATATTGAACCTTACTCAGATAACACAGATGTCATCAGTCAGGTTTTGGGCTTTACAACAATTTTTTTAAAAATCAAAAACAAATATATCATGTAAACACCCCCAAATAGAAGACAACACGGTCAAACCAGTTAGAACTTGCAATTATTGTTAATCATATGGTTTTTTTAATGGATTATAAAATAAAAACAAACAAAACACACACACACATAAAAGATAAATTAAAAGAAACCCCAAAAGCAAGATTGTTTTGGACTCTAGTTTTATCGGAAGTAAATGTAAAAGACATGCGTAGTTATGTGTTGAGGCAAACAGATGACGTTGGAGTTGAGGTTTGATTTTTAGGAAACGACTTCCTTGTACAGTACGAATCTTGGTATTTTTGATAGTTTGAACATTGAAACAAGGATTTATTTACGGAACATTCTTAGACACTTCTCCCATCGCCTACATACTTAATTTCATTCATATCGACTCGACCCTTCTGACAAACAGGGTTGTCAATACCTTGTCATGTTGAAATTTGTAAAACTACCGGTAGGTAAATTACGAAAATTTCCAAGATTTAGTATGTTTTGCCTGTGTTCTTTTTTTTTAACGTCTCATCATGAAATTAGACGGGGGAAGTCATGGAAATTTATGAATCAATCTGTAAAAAACTGAAGTTTCCAGCTGATTATGTACATCGATATCACGGTATCACGCTGATACAAAATTTATTTCTCGTTTACTCGTGATTTATAATATAAATTGGCACTCCGATTCCAGACTTAATAGATAAAAATTGAATTTACAGATACAAAATTTTAAAAATAATCATAAGATTTTCACAGGGTTATGATACACTTTTAATTGAAATTAATATCAGCCGTTCAAATCAATGAGAACCTTCGCCTATTTATTTGATATCAGTTTCCCCGATTCGCGTTTTAAACTGCGGGGTTTTGTTTGTTTGTTTGTTTTGTTTTATTTTGTTTATTTGTTTGTTTTTGACTGGATGTGAACATCAAATTTATCACATTCAGAATAATAAATACTCAATGTAAACTGTATTTTGAGAGGCAGACACAATCCGGTAGCTTATAGTATAATATATCGTAAAGTACACATCACATATTTGTTCCAATTCCATTAATATATTATAATCTACAGCTTAAAGCTACACGACTTTTCAAAGCAGCATTTTATTACTGCATACATACAATAGCTCTAATTTGATTCATCAGTAGTATATATTTTTATTTCTAGTCTTTTTTTTTCTAAAAATAAAAAAACAAAATTCGAGTACCCATGCGATGATGGATCTCGATGTGTTACACTCTAATCTGAATGGCATGTCACACAAATGATTTGTGCATAAAATTAAACAAAAAAAGTATTTAATTCCAGCTTTCTGTCAAATGTAGTATCTCTAGCGCACAATTTTCAAACGTTTCCCAAAAACCAAGCGATAAAATCATGTACAGAACTTCGTAGTACATATCATTATATTTACATTTCCAATTTTTTTTCTTTACTAGTTGTAATGATAACCATTTCCTCATGAATGCTGTGCACATGTAAACAATGTGCGTCTATTCTAACAAAATAAAATTGGAATTTGAATACATACAAAGATATATATATATATATATATATATATATATATATATATATATATATATATATATAATGCATGCATTGAGGGTATGAACTACATTGATTCACGCCGGCATGAAGCGTCGCAGTTCATACCCTCATGAATTTTTAGAAATGAAAATCATTTTTTTTTAAATGACATTGAAAAATAAGATCCATTTGACTGATCAATTTCCCCATGCAATACTATTAATGCTTGGTAAATAGACTGGATTACAATAGAAAATCACTTGCATTTCTATCTTTTCATTCATAAAAAAATACATATATAATTCTGTTTTCTATTAGATTTTTACGCATTTTAAATTCAAATATGCCTGTTGTGGATTGGTATTTGAATCAATCACTGATATGTTAATTACACACATGAAGGAGATTTTAATGGAGTCTGTTTACGTCTGTCATTTCTTCTAATGAATTATCATACATCAATTCATCATATAGAAATTAAAAATGCAACTCATTAACAATGAAGAAAAAGATCAACAAAATGAGATGCTGTTGGGATCTCATGCTATAAACCTATGTAATATACAAAAAGTATTTCTGAATGCTGCTTACACTGCATCATGCAGTATAAGTGCAACACAGCAGTCATTTACAAAGGAACGACATCATTTTAAGGGAATATATTTAAAACACGAGACGGAATTGACATCGATACTTTTTTAAAAATACTTTTTTTAACGGTAGAAAATGCATTCCCTTTATAATCCCTTGGAAATCAATCATCCTATACATATGACTGATATGCTATTGAAATAGGTGAAAATTCAGTGAAAAATCGCTAAAACTATTCTTTTTTGCCATCAGAAATAGCAAAATTATAACTAAAGTACATAGTGTTAGACTTTATTATACATTCAAGATTCGACCAATTTAAATGTACTTTATGAAATAATATCATGTTTCATTGTGTTAAGACAAATCAGCATATGCATATTGTGACGTCTTTTGAATTCAAAATGTCAATGAATATATTTAACGTCCAAGTTTATATATGTAGGTAGGTCAAAGAAAAAAAAGACCACTCCTCTTTATTCTTAAACATAAAATCTAATTTCATTTATTTATTTTCGATTGATCTTTTTTCAAATAATTATATTTGCTTGCTAATCTAAAAGATGAAAATGTCACTTCCGTATATTAGTCAATGATTTGATTAAAGTTTCCTATAAAATAATACAGGTGTCATAGAATTTTAAAATTACGAAATACGGAAGAAAAGGGGAAAATATTAATTATTCCTCAATAATAAAGGGAATATATAATTATCGTCAATTCTAATTCAAAATGAGTCAATATTCAAGTGTGCAAATCAGTTTTCCGAGAAGCTTATTTTACTTTATATGAATAAACGGGTTGAAAAATAATTTAGTTCGAATTAAAACCCAGCGTCAACATTGTATGAAATTTTTGACAAAAGCGTTTATTGTTTATTGATCGGTGAAGTGTCGACTGCCGTTTGCCGCTTCATATCCTGTCACGCGAAAAATAGTCTGATTCTTCAAAACTGGGGATATCTTACGAGAAAATATAGGACTTTTCAAAAGCAAACAAAATTGATGTTAAAACATGCAGGAAATTTTGTTGATGTTATATCACATTTGCCGTCTCTGATAACAGCTGCACATACACATTGAGTGAAAAAGAGCTACACTCTCTTCTCCCATTTCTATGTAGATTTTAAGAGATATGAAAAATTTCGATCAATGTTCATACCATTTGGTCTGAGATTTACCCTTGTATCCTAAGGCCAAATCAATCACTAGCTAGTTCTTAAAAATTCAATTAAATTCTAAACCTTACATTATCTATTACATATCGTAAGCCTTTACTTTCATCTATGGATAGATTTCCGTGTGATGGGTGCATACAAACTGCATTTCACTTTATCCAGTAGTCAATAAGTTGATTAATTAGGGATTCTTTTGGCCCCCACTAGTACTGCATATGTTACAACCAAGATCCAAGATTTTAAAGGGGAACTTCGCTCACCTTTACAACAGATGTTGCCTTTTTGACCCAAATATGGAAGATGTGTGTGGTTTCTAAAAAATTCTTCTAAACAGTGTACTCATTAAACTACAACGAAAGATGTGAATTTTGATGTTTTGATAGATTCTTCCTTTCTCGGAATCCGGATTAAGTTCATTATACAAGGTTGTCTAAACAATTTAAATGTTTAATTACCAGCAAAATTAATTTCTTTTCTGGCTAACTTTTATTATGACAAGTCGTTAGAAGACTCCGGTAATTGTATGCTAGAGAAATTTCGTTAACACTGTGGTGACGTACATCAATAAAACCGGTAGAGCACGTTCGATGACGAAATACCGCTCTATGTTCTAATTGGTAGAAAATGATGTAATGTTGATTTAAGATATTAATTCTAATTAGTGGAAAGGTATATTTTTCAACAACGCAAGGTAACATTTAAAATTTAACGAGTATAAGCTATGATTCAATGAATATTTAAGTTAGTGTAGGCGCCGAAAACAACTACGTCGGAACTACCTTGATAGGAATACTAATTCCTCGACTCAATATATATATATATATATATATATATATATATATATATATATATATATTACATCGGTCTCTCAGTTACCCTGATTTTGACAACTATATTTACAACCATGTGTCATTTTTCAGTAAATATATTTTTGGTTTCTATTTTGCGGAAACTGGAAGTCGAAAAACATCGAAGATTGACCATTATGTCCTTTTCTTTCCGGCAGCGCTGGCAGGTCATGTTCCATTTAGTCCTGTCCACCGCCAAAACAGAAGAGAAATGTTGCGTCTTTCGTGATTTGAGCGACAGTAGTGAACACATTTTATGATAATTGTCACACCGCGACCAAATGGCATGTTGCACTGCTAGGCATACATTAAAGTCACACCTCAACTGAATGAAATCACGATATTACTTCATGACAGAGATAGGTGGACTTCATAGTAAAATTGAGCTACAATTTTCTGTGTCATGTAAATAAAAAATATATTTAATTTTAAAGTAAAAAGAATAAATTTTTGGGAGGACAGCTAAAACGCCCAAACCGACAAATTAGATTATTAATAAGATGGAAATCAATCATTTATAAGAAATTATATTTCCTGATAGAAAAATTTAGTTTGGTGATTTTTATCCTCTTAATAATCAAAGTCTCACAATACCAATAAATAACAAATTGTATACACATGTTTTCGTAATCTTCATTGTAGAATATTATTATGAAGTTACAAATGTGGGAACAAATTATAAAATGTCGTGTATCTTCAGGGTACCTTGATGTGATATGTTTATGGAGGACATTATCACGCCAAAATCGCTTTTTCGAACACTTGCTTATCAAATCACTGGACACTTAAAGCACCGTCTTTAAGTTGGATGTCTTCGATTTATTCCTAAATCACACGGTGATTTGTAAACAAGTGTCTTCGGGGGTCAAGTATTTTCTTTTATCTTTCCGTAATAAAGCAAAAGTAGAAATATCAGTTGCCATACAGTGCACAATTTACTTCCAATCCAGTATAAATTAACCTATTTAGGATCAATTTTCTGGAAGAAATGAAACACACACGAAAAGTGGATTCTTGTTTTTCGGGAAAACTTGTGTCTCGTGACGACCTCTGGAAATAAGGCAACACATGCAAAAAGCCATTTTTTGTGCATGGAATGTGAATATAATTTTATCGATGAAAGTTTATTCATTACTGTATATAAAAATTACTTAATAATGAAGAAAAATTCGTCTTATAGAAACCGTAATTTTTGAGATTCCATCGATGGTAGCAATGCGTCAGAGGGTCTTAAACCAAGACGGTACTTCAGACACCCACCGCAAACGTCAAGTAGTAAAAAAAACCTCTTAAACCTGGAATACTTTCTTACTCATTTCTTCAACTTTATCGGCTCTTATACTATGAATATATATACGGCGAGCTGTGGGAAATATGCGCATCTTGTGAGAGTGAGCGCATGCCTCCTTACTTAGTCGTGCTGTATGTATTTGTACTAAAGAATTTCTCTTTGAATGTAAACTAGATTGCACGTGAAACTGACCTTGAAAAATTGAGGACTCTTTGCCATTGACATGCTTAAAATGTCAATTCCTAAATAATTAAATGATTCATATTCCAGAAATGTACACTTGATATTTGTTTTAAAGTTATCTAAAATGAATAACTTTTGGTGAATATTGAGTAGAGAGAGAAGAAAGAAAAAAAAATTGAAAATTTCAAATTTCTAATTAAACCAATGAATAGCTATTGTTAATGATAATTATCATATATAGAAGATCTATTCAGGATTGACAGATTTTTCGTTCATTAATGGACAAAAGTGTTTCTCGACGCAACAAAAAACAATTATCCTTAAAACTATAAAAAACGGACAAGGTCGGTTGTGATAAAAAAAAAAAAATTAAGATATAATAAATAATGAAACCACGTGGTCCGGATGAACGTCATTTACATTTCGTATTCAACGTACTCTACCCATGGTAATAGATTTGCTTCCGTTTACATGGAAACAAAAGATTACAAATCCGAGGTTATGACATGTCTTTTGAACTTTACGCGACAGATACCGTCGCAGGAAATGAAAACTGTGTCATCTAGCTTATCGTCTGAACTTTTTTTTATGCATTATTTCCTTTAATGCAATCCTATCACTTCACACAAGAATGAAATTAGCTACCATAACAGTACAACAAATTTGAAGTCGGGGAAGACATTTTTTTTACTTCTACAACTTTATCGATACGTGTACAACACAGATGCATACTCTAATATACACGTAATTTTTGTTAACATCAAGATTAAAGAATAATGTGCGATATGAACTACAATTGACTCTCGTTCCTGCACACTCTCAAGTGACACTAGTATTTGCAACGAGTACAAGGCGAATATCTCAATAAGACACTTTGAATTATCTCACATTCACAGTACAATTTTTATTTCAAAAGTACACATATGTCCATGTAGACATTCAGGAATGGGGGTGGGTGGGGAGTTACCGTGCTATCCAAAATTGCATTGTCTCCAAGATCAAATTTCATCGACAAATGATTTGAACGTTAAATGCATTAATCTTTCCGTCCGTTAAAATCCTATCTTCTCCTTCACTACTACATCTAGCGAGAATATAAACACGCACAATCATATATTTTGATTTTTTTGCAAAATTCAAAGGGGGAAATCCATATCTATAATTTTTATTAAAGAAAAGATATGTCAATGGCATATTGGTAATTTCTGTATATTAAAACCTTGACATTCAGTAATGAAGTTGAAGCATCATTCATTTCACACACACACACACACACAGATATATATATATATATATATATATATATATATATATATATATATATATACGAAAGATACTGTAAATAACATTTTATTCGCGATAACATTATTTTACGCGCAATTTCGCGAGACTAGCCATTCAAAAAATAAATAATAAATAAATAAAAATTATCACGAATAATCTTTTACATATGGAGGACTTAAATATCTCGTAAAATACATCATTGTAATCACGCGAAAATGTGGTCTGAAGAAATAAAAGTGATCTTTAGTATTATATTGGAAATCAACAGGATGAAACATACTTCTTCGTCATAAACCAGTTCCCAACCTTTAACCTGCTCAAATATCTTCAGCCACTTGGTTATTCAATAACCTCCAGTGATGGATCCAGAAATTTCTGAACGGGGGAGTGCAGCAGCTGTTTTGAGACCCCCAGGGCCAAATCATGGCGGGAAAGGGGGGGCCCGAAGTCGTGGCGAGCGATATTCTGACGCTTGCACAACGGAAAGCGACAGATTTGGGGGAGGGTCTGTTATGATATGGGCAGGGATATCTCAAGGCGTGAAAACACCTCTTGTGGTTATCCATGGTAATCTCACAGCAGTAACATATTAGGATTAGGTCTTCTGACCACACAATCTTCCTCTTATCCATCAACGTAACTTACGTTGCAGAAGGACAACTCGTGGCTCCATGTTGCTAGAGTTTGTCGTGACTTTCTGGCTCAAAACAAGCCTCATTTCTTGATTGGCCATAAATAGTCCAGATTTCATTTATGGGACGAGCTGGACAGGAGGGTTAGGAAGCGCATCAACGTCCCACATAACATCGTCTGTTCACGCAGGTCCTTATTCAGGAGTGGAATAGTATATTCCTCAAAGGACAATAAACACTTTGATGGGGTGAATGTTAAGGAGAGTAAGGGCAGCGACTGAAGCCAGGGATGGGTACACACGCTATTGATTTGGATCAGGGAACGGGGTAGGGCACCGTTGTTTTAAAGGTATTCACTCAAACGGCGTCATGATAGGGCAACAAATATCATCAAAATATATTTAGGAATGATGAAATAATCAAGACGCTCAAACAATGCAGACGCGGCTCCAGCCAAAAGGCCGCGGATCTGGGACCTGGTTCCAGTGCGAAGCCTCCGGAATTTCTACGTTTTTACAGATAGTAGACTATGTGAAATCTGCACCCAAAATTGCGGTACGGTAATTTTCATATTATGACCTTAAATTTTGAAATAGTCCCCAGTGAGCGAATAAAGTCGATCGATAGAGTTAATGAAGCAATATTAAACGCGATGCTAGAGTGAAAGATGACTATATTTTATTTCAGTTGGAAATTCCAGGGGGTAGGGAGGTTCCAGACCCCCCCACCCCCACCCCACCCTTCTACATCCGCGCTTGCAATGAACTAATCATCAATGAATCGACTATTGAAAATAAACTTGCGTTTCTTTTTTCTTAGTGTTTTGGAACATATTTCTATATAAAAAAAAGACCGTATTTGCAAAGACTCAAGATAACAGTTGTGACCACTTGATGGCGTAGTTTAGTTTCATTTGCGTATTCCAATCGGCGATGCATATATATTTCATATCCATAATCTGGTCTTTCATTAACTATGCTAAAGAAAAAATGACCATAACAATAATAGAGACAGCTCTGTAGCCTAATTTACTTTGGCTAGCTATAATTTTGAAAATGGTGGACAGCCATTCCATTATTTTGTCGGCAGCACTGCAAACCATCTTTGCTGTCAACTATACTTGCACTTTTACTTGCAAATCTGTCAGTTTGAAAGGTAAATTTAATTAACTAGTTGAAACTTTCAGTTATTTTGGAGGCGTGTTTTTAGCTAAACAGATTACACTCCATATTCTTGGTCAAACTCGTTGTAACATCACAAATGTGGGCGTCTTTACAAGATTCTCGCTCGTTGGACATAGAAAACAGTATCTGGTTAAACCGAGACTATTTCAAGTGATCATTCATTCTGACGCCAAAAAAAAAGTAGTTTGCATCCCTATATAGAAGCAATACGAAAATGCAGTACTATTTCTCGTGTACTTTTAAATTACATCACATGTCTATGCCAAAGAAATGGTACATTGTATTTCTCGTGTACTCTTAAATTACAACATATGTATATGCCAAAGAAATGGTACATAGCACTACATCTAGTCATATTTTTAATTGTCTTCCCTTCACTCGCTATCAGTCTGAATTGTAATGTATGAACAAAATTTTATATATATATCATATAATACAACAGACGCAAGGAATTTAGTTCAAATGCTTCAATGAAAATTATTTCAAACAAGAGGCCAACAGGCCTTATCGGTCACCTGAATATTAGTCAAAAGTATCACTGGTGCCAGGGGCTATGAAATCTAGAGAGAGAAAAAATTCTTGTTCTGTATATCTTAGCTCAAGTCCAATATTTAGCAAAAGCATAACACAAGATGTGGTCTTGAAACTCCCTGAAAGTGCCTATACTGATGAAAGACTTTACATAATACATGCAACATAACACTATAACCAATTTGGACCTGTCCTAGATCAAAACCCCAAGGTTGCAAAATTCACAATTTTGTTACATTCTTTCCTGCTTTTCTCGATATTCACTTAGTTTTTACAACGTATTAGCAATTAAAGAAGTCTTTCAAATGATAAAAGCAATAATCACTGTAATAATTTTGGCCCCATCCCGAAATCAAAACCGTTACCCCCTGGGATCATGAAATTTACAATTTTGGTAAAGGACAACCTACTCCTTTTAAATACTATTTAGTTTTAGTTATCATTTAAATGTTTTACACATATACACTATATAATACCAAGTTTGGTCCCACCCATGGGTCAGAACCTCTACCTCGAGGATCATGAGATCCAAAATTTTTGCAAAGGCCTTACTGCTCTAAATCATTATGCAATTAGTTTTTCTTGCACATGCGCGATTGTAGAGAAATGAAATTCGTAACATGTTGACAGTTTTTTGCCTTGGCCCCAGGAACCCTGAAATTTATAACTTATGTTCCCCTTGTCCTACAGCTGCTACATACCAAATTTGAAAAGAATTGGAATGGTAGTTATCAAGAAGTGTTTCAATTGCTCATACATTTAATAACTTACCATTTTGGCTCCACCTCTATATCAAAACCATACCCCTGGGTTCATCAAATTTACAACTTTGGTAAAGGACTACCTGTCCTTTCTAAATATCCATTTAGTTTCATATTAGCTTTCACCTCTAGTCGGCGCGGGTTCGATTCTCGCTCGCGCCGATATATGCGAGAAAGTTTGCCAGTTTACTTTCGGAAGGTCGGTGGTCTCTTCCCGGGTACATTGTATCTGGGCTCTCTCCTCCACCTACAAAAACTGGACGCCACCAGATAACTGAAAAATTGTTGACTATGGCGGAAAACAATATTCAATCAATCAAATTAGCTTCAATAGCACTGACGACGATGGTATTTAAGTTCTTTTACACATATACACTACATACCAAGTTTGGCCCCACCCTGGGGGTCAGAACATCTTCATGAGATAATGAAATTTACAATTTTGGTAGAGGCTTTCCTGCTCTACATCACTATGCAATTAGGTTTTTTTCAGGGGGGGGGCAAGGCATATGCGATTGCTACAACATTTTTGAAAATTTGTCATTTTTGGCAGGTTTTGCCCCGGCACTACCCCCCCCCCCCCCGGGAGTCCTGAAATTTAGAATGTATGTTCCCTTTGTACCAAACGTGCTACATACCAACTCTGAAAAGAATTGGAATGGTAGCTATCAAGAAGTTAAAAATGTTCAGATGTTAACGCACGTCGGACGCAGACCAATTGCAATACACCACCCCAAGTTTACTCAGGTGATCCGACAATCTACCAGTAGAGAAGTTCGCAGACATATGTTGGGACGACAGTTGGTATCTAGAAAGCTCGCAATGTTCCGACTAAACGAAAAATAATACGATAGCCAAGTTCATGCTTAATGTACTGCCGCTTAGTAAAAACGGTTTCGTTTCTTTTACATGTTCTGGTCCAATTTCTAACCTTCTGCAACATGTCAGAATCAATGTTGTCTTCATTTCATGAACAGATAAAACATTTGTCGATCCATTGGTCACACGGTTTTTTCCTTGGTGTGCCCTCTATTTAAGCAAAGATTTCATGCAATATTTCTCTTTTCAAAGTATCTATGAAACTGTTCCATTTCTTCGGAACTTTGGTATTTTCCACAATGCACCAATGTCAGATTTGAACCATTTGGTTGAGGTATTCTTTATTCAATACCGACTCGGTATTTTGAGGTTGAAGTGGGTCCAGAAGGTTCACGACCTTTTACTCAAGGTGGAGCCTTGCGACAATGCACGGACGACTGAATGTCAGCTGGTGTTATATGGAAATCGTCTCGCAGGATATAACCTACATTTTATGAATAATTACATAATAGTACTAGATCCTCATAAATATTTGAAATTTACACAGATGAAAATTTAAAAAGGGTTGTACTCCATTTTGCTCTGCACATGATTCGAGGCTCGTTTTCAACACCCTTTGGACAGGGACACCCCGCAAATGTGGTTCGTATGTTGTGGATTTGATCAAACATTCTAAAGACAGATCTACTGAAGAAGCAGAGGAGCTAGTAACGTCCGCTCTAGTAAGCGCTGCTTCTATACGCTCTGTGGAATTTCGTGAAAACTATTCGGCATATTTACCGATTTCCTATTAATCGTGTCTTTGCTTTTCAAACATCCCGCACGCATTTCATTTTGACTTCTGACATGCCACACACACAAAAAAAGAATATAATGACAAACATTTCAATTATGCATATAAATTTATTCACAAATAAAAAAAAAAGAAGTGACCTGGCTGGTAATCCGTGGAGAGGTCACTCACTTCTCAACTGAAGCCGACATCAGCATAAATTGTCGAAGTTGACCACGTTTGACGTTGGTAGTGGCAAGACTTATTAGATGATTGTGGTTACAAAATCAGTTTTCACAATGATCTCAGAATCTAACACAATCTCAAACCATTATGAAAACCAGTTTTGTGTTGAAAGATGTTCCTGATTTATCTCTTTCATACTGTAAAGAAACCACATAGTTATTACAGCATAACAATTAGACGAACAAACTTAAGATATTGGAAGTATTCTGTTTTTGCAATCGAAGACAAATTTCTTGTTAACAAACCCTTAACATTTCGGTTGGAATAATTTTCGGATTTGAATGCTGAAGGAAAAACGATAAAATTTCAACAAAATCAATAAACTAATTCAACAAATAAAAACTTGGATCTATTTAACAGATAAATATATCAATACAGTCAATGACACTTGACAAATATTTACACAGTACCGAAGATCTAACCGAATAGACATGTGCAGATAACGATTCATGGTCAGACGTAAGTCTTGAACTTATCTTGGAAAACCCCAATATTGATATCTAACTTGATATTAAATAAATTTGCAGTTCATCGGAATGTTGAAATACTATCATAAAAGAAGTTGGGAAACTGCGTTGAAATTTGATCAAATCGGATTTTTCATGACATAAATTGTGGGAAAATGTTACAAAACATTTCTCCAAGCTAGCGTTTGATAAGCAAAATAAAACATCTGTCTGGTACAAACAAACTAGTCCCAAATCTATATACCAATCACATATATGTCCCAGAGAAAATCTCCACCAACTAGATCTAGTGCTAGAATGGATTTTAAACATTTCAAATTTCATTATTTTATTTTTTTTAAGAAGCCATAAAGACGTTTAAAATCCTACACAAAAAATGCACAGCACGTATACTTCTTCTGGGATAACAAATGCATCAGGACACAAAATTATCTTTAAAAGTCAAGAGATTTAGCAGATTTTGTCTGGAGTATCGAGGACTTTGAGCATGCTATCGTGTCACGTCTGAGGGACTGATGCAACGGAATGGCATTCCTCATCCCGTGTCTCCCAGGAGCCAGCAGCCAAATCATGATAAATCTTCTCTACTAATAGAGCTTGACAATGTCTGTTCTCCTGTCTTCACTTGTGGGTTTTCAAGATTAAATATTTTGTATGTAAAACATTACACTTTATCAAGGGCAGGTCAACTTGATACAAACCTAGATAGAAGTCAACGTCTACCGATGTCTATCCCCCCAAAAACCTGCTAAGGGCTTATTTTTTGGGTATGTTCTGTAGAGGGAGAGTGGAAGAACTGTTCTTGAAGTTTACGCGTCATCGTCTACGGGAAAAAATGAACTCTACGTATTCTTTCATTTTCATCACATAGACCAAAAAAAAAAAAAAAAAAAAAAGTTCAACACACACAAAAATCTCTTGCTCAATGCTGGGGACACGCGGTGCAACTTTTGCCATAATAACGACTGTCTACGGTGATGTACGTTGTATGCACACCGCGACCGGTATAGGTAAGGAGCTCCTGACGTCATCATCACACGTGTGGTCACTGAACACCTGGGAACTACCTCTCAAATCCCCTAAACACTTAATGTTCTTTTTTTTTTATTTAACCTTTTTCTTACTAGTGATAACTCATTCAAGTACCCCCATACGATATTTTCTGATCCCGTTTATCTGGAAAGCACTCTCGCTGGCTTGGCAAATGGATGGGTCTGGGTTTGATGATCCCATTAAAATTAAAAACCGTGGCCACGGAAGCCTATCATTACCCGTTGAGAACTGCAGCGAGGGTTCCATCAAGAGTAAGATGAGTACCTGGTATTATATTCTGGTCATCGTTTTCCAACAATACCATCTCCGTTTAATTGATGTCTTTTGTTGTCTCCCAAAGTTTAATCTCCCCTGATCTATTGTACCCAATTTTCTATTTCGTAGTCTTTACAAGTTTTATGTGTACACGAAAGTGATTCTCTTGAGATCTTTCGGTTAGATTTCAGTAAGCAAGCGAAGATCGGATATTATTACTCATTTAATTAATTTTCAAAGTAATTTACTTTTTTCTTTGAAATTTGAATGTATCATATTTTCCCCCGTTGTAGTTGCGTTATGTACTGGAGTAAATTGGCTGTTCATTTTGTTTGTTTAACTGGACTTTGTCACAATATTACCTCAAGAATTCAGTTTTAAATGTTTTGTGTCAGGTGTTTGATGATTGAAAAACTGATGTTAAAAAGTCATTAAAGAAAGTAATAAAATGTTAGAAGTCATCAATAAGATGACTTATTACAAAATGCTACAGAGATGCAGTCAAGATTTTTAACCCATATAAAACAAAAGATGTCTTTATACCAATCACACTCTGTCAATCAGGGACAGCTAATCAACATATTAATGAGGATGCATGAACAAAAATTAAAACCCGAAATATTTCCTAAATGCATTTTGTGAATTTAGTATTCTATCTGCTGGTTAATTATTAACCCAGCCCAAGAGTCGACATAGAAACCTAGAAATCAAGGTTACAGTGAGAAAATTCAGTGGACGTCAAACTAACGGGTTAATTATTCAGGCTATGATAGACTGGTGGATGGTCGACGTGTTTCTTAGTCGTTAATAAAACATCCCAGTAAAGCATCTCTATTGCTGGGTATTAGGCTCTTCCACTTGATACCTGCCCATTCTGACGGCAATATACGGACTAAGTGCTGCTAATCTGCTACCAGACCCCAGTCATCTAGATCCCAACGTGTTAATCACAGATCACTAGATACCCGAGAGAGCCATAGACATTCCTGTTACACGATACAACACTTATCCAATTAGATCCCTCTACTTCTATCTTCCTCTGTCATTATATACCCCTTACAATGCTATCATCCACTCATCTGATGTAACATTAGAGACAGGTACTTTTAATACTTTCTATTCTTATCTTCTCTATATATCTACTAGGTAAGCAAATGGATTGTGGGGAGAGAAAAAAAAAAACTTTCCGCAGGTTCAAAAACTGAAACCGAAGATGCGCATTGAATTTCCTTTCTCTGTTTTGTGAATTGGATTGAGATAATAAAAGTTTGAAAGTAGACGCACAATAAATGTACGTTACCTTCCGTTTACCTATTATATATGTATCTTATAATAGATTACGAATCACGTGACAGGTGTAGTCTTTGATGTCGATACACACTGAACAAAGATTAAACATAACATGACAGTTGGACAGTGAAACTTCATTAAAAATGAAGCAAAATCACATGATCACAATGTCCTCCCTCCCAAATCATGTGAACCTCTCCCAAAGAACAGCTAAAAAGTCCGTATTTTAAAAAAAATCTTTGCCTGAACATGTTAGTAGGAGACCTGTCATTTGATTCTGTCCACACCGTATGCCTTACGATAGCCTAGGGTTACTGGTCTAGCAACAAAATGTTCACAAATGGTACCATCTGATACAACTCAGAATTCTCTTTACTGGGTGAACAGCGAGACAGTCAATCATGCACTGTTATATGACATGTATTATGTTAATTTGACCTCCCTACTTCCATTCTTTATCAAAAATGAAAAATGAAATGCTATACATCAAGAGTTGACTCGATTATTAGACACTGTGTTTCACGACTGAAACTTTACTCCCCATTCTTTGCACATTAACAAATTAATCAAAGTCAAGCTTAAATAGAAGAAATTGTACCGGATTACACGTACAGAGGCCTCAACATTGGTGCCTTGCCTTCCTTCGGGTTTTTTGCCTCTTGCTCATATACAGGAGTCTGTTTAAATAACGAAACCAAATGAGAATTTTAAGCAGTAAATATTTTCATTGCGATATAAAGATAAAATTAATGCCAGGATGTTGATATTAATGATTCATATTAATGCTACATTAATTTACCATATTATGCAAGATCTGTGAAGCATGTTCCAAACTTTTAAAACCATTATGTACTAACTTACATCACTTTGCTTCAAGTCTATAATCTAATTGATTGTATCTACTGACTTGTGGGGTCTTACTGCAACGTTTGTCTCAAGATTGTGTGAACACGTTTTGGATCAATAGTGTGCGTGATTTGGGTGGGTGAGGGGGCGGCCACCACGTAGTGGGTCCCAGTGCGTGCTCCCTGACTGGTTGACCATTCGGTTATTACCGCCCGTCGTGAATAACAAAACCATGTCAAAAGCATAGTATTTTTTCAGAACTCTGCTTCACACTTCAAAAACTAAAAACACCCTGACAAAAATTAATGTGATGTTCATAAAAAATCTTTTGGACCTGTCATACAACATTATGAAATACATTCAACTTGCTGAACCCAATTAGGCAGAACCCCTAGGTAGCAAGGCTTATTGAGATTGCTAGTCCAATCTCCACTCTAAAAAAGCCCCTTAATCGGGATACAATACTACAACAAGTCAATGGTCCATATGGGAAAATCTGTTTTACCAAACCTCTCCCTCTTCAACCAGATTATGCCAATCATTCGATTATTGGTATTAGCTCAACTAGTATGGTTAAGCAGCCAGAAAATTGAACCATTTTTTACAAACACTTGATTCATTGAACATATATTATACCCACTATTGAAAAAACATTTTCAAAACTTTTAATGCATCAATAATTCATAATAGGAATACCTTGCTTTTTGTGGTGCAGATTTTTTTTCCCAACGGTAAGATATAATTCTGTTGTTACTGTATGAAGATAAAATAAATATTCTTCCTCTTTATAACTTCCCTGTCTTTGAGAAATAATGCAAAAATTCAAAACAATTTACTGCAAGGCCAAAATTAAAAAAATGTAATCTAGAGATGTAGAGTGCTGCTAGTGAAAATGGGACAGACAAACATCAGAGTTTCTTTTCAGTTTCTACCAATTAACTGTCAAACATAAGCTTCAAGTACAGAGATATTTGAGTAACTGTTTATAAACATGAGTCTCTATTACTATGATGCTATCATTCTGAAGTGTTTTTATACCTCAAGTTAGGAAGTTTGTACACCTTCAACAAAATAATTACAGAGATACTTGTTATTAATAATTTTCCAGTGCCTAACCAACATATCTTAAATGAAACATCACTGCACTTGTGTTTTCTTTTGATTCTAATATTATGTGTTACTTTGAAGATAAATAAATAGTTCTGTCTAAACATATTCTTTAGTTTTATGACAAAAACAAACCCCAACAATTCATATTTCCTCAGAAAATTAGAGAAATTTCTCATGCCTCAACAAAATTATCATTAGCAATTCTTAAGATTTTTCCAAACTTTGAGAAACTGCTTGAACAGTTGTAGAGTTTAAAAAAAACTTAAGCTTCTACAGCGAAATGTAAATTTAGACATTAAGGGGAAGCCCTCAAGTTCTCAGGAGACATTCTAAAGGTAAAGTGAAAGAGGACAGATTAAAACTTGCGAATACCAGTACTACTTTTCAGTGGGTGGAGTGGTTTTTTTTTTCTTTCTTTTTAAATCTACCCGTTTTATCATCTAGTGTATACAGATTCTACACAGGTTTAATACTAATGAAAATTTCATAAATCATAGGAATCTACAGTTGTGTTTTGTGTTCAAAAGTGCCTCATTATCCAGCTAATGATAATGAAGATGTCCTACAAGCTGTCAAAGACAAGGGCATTCTGCTAACAGTGATGAGCTGATGATTAATCATGTAAGATTCTGACAGATGTACGTGTTTTACCTTGGGGGTCACTACACCTGGATTATGGTCAACTAACCTGATGACTAACAGCCCTCCCTGCTTAATTTCTCTGTCAATTATTGGGTAAAACAGTTATCAATAATTACTACTAGATTGTGAAATCAAGCAGTATAAAATCAAATCGAATGTGAACTGGGCGATTTTTCCACGGATGAATGCATGTAAATTATTATATTACAGTGCAAGATGAAATAATATTGTTAAAATCTGCATTTTCCTGAAATTCAGTCTGTAGATGTGGTTTCAGATAATTAGAAATCAATCACTAATTGAGAACAATGTATCAAATTAGCAAGTTTTGTCTGATTTATATACCATACAACACCAAGGTTAATCTGTTATAAACCTTACCACAGAAATTCATCATCATTGATCACTTTGATCATATATTACTTATATAAGCTCAAGGTGAAAATATTAGCATGTAATAAATATGCAATTCTGGCAAAGAGATTTGTTCACAGACTAACTTACAAAATCCTAGTATCAAATCCAATTTGAATGATTACATATGCAGATCAAATGCATTGCCAATTGTAACCAATTGATGATTTTCCTTCCTGAAAAACTTCTATAAATTTACAACATGATCTTAATAGCTAAATCAAAGATTTCTTAGATGTCTCTGATGTCACTGAAAAGACTTTTACTGTTTTAAGTACCATAAAATTTCAGGAAATACTTAGACAGCTTGATTGGATGCCAAATTAGTTCCAAGTGATTATTTTCCAATAAACCCACCAGGTACTGGACATGTCTGAACTTAATCCACAACACTGTGAGTTCTGTATTCACTCCCTATCTACCATAAATTGTACAACTGTGTCCACAGGATTCAGGCTCCCTCTACTTGTAAATAAAAAGATCTGATGTTTTATTGTTCTTTTCCTGCTTTTGAAAAAAAAAAATGTCAAGAGCAGTGGTAAGGGATCTTAGTGAAGAAGCTTCAGTTCCTAGTGTCATTATACACAGAGGATGTTCAGCTAGTGTGAGAAATGGGTGTTCACCATATTGTGTTTCTTCAAACAATTAAAATGCTTTTTATCATACTTCACACTAAGTGAAATGCAGATGTTAAATGACTACAAAAATATTGATTTCTAGGTAAAAACTTTTTTTTTCAGAATTACTAAAGTACCTGTATTCAAAATGGAGAAGAGCGTGCAAATCCAACTGCATTAAATATCTTATCAAATGTAAACACATGATAAAAAAAATCTAACTTTCAGTTAACTTGTATAGAAACAAGCACAGTTTGGAATTTTTTGCATTCTAAATATTTTTGTCTTCAGAAATTGAAAAGTTACAAACTTGTACACCAGCAAACCTGACTGTGACTTTTTAGAAAATCCTGTTATGTAATGTTTGGCTCATCCCTAAAGAGGTGCACTCATAAGGTGCTGGAACAAAGTTAAGGTATCTGCATTTCTACTCAGGAGAAAAAAAATCGGTGTAACCCTTTCCTCCATCCTATGTGTTGATACTGATACACATTATCTGCCAAGCAGAAATTATTAAAATGAAACCACATATTGAACATTTTGACATGTAATTGCCCTACCTAAAAAAAAAAATTTACTGATCATCCACCTGTGAAATTTTAGTTGTATCTTTACGAAAATTAAATGCCATCCATTTATCAAGTCGGAAAAAATTCAAATGCTCAAAATTATTTTTCATCATGCAATGTTCATATGAATGTGCTCAATGAAATTCAAGGAATTTAATTTGTCAAAGGAAGAAAAATCACCCTGAAATCATTTCATGTCTAATCTATAATTTTCTCTTTCATTTTTACCAGGATTTATGGTGTATATGACCCACAAGCTCACATTACATCAATCTCCAAAACCAATAATATCTTGGCTCTCCTCCTCTTGCGTCTTTAATTCATCTGAAAAATACCAGAGAAAAAGATACTGGTCAAATGACATGACAACATGGAGGAAAATGAGCATATGCCAGCTGATGTAATCTTTTGCCAATAGAACATTTATTGCATGAAGAATAAGGGAGATACATAAATGTTTAGCGACTTGACAACTTTCTAACTGCTGCAGCTCTTCAGTCAGCAGAGTGAGTGGCAGAAACAAAAACTTGTTTGTTCCCAAAAGACAAAAATTCCACTGCATGCAAACCTGTTACTTTTCACAAGTTCCTCCCAATTTTAATTTCAAAATTCTTTGAAAATGATATTAAAATCAGATACTAAATAAATATTTGGATTATTTTTTTTTTCTTTGCTTGAATATACAAAATGTTAAAAAAAAAATCTTGCCAACTTTAAGATATTTTTTTTTCACATTCAAAATTTGCAAGCAATTATTTCCCTGACAGCCATAGCAACTTGACGGTTTTTAATAGGCAAGCATCATTATTTGTTTTACCAAGTTGTGATTAAAGGTCAAAAGTCTTTAGAGATCACCTAGCACTGGTTAGGAATCGTGACAATTTGATGAAGATGACTGCATGTGGCTAACTGCAGGCTAATCAGTACTGAAGGTAAACCATGGTCTACTTCTAATTGTTGTCATTAGAATGTGGAGGACTCCTAAACTGCCACACACCAAGTTGTAAAACCTCCACCCCAAAAATGGCAAAATACAAAGATAACAAGCTGAATATCAAGAGAGCCTACAGATATTGGTGCGGCATCTTTCAGTCATATTTTCATTCAAACTAAGCACTAGCAAAATTCCTGTGGGCTTGAGATTCCTACTTTTATACCTTTTCTAAATAATGAAGATGTCATGTAATTCACATCATCCGATAAATTGAGGGAAGGTAAATACAGTGATGGATGAATATAAAGACATCCCAAAAGTACATAAATCCGTCTCTTTTTAAATTGAGATAAACCAAATCAAAAATGTGAGGTGTGTGCATATATCTTATTGCATTTCTGGCAATATGAAACTCTGTCCAAAACTTTATTGTGCACCCGAAATGATACAATGAATGAAAAAGTTAGCTACAAGTTTATCTGATACCATCAGGGTTTCTGGTTATTTAGTATATTCATCACAACCTATATCATAATGCATATCAGGGAGATTATATGCACATATATTTTCCTGTCACTCTTTATAATAAAAGTTTTGCCTGAGTACAGGGATACAGTTTCTCAGGTATATCCTGGGTCAGATCTAAATACTGTGGTTATGAAATACATTGTAATTTTTTGGGGTGTCTGGGTCAAACTGTGTCAAGGATTTCATAATTGCTAGTCAGCTATCATATAATTTACAACCTTTAGAGGGGCTCATTATTTCAGTCAAGGTGCAAGTGTCCATTACTGAAAATATCTGTTTTAACCATTTCCTGTTCAGGTTTTAACTCTCTGACAAGGTACTGTGCATGCAGGTATATCTACAAAATCTACTAAAAAAACCCTTGAATTTAGACCCAGTCACGTTATACTCGATGTGTCTATCCCAAGCTGGCATCCTATTGTAAGAACGCGTCCAGTGGTGAAGACGTTGGATATTCTATATAGTCTGCATGCACCAGTTATGAATTTTTTAATTTATGATTTATTTGCTCACTGCACAGCATATTGCATGAGAAGAGACTGACAATAGAAGCATATGATATGCTACTCCCATCCTGTCTGGTGAGCAGCCAACAGCGTGGAACCCCATACTAATCACCGACACACTACCAAAATGACATGCAACTAGTATCATCATTTTATTCTCTCCATCTTTCTTTTTTTTTTTCATTGTTGTTTTCAGTGCAAATGCCATAAATTATACTCTATAAAATACAATAATGAAAATGTTGAATGCTTTTGCTGTTGGCTGGTCTTTGCTCTATGCATATGGACAATAAGCTTAAAATGAACCAGAAATACATAGAGGTATATTTTCTGCAGTATCTCCATTCATCATTTCATCAAGATCATGATGGCAAACAGTACAACTTTACCCTAACCTGCCCCCCCCCCCTCCCCCCATTCAGCTCCAGGTCATGCAAAGTAAGTAATATCATCAATGAAAATTTTCATATTATGGGAGTGGTGGGACAGAGAAAAGGATGCTGAGTATCAACTTCAGCAAAAACTATGAACACACCTCCTAAATATACTCTCTATCTGCAAGGGTTATCTTTGATCATGAGACCTTACTCGTCTATATTTCATATTTCCGCTCATTTTTTGCAAGATTTGCTGTTGTACATATTGTCAGCAACTAATGTTGCAGTTTCCAAGGAAATATGATTTTTAACCTTCTTTAGATTTTTTTGATAAGAAACATGCAATTATGAAATTAGCTTGCATCTATGAAATGTACCTCATTTATAACATTACAAGTTTATTGGGTGTTTAATGTCATTTTTTAAAAAAGAAAAACTAAATTTAAAGCAAAAAGCTCTTCACTATGAATTATTTATAATGAGTTTCCATCCTTTAAATAACAATGTACATAAAACAAGCACAAAAAAATTAACTGAAAAGATGAATGCTTTTCAAATGATAATAAATCTGTCAAAACCTTAAACGTCTTCATCATGGAGCTATTCAGATAATGAATTCATGTAACGAGGCCAAAAATGTCATTATAGGTAGAATTAGGGCAAATAAGGACTTCTTCTAAAAAAAAAAGAATATCTGTAGCAAGGTTAACTAGAGAACTTGTAAGATATTGACCTTTTTGTTTTCTTCAGTGATTTTTGAACATCTGACAGTGGTGGGCTGGGCCTTTCTTATTGGGAAATTCTAATCACACTTTTATCTAGTTGGGAAAAGTATCTGAAGTTTATGAAAATATTATACACTAGTTCACTTTCTTTTCATCTTAAACTTTAATTAATATGTACTCTCTGACTGTGGTATTCAGTAAAGGTGTACATATTTTCCATGAAAGTCCTCAGAAATTCAACTAGACAGTCAAAGTTGGAATAAGAAGTTTGATACAAATGATTTTATATAACAATAAAGAATTCTTTTGGGAATTTCAGGGGGGGGGGGGGGGGGGGGGGCAATTTGAGAGAGAAAATATATAGTGCTTTTAATTGAGGAAGAGGTCTCATATTGCCCCTATAGACCTCTAAAAAATTATTGTTCTTAAATACATTCAGAACACCAACACCAGATTGTGGGGATAAATATCTTTGTATTTTCATTAATATTTAAATACTTATTGCTAACGCATGTTTGATATCAATTTGAGGACCTACAGAGTTTACTGAACTTTATGCTTTTGCTTTTACTTCTCAATATTTCCCAACATTTATTCTTGTTGCAACTTGAAAGTATTTAATACTGAAAAACAAAACACCCATGAAGGTAATACATCTTTTCACTATTGAATAATTATAAATTATTAACAATCATAATACATCAATTATTTTGAATCACAAACAACTTTGTTAGTACTTTTGTGTCTTAAAGGTTGCATGTTTGTGAAGTAATTAAAAAGTGATAAAATGACAGAAAATTCGCATTGGTCTTGGTGACAACAATTTCTAAATTGCTTAATAAATTCTTATTTGCTGCCAAGGTGACATTTTTTATCATGAGTATGGGTCATAAAAAATCTGTTGGATTAAAGTTCAATGTAGAACAATATATCCATTTTATAAACAGTTTTGAATTCATTAAAATCTGACAGGGAAAAATTTAATAACTTTAAAGCTTATTGGTTGCAGGTCAAGTGAATTTCTTGAAGCCAAAAAATT
The DNA here is from genome assembly GCA_024699665.1 of Ostrea denselamellosa. NCBI lineage: Eukaryota > Metazoa > Mollusca > Bivalvia > Ostreida > Ostreidae > Ostrea > Ostrea denselamellosa. Next base: position 8,077,398 of record JAMZEH010000020.1, on the reverse strand, counting down.
CAAATCAAATAAAAAATGTATTTGCTAATAATTTATTCACCACTAAAACAGATAAATTGTCAACAAATTGTTTGCATCTGCATTTTTCACGAGACATTCAATCAATCAAGGTAGCTAACTCTTCGACAGAATAACGTACCAACTCTTTTATCCTATTCAAACAAAATTCACACTGAGAAGGATCAACAAGACATTCAACTCTTAGTTAATGTATGTTTCTATGAAGTGGACCCTAGATCTTAAGTAGGTTCTCATCCCAATAGTTTTAGTGGTGGTATCCTTAAAAGAAGCCATCAGCCAATATTACACAAGACACCATGGGAAAGTATGATGTTCAAATTCATTAGTGAGAATGGCAACTGTAATTAATCTGGGGACAAATCTTGTGAAAACATTGTGTGCATACCAATAATCAAAATCAAGCTTAAACAAATTAACCTTATCAGATTAATGATATCAAAATTTGAAGATAAAAATTCTAAAAGTAGAAGTGACCTATTGACAGGTTTTACTGATTGCAAACCAGGATTAATGTGTCATATGTTGGCCAGACATATTGTATTGCACATATTGTGTTCTGCAAAACTCATTGATTGAAAAGCACTCAAGATTCATTGAAAATCTTAAACAAAGATCTTGGTAAGCCAGATGATAACAATCAATTAAGAGTAGGCTGGTACAAATTTCACAACTTGTTTTATTTGAAATGCAAAATGTGACTTCATCATGCCTGATTCAGAACCAATCATTCTGTAATCTTATATCTGATATTAATACATATTAACCACTTTGTCTTCATGAAGGGGCAAGCTTCAACAAGTTTGTCACTAGCAAAATGTTTTTTGTTGAATCAGAAAGTAAACTTTTTTCCCACCATGTTTCATGTCCAATTCTGGAAAAAAACAAGTTTCCGTTTTGGTGCCTTTGCAAAAGAAACTTGTCATGTTGGTTGGTCCCCAATCAGCAACAAAAGATGGCAACTTCCACTGACGCAACCTGATACAAAACACTATGTTGACTGGGGACAATATGCGACCATTGAACAATGTTTATGTTCACCACTTTTCTGTGACTGAATTTGATGTAAATAATACATACCAGATAAGAGGTGACAAATCATTTAACCCCCACTCACAAACTTCTGTAATGCTTCCCAATATTGAATTGTTTCTGTTGACCCCAAGTTAAGTGCTGTTGCTAAATGCTGACCCAAACTTTTAAAGGAGAGAAAATTAAAATAGATCTGCCAGTAGATACAAGACATTATTTAAATTCCAGAAGCCATTTACGTGCATGTCAGCTGCCCACCATGTATACAGTAACACTTCAAATCTGATAATTTCCGAAGCATTGTGTTGTTAACGTTAACATCTATGGCAATCAACTTCAAATCTTTGGAAAAGTGAAATTTCAGAATCTGGGAAACCTTACTCCGTCAAATTCTCTTTCTGTCATTTATAAAATGCTTGGTAGAAGTTAATGTTTTTTTGGTAACTCTTCCTTACTCCTGATTGTTTGTGTTTTGAACCAAACAAATTCACATCTCGTGCTTTCACCTGTTCTTTAGCAGTTCTCTTCAAAGAAAGTTTTGCATGGTAGCAATGACCCTAGATCTAGTGCGTGTTGCCTCTGGAACCAAATCAATTTGAAATGCTTTATTTAGAAGGCATCGGATTAAAAATATGACAACAGAAATGATATATTTTTGATTCAGAACATGCATGTTGATCCAAAATTTACACACATTGTATTGTCTATTTATCCCAAATTATCAATGGCTGCAAATGAAAACCACAAGTTGTACTTGCTTATACAGTAAACCAGCATATTAACATATAATACAACAATAAAATTTGAATATTAATGATAAAATATGCAAGGACATTCAACCATATATTTTCAAATAACAAAGTGTAATTAGTCATAACTCACAGATAGAAAGATAAGAAAGAAAAAGTATAGGAACATTTCCATATCTATAAGTTGATGGGAATCTACTGAAACACTATCTGATAGTATCTGTTTCCATTCCATCAGGTATCATCAGTTCATTTACTGTCAACAAAAAAATCTTGTTTTGATCAAACATTAGTTGACATAAAGAAGCACCGAGATGTTGATGGATGATTCAATTACTTCCAAATTTGAATAAACACTACAGTTGATTGCAATAACAAAAACAGGTAATACTTCACATCCAAATATTTCTATTAGTCTGTATATCAAGACTCAACTACCTTAACCCCTCAAACCCCTTTATAATCTCATTTTTTTCACAACTCAATATATTACATGATACTGTTTCCAGTTAGACTGGTGACCAATTATTTTTACTCTATTTTATGTCAGTCAGAGGTTGCTGTCAAATTGCCAATGTTTAAATTTGGGTTTCCAGGTTACATGATAACTAGCAGCCAAACCTCCCCTACTAACAGTACTTTCTTCAATGAATTTAGTACTAATCTGTATGTTCTAGTAAATCTGTCTCAAAGCACCTAGTGACCTTATTAATTATTGCAGCAAAATGAGCAATTTTGTGGAACATGTGCTCATACTGTTCCAGAAAAAAAAAAAAACCCCTGATGTAGAACCAGCTGGTGTCTGAACAGCCTGCCATGCTAATGGTGATCATGGATTACTCCTTTTAGAGGCACACAATTATCTGTCCTTATCAGACGACCAGATCTTCTACTCCTCACTATCAAGATGAGAAGGTCATTAAACAATTAAGCAGGTTTTTTTCCTCTTAAAAATTAATTCAATCTGTCTATGCATGGAACAAATTCTTTAAATATCGACCCATCTGAAGTCCATATATCCTTGTGCTGCCTATGCTTTATGTTTTAAACTGTTTATAAGACATGTAACATGTATACCAATTAATTGGTTTAAACTCTAAATAAGGAAGAGCTCCAAAGTTCAATAGCCCCAAGTTTTATGTACAGTCCTGCTTCATTTGCCATCCATTTCTTTACAAGCATGCAGTCATTAAGTGCATAACTATCTATCAAATCAGCTGGAAAAGCTAGCAGTCCAACACTGTCATTACTTCACACAAAGTAACCAATAATTTGGTCATCCAATGGAGAAGCACAACATTTAGCAAGCAAACAAGCATGTCAGATTCCAATCAGTGGATCTCTCTTTTACTTTTACACCTCTCTTTAGAAAATTTGACTGATAGAAGTTTGAGAAGAACTTCAAAAGGAAAAGCCTTGTCTCCAGTATCTGACAATCTACTGAATTGCATTCATTTTGGACCCTTTTGAAAAGGAAATCTGATAGATGAATCCGATATTGAAACTTCTACATCAAATGTTATTGCAGTAACTTTTTTTTCTTCTTAAAATGCTTATCTGCAATTAAAATCAATGGCTAAAACCGATTTATTTAGAAAAACCTTGAGATTTTGGGAGAAGTATTTTATTGCACTTAAATGGAACAAACTAGGTCAAAACATTTCTCTGGGCAAGTCTGTGGATTTCCTGACACTGAATCGATCCCATGGTATAAAATAGATAGGAACAGATTAAATATATCTTGACAATTTACTCTAGTTATCATAAGGGGCATCACTTGAAAGACTGACTAAAAAAAGTTCATGTCAGCAATTACCAGCCATAGGAATGGGAATATTCAACACAGCAATACAATGTTTTCATTTGAAAATGCATATTCAATGCTGGAGATTAAGTGCAACATTGAGTTTGAATTGAGAAACTTTACATTTAAATCGATGATTGTCCCCATTTCCTGCTTTTACCTGCAACATGACTGTTAGTTTAACAGGTACGTAAAACCGGCTCCGTAGACGGGTATTACACGGAGCAGGGGTTAAACCAGCGGTTTTACAGCTGACAATTTTTTTGATGCCAGAAGATTTTTTTGAGAAATCTTTTAGCAAATAACATCAATATATTTATCCTGACACAAAAGAAACAATTTCAGCTGAAGAACCACTTTCGTACAGTTTTTAAGTCAAAAATCAACAAGTGTCTAAAAAAGAGATAGTTACATAGGAGACATGACAAAACTCATTCCTGATAAGCTGAATTATGTGGCACAATCATTTCTCCTTAATGGTCTCAATTTCTATCTGCTCCAAAACACTTGGAGGGTGTGGTGCACCAGGAACATGTACTTTGATAATCCCCCACCTGTGCCTTAAAACCTGACTGTGTCCATTAGTGTGACCATTTCCATTTAAAACTTAAATTTTAAATTAATTGTTTTGGCATCAAAATTTTTTTTTAAAACTTTAAACATATTTTCACTATGCCATAAAAATATTTATACATACAGATTTGTATCTAATTTCAAGGTTATATAATGTGAAATATATAAAATCATATTCGAATTTCCAGTATCTACTTTATAAACAAAATTTCTATAATGAAAACATTAGAGTTTACCATTTATAAGGTCAATGTTTTCTTAAAACAGAGAGAATTTTGTACTGGGATCAACTTGAACTTGTCTAAAAACTGAAAATAAATAATATTTATGAGAGTTGGCACCTAAACACATGTCATTTGAAGGTGTGAATGAAATAGGTATGCTTCTTTAACCTAACATTGTAACCTTTCAATGTAAAAGTTAAACAAAACATTCTTTGTGTAATCTTTTAATTCATGGCATAATAACACTAGCTATACAAATACGTACTTGTACAGCCCACATGTCTAATTATTCTAATATTCTAAAACATGCAAACTCTGTGGTTAGACATCCCTATTTTCAAAATCGGAGAACCTTATGAAGTTTCCAGGACTTATTTAGTTCTTGTGTCGTCACTATTTCAACTTTTCAGTATGTGCAACTGGTGCAAACTACAAAATTAGACTCGATTTACATCACAGAGTTCTCTGCAACTCTTAAACCCCCCACAAGCAGAGTTTGTCTGTACACAAATGTAATGTTTCGTCAAATCAGTTTGCCAAGAGTTAAAATATGCAATTTACATTTCTTTGAGCAAATAATACAAAATAAGGAATTACTACAAAATTTCTCTTCAGCATATAATTGGACTTCTAAATGAAATCATGTAATCTAAGCATACAAAGTAAATTCCCCGAACGGCGGAGAACGTCAGTTTTCACAAATATATGTAAGCTTTATGGATTGTAATCTGCGAGTTTTCATGTCTTTTTCCAGCTTGCTTGCTTTGATTGCTGCACGTGTGAATACCTCTTGACCTATGCTACAGGACTGGGCTCAGGAATGACAAACACACTATAAAGGGGTGTAAATATCCTGCTTAAATGTAGTATTACTGGTGATTATGAGGCGGTGTTTTGCTTCTCATAAATCTTTCAAGTCTAATATATCATCAGAATGGAAACTCTTTCTAATTTAATGTTATCTCTTATGTATGACCTACTTCATCTCAAGTTTAAAGCCAATTACAACTATTGTGATTTTTTTTTTTCAATGTGTTTTCATCAGAATTATTTTCTTTTTTTTTTGAGGGGGGGGGGGGGGGGGGGGGGGGATTGGGAAGGGTGAAAGCATTGATACAAAACCATGCCATATTTACCAAGACACTTCAGACAAAGTGTTATCAACACTTCACAAGTTTTTTGTCGAGTTTCTCCAGTTGCAAATATTGATTTTAATATTACCTTTTATTTGATTATCTTGTCAAAAGATAATGATTATTAATAACCAAGTTTGTGCTAAATGTTACTTAAACAGACAGTCAACATACAATTTGCAGCTTTTATTCAACTGCACAAATTTGATACGACATGATGTCTCCAACACGAAGAAATGTGGTCCAATTGAAGGCACTACTGGCATTGAGCAAGCCTGTCTGAAGATATTATTCCACCAAAAGTCAGCCCTGCCAACAATGGAATCGGGCCGCCCACCGTAACTTGTCTAAAACTGTATTATCTACTTGTTTGTAACAAGTAGAATATTTGGAGGATTTGCCTTCGATCTTTTTGTCACAATCATTATGGCAGACTTGTCTACCATTCTTTGATGAGTTATCAAAAGGTATAGAATAAAAGCTCTGGAGACTTGAGCACACTTCTGCAATTCTCAATTATCTAAATAAATTGCAACATAACATTCCATTCATGGATAAACTTCTTTTTCCTTTTATTCTAGTTCTGCCCCGAGGGATGTCTCACTAAGGTTTGCACATCGCATACAAAAGAGGTTTGCACATTCTTTTTACATAGCACAACATTCACATCTCAACAAATATATAAAAGTTTGTTATAGCAAACAAGAGTACAAAGTTACAAATAAACTGTCTAACATAATCATTTTACCAACAAACTGCTTACCACATCAGGATGTCTTGTCCTTGTCCCCTGGTCACATTATCAAATGTGTTCATCTCTGGAAGATAGGTAGGTTGAATATGAGGCATCTCTTCATCTGCTCTTCTTTATATTTTCAGTATACATCAAAATACTCCAGCAGTGACTGAAAAAGAAATATTTCAGGGATTATACAACCAAATGTATGGTGAAGAAGACTTGATCAAGCAAGTATAGGTGACATTCCAATGTTACAGTTTGTAGGTAAAGAATGACAGATTGGGGAATGTTTCGTTAGTGTGTTCATATACCTGCAGACATAATCAAGATGGTTTCTCACTTAGTCACTATACATCATCTCACAGAGAACTGTACACACTACCATGTGTCTGATCACTGAACACTAGGTTAATGGACAGGAACAATTTACTTCAATTACTTTCTTATTGGCTCATTGTCTGTTTTTATTTGGGATGACTATAGTTATTTTGGTGACTTTTCCCATGCGTAAGAGAAAGAGGAGGACTCCTGCTTTCCAGCAGGGGGCTACATGCTCGACATATGTATGTCACAAGTAAGAGATGATAGATTCACCTAAATACACAACATTCTTCAGCATCATGAAAAGTCAAACTTTTAGCAGAATGTGTAAATCAAATGTGACCAATCACTCACTGAAACTTGCGTCATTTGATGAAGCATGTGCGATCTGATGTACACCATGTTCTAACTACCTGTTAGAAAACATAGGGAGTAACACACACAAAATGGTTTCCACCAGCAAATCTTATGAGATCGGCAGAAGATAATGAGACTGGAATCTTAAACCTTACGTCACCACCCTTCTCAAAGATATTTTTTCATGATATAATTTGAGTTTTATGCAAGTTTCTTTCCTTCCAATCACACAAATGCATTTCTGATGAGAAATTTTGCTTTCAGAACATTTTATACATTACAGTTTGAGGACAAGTATTTTTCTACACAATAAACAAATTAAAATCTGTTGTCTCCATGAAAATACATAAAAATACAATTTTCATTTCCCTTCCTCAGGTGTTACAGATCCTAAAGAGAGTAGTAATGTTTTATTTTTCAATCAACAAAATTGTCCTAGTTTAGCAGAACCACTTACTAATAAAATATGAATGCAAACTTTTATTTCTGATCGCATTCAATTACATCAATCTGAAGTCAGTTCTGTTCGAGACCCAGCAGTTTCAAAATGAGAACATGATCTGCAACAATTAATCAGCAATTCTGCAAAGGTGAAACTTTTTCAAATGATTTACAAAAATGATTCAATTTGTGGTTTTTAAATTTCCGGTATTAAATACAATTTTTCACATATCAAAGCCAAAATCTGGAAAAATGATGAGGCTGTATCACTCATTGCTGGTCAGGTTTTCTTTCTCTACCTGCTTCTGAACAGGTGCCTTAACATGGTCTAGCTCTGACAAGCATAAAATGTACACCTCTGAACCACTATGAGTTCTGACCCTAAACCACAAGCATGACATGCACTCTTGAAAAATTATGATAAATCTGATTTTCGGTGGTCACCACACTTTTATGTCTCTACACACAAAAACACAGTAGAGTGCTTTAGTCCTGAAGATTTAAACATTTCCTTTTTGAAACCTTCTTTTAGTATTACTGCTGTCACTGGAGTGAATTCCAGGAGGAAAATCAGTTTTGCTTGGTTTTACATTCTCAGGAACTATATAGCAGTTATGAATGCAAACTATAGCTGCAGCAATAACTGATGCTACCTACATAAAGTTATGTAACAGGAGAAAAATATCTTGCATCAAGCATCATCTTAATGCCAATGTAGAATTTTTTTTAAAATCTGTTTACAAATCATTAACTGAAGAGCACAAGATTAAGATCAAAGGTGGCATACATCTAGATGGAAAATTAAAGCATGAATTCATTAAGAATAATTTAAAAGTCAAATTTGTTTATCTGACAAGATGAATAATACCATAATTAATAACTGTGGTCCAATAAATAAGATATTTAATAGGCGAGAAATAATCATGAAAATTATCATAATATAGGTCCTATTCCCAACAGATTTTCTGTTTAAATCCAATCAGGATTCTTTTAAGAAAATGCACACAAAAGCTAAATGAACTAATAAAATCATTATTAACACTGTAAAATATTGGGTACAAACTCCATCACTATCATTGGGTCATTTCAAAGAATCCATTACCACTCATTTTTTTTTCCTTCTAATAATTTTCTTCCACAAATCAATTTTTTTTAAACAAATCATAAAATTTTACTTTACCACAGGAACAGTATATCAAAGATATGTAAATTTTTTTGGTATCATTAATAACATTGCATGAATCACATGATATATTTCTATTATTAACAATACAGTTCAGAGAAATTTTCAGGGCATTTCAAAGCAGCTATATCCACGAAATTGATTTTTTTTTTTCAATGAATCAGTAAAACACCAGGTGAGTAATGCACACCTTTTGATTTATGATGTTTTCCTCAGAATGAAAACTCAGGTATGTGGGTATTCATTTCTTTTCAAGCTTTTGTTACATATTATATTTGATAGGAGGCATCTTAGACCAGCACAGTGAGATGTTATCGGCATTTTAACACATGTGACCAATAAATAAGACTGACACTTCGATTATCATCCAGTTATCTGCTTTCATACCTTAACCACTTAATAACTATATTTTCATACCTTGAGCAACCATGATTTTAAATTACTGGTTACAATAGTGCCAGCATGAGCCACACTGATATTTAGTTACTGAAAACTGGGCAAGCAGCAATAGACTTCGGTTGTAGTTGGCAAAGAAAGACAACTCCTGTATAATCACTTGTTTTCAATTAACGAAAAACTTTTGCAATTTTGTGAAATCTGTAATTTATATACACTTGCCACAATATCAAAATGTATTGCCAATGTAGGTCAATCGATAAGAAAGACAAGCCAATTAAACTTGGCTTTGATATAAAATGCTATATTGCAAACAAGAGAACAAGTGTAGAAGCACTTTCAAAACAAGATTGTTTCAGAACATGAATCAGAAACATTAGACTACAATATTTAACAGTATTTTAAAATATAAAACACACATAGATAAATTAATACTTTGCAATGTTTCAAAATCAATGCTATACACCATTACTTTTTGTTTGTACTATGACAACTTGTAATGAGTTGTCTTTCTTGCGCCATCCAGAAATAACTAGAGTTATTTCTCTTTGTACATACACAGCAAACCATTCAATCTGTAACTTTTCGAATATATGATTCAGTAATGCCTTCTAGCTCAGTTTAAATTCTATATTCACATAGTTCAGATTCAGAATTATTATGTGCACTCTCTTTACTAGTAAAGCCAATTAATTCATTCCTTGTCATATTCTTGGTTTCTTGTCAAAATCCATTCTCACAGATTTGTGTCCAATCTTTAAAATTGTTACACTCAAGTTACATTCACTTAATATTATCTACCAGTTCTGGTCCTCTCTGAAAATAGTAAAAATTAAACTACAGTGAAATCAAGGTCATATGTTCCACTGACTACTTTTAATTTCACTTTTATGCTAGTGTGAAGATAAGTACACAGCAATTCAATGGTGAATAATGGCTGATTTCATTTTGAAACACGAAAGAAGTTATAAGGATGTATATTCCTTTCCTAGTGCGATCATTTAGTAGATTTACATGTTGACAATGTTGATCTGTAGATTGCAGGTTTAAATCTATCAGAGGTTTAAATGGTTTACAGTGATTAAATACAGAATATGGCCATTACATTATATATGGAATAAGTAAGATATTTCATTTTTTGTTGATGTTTTCCACGAGTTTTAATAATAAATTCATAGTTTTCTTTGTCACTGAGGTTTTCAGCTATTTCCTTTTGGAGAACTCTTCATTTATATATAGTTCATTCAAATTAAAAGTTCCTCCTATACACAATTAAATTCTGTAATTTTCATTTGAATTTGGTGCTGAAATGCAAATCAAGTTAATCATTAATCAGAGAGCTTGTTACTATAAGTCCCCTTTTTGTATCATGAAGGGAGAAAATGCAACAGTTCAGACTGGGATTTGAACCCAGGCCCCCTGAATCTTCAGTCAGCTGCTCTACCGACTGAGCTATATAGTGGTGATCAAACCCATCTAACCACTGCATTCCTCTTTCCTTTAATGTCTTAACAATTTGAAGTAATCAACCCAGGATCTTCATCCCCATCAGACATTTTCACCTGTCAGTTCCAGGGGTTGGTCTACAGCACCAAATGTAAAAGGAAGAAAGAAAATGCAACAAACCATACCAGGTTTTGAATCCGGGTAATGTATGCTTCATTTTCTCCCTTCCTGTTACACATTATTTTGTTGATAGGCTGCTGTTGATCAACAATTGTAAAACTAATATCTGTGAAACTGTAATTTTGTTGTCAAAGAGTATTAATTTCAGGCTTTTCTATATTTCTAATTGGTTTTTTTTTTAAACTACTGTCCTCACTGACCATAGGTGTTTCAATATGCCCCACCCAAGCTTTCAAACTACTTAATCTCCTCCAAAACAAACGAGCTAGTATGTAACTTGAAACTTGCATATCTTAACAATTAATTCAATGTTCAATAAGTTTACAAGTTTATAATTATACCTTATTAGTTAAAGTAAAACTGTTGTTGACCCAGTTCCAATAATATGGCAGAATTATTGGTACAATGCATTTCACTTCTTTTAATCCATCTTTGTAACAATTACTGCTTATTACATCATCTACTGTTGCTTCTACAAGCTGAATCACAGTGAAATAAAAGACATGTTCCCACATTGTGGGCATCACACCCACATATGAAATTCCCTTTTGCAACATTAATTTAATGACATTTACAAATTTGATTGAAACATAATACATTTGTAAACTGAATCCCATGAGCCTAATGCTCATCTGAGTCACTTTAATGCCTTGCTGTGGCCCTGCTGAAGTCCCAGGTTCTTGGTTTGAACAACATTTCAAAAATGGAGAGGGGCTGGGGATTCTTATTTTAAAGAATGTAAAGGGTGGAGCTTCTCCAGTGCCTATTTGATCTGTCATTTCAATTTCCTGTATCAAGACTCATGGTGAATCAATCATATGGGTTGTATAAGAAATTTCCATCTGCAGTAATAAAGAGTCCGACAGATTATTTTCCACTCAGTCATTGCCACATATTTTCTAATGGTCTCAAAACTAAAAGAATTATTTTTTGGTCTACTTTCTTGCAAAATTTTCAAGTTCATAACACACCCACAGAAACACAGTGCTGGATCAAAAATGACCATTAAAAACAAAACACTGTATACAAAAACTATTGTCCTGTTAATCAAATTCCAAAAATTAAATCTCCCATGGAGGATGTGTTTCAGAACAAGTCCTCAGTACCCTTGCTTGTCATAAGAGGCGACTTCAGATGAGACTGCAAAAATTGAGGGCAGTCACAGCAAGTGTGGCACAATAAAGATCCCTCCCTGCTTAAAGGACGTAAGCACAAGCATAGGCCTAACTTTTGCAGCACTTCATAAGCAAAGGTGACATCTCCATACAAGTGAAAAATTCTTGAGCGGGACATTAAACAATATACAACCAACCACATATTAAATCATAATTAAATTTGATGACAAATTCATCAATTTCAGCAATACCTAATGTCTGAATGAGAAAGGGAGGGTCATAAGTTTACCTGTTGATGCTGCCACCGTTATGGTGAGAGCAGTTTCAGTACCTTTTCCTGGGTGGGTGGGGGTTCACAACATGCAAATGTTTTACTAATCTATTCTCAAAAATAACACTTAATATTTTACAACTGCAAGTGCACAAAAGTAGGCAAATATATTCTACCAAGAATATTCTATCAAATATATGCCTACCAAGCTTGGGGGTGGGGTGTTGGACCCCTTTCTCTCAGATACCCACACCTAGCATGGGTCTCTACCAATGGCAGAAAGATGTTTAACTGAAAATTAAAACAAATAATGGAAAAACTCTGTAGTGTAATATAGATCACACATTAGAATAAAAAATATTTTCACTAGTCAAGGTGGTGATATCCTTGAACCTTATATAATATTCCCCATGTAGCATTGACATAATCTTCATACAGTAAATTAGAACAATACCACATTGTGCAGAATCCTAATCTTTATCCCACTAATTAAATATTTCAGTACTTGCATCTTGTAAATAAATAGAAGTAGATATATGTTAGACACCCCCCCCCTTTCTTTAATCGGTAACAATATACTGAGATCCATTTAAAAGCCTATGATTAATCAAGCTAATCATAATCATTTCATGTCAAGCCGCCAGTTACATCCTCCCATAAACTTAAGTATAATTTCTGATTCTCTGTTATAAATAAGTGGCATGTTTATCACTGGAAATTGACATGAGAGAGGTTGCTACATTTTAGATGTGGAAAAACTCAGAGGTTTGTACTTTGGATCCTCCACTTCTTCAGTTGTATTATTACATCAAAACATAGTCTGTGACATCTGTCGTCTCATCCCAGCCACAAGCATTATTAAATTTTGTAATATATTAATGGGCCTAAAATGTGTAGGGGACCGCAAGACTAGCATGAAATTGAGATAATCTATACAAGTTCCTAATCTCATATTATGTAGCAGTAAGGAGTAAGTGCACTACCTGGACACCCAACCTATTTGTATTTTTGTAATTCAAGATATATAATCCTTTCACATTTAGTCTCCTGTCACAGACTCCATATAAATCTTGAATTATCTTTCAAGTAGGAAAAATATCTAACTGACAAAGCACTTTTGTTTGTATGTGTCTTCTTAAACATTTAATGCCCTTTCCCCCAACCCTATAGTTTGAACAGAGACATATATATCACAGATTAGCAACTTCCCCAAGTCTCATATTATCTTGTGTTCCCCTATTTTTTGATAAAAATGCACACACTGATTTAAATTACACATACCATCTTAAGAATGAAAGATATCAAGTTCAAACTTCCTTATCCTCACACGACAACATTCAAGATACAATATTTTCAGAAGATGTTTCACTTCAAAGTACGGTGAAAGTGAATTTTCAAAAGGCAACATGACTCAAAATCTAGGGGATTTCAGGAAATGTTTACAATTTGCCTATTTTTGTGTCAACAGTATATTTTGTTGATCATCAAATGATTTCAAACTAGTTACGTTGGATTCCAATTTATGATAGAAGTGAAATAAATTCAAATCAACATCAATTTATTAAACCAATAACTAGGATTGATTGATTATATATTTTTTAATATCCTGCTCGATAATTTTTCACTCATATGGAGACGACACCATTGCCGGTGAAGGGCTGCAAAATTTAGGCCTCGGCACTCAGGGCCTTTGAGCAGGGAGGGATCTCTATCGTGCCACACCTGCTGTGACCTCAGTTTATGCGGCCTCATCCGAAGACTGCCCCATTTAGTCGCCTCTTATGACAAGCAAGGAGTATTGAGGATCTACTCTAACCTGGACCGGAATTAACAATTTATAGATGGGACCATCACATATTTTAAGTGTGAAACATGCCACTGAAGGAGTTGCTTATCTCTGTTGCATATGTCTCTGGTTTGAAGAAATATGCACCTTTTAAATTAGTGTTCTCCATAAAATTGAAGAACTAAACCTTGTTTTTACTATAAATATAACATATTCTGTTAATACTCAGCATGATAAAAAATTTAATAATGTACGTGTGTCAATACACTGTTCATTGATAATATTTATGTAAATTGGGTTAGATATCCCCCCTCCCCCCCAAAAAAATTTCTGGTGTAAGGGAAGTAACTACAAAAGTGTCAACTATCATGATTAGCAACTATTACATCAGAAAATCAACACAAAATCTATTTCATGTTACCTATCCAGATCTACGCCACATTATCTATCAATTCATTATCAAGTACTATTCGTTTTATGACATTTTCTGTCATCATTACAGAATGATTTAACCATGCAATACACTTACTGCTATACAATGAGGTCAGTAATGGTACAACATCCCTCTGCATACTTTCAGGTTCAAAGACAGAATTTCATTATAATAGGCATTTTTTATTCAAAGGGATTTTAAAATCTTGCCCTGTTTGTTTTTCAGTGAAAAGCTTTTGAATGAATAATACATTTTCATAATGGCCGACTCCCTTTTGAATCATAAATGTGAAAATAAATATCAGTTACACATTTTTTTGTTCTTTTAAACTTTCTTGCCTTGCAAGTTAGTTCAGTGGGGTAATGTGTGACTGTTATCATGAGTTTATATCTCGATGGGGTTGTAATTTTTTTCCTGATTACTTTCTATTAATATTGCATTTTTTCAATAAATGAGATAAATTTTAAGCTTTTCAATTCACATGGGTAAAAGAGTTTCCTTTTATGTTCCTATATTAAACTTTAAACTCCTCTTGTGGTATAGCTCTCTCCCTGGAAGTCATGATTTGAACATTACAAATAAGGATACTTGCATTCTAATTTGCCAAACTGCAGTCTTGTTCTTGAGAAAAAGATTATCCCCCCCCCCCCATATGTAAATATTATGTACAATTTTTATCCATATTTGTGACTCTGCTCTGGCAACAGGGGTCATGTTTGGAATAAACACGAATCTCCATTACATGAGGAAGATTTGTTAAGAATTTTGGCTTATCTGATAGAGTAAACCTTGAGAAGATTTCTTAAACACCTCACTTGTTTGTCACTATTTCCCAGTTATCTCTCCTTAGAAAGGAGCATCATTCTTCATTGCAACAAACTCAATCTATTTAATTCAAGAATACTTTCTGCATAATTTGCATAAAATTGCTTAAGTTGTTTAAAGCATGTGAAAATTTACATCATCAATGCCAATGCTGAAAACAGAGAGAGATATGCAATTTCTTATACAAGAAATCTACGTATATGGCTTAGGTGAGCTAAAAAGCACAAGCAGTGATTTGATAGGAACTACTAGCAAATATGCTTATTTTATCATCATTAAGAGTTAATTCTACCTTCAGAGGGATATTTGACTTCTACTATTTGCAAATCACTGTGCATGATGAAGTGATGTACATTTATGATTTTTTGTAGATTGATTCAAACAGAATGAATTGCAATTTTTGTGAGAACAAGCTTATCACTAACAGAAAAAGTATCTCCTTATTCGTTATTTGAGGCCATTAATGCTGATTTAACGGTTGCAAATATCTGCTTTAACGGTTCTGATACTACGTAGCTGACAAAACTTAAGTTTGCGACCGTTATCCAAATACAATTTTGCATTTTGCTTGATATTTACATCCCATTTCATTCAATTTTTTTTTATGAAAAAAAAATATATATCACAAAATACGACTGATGTTACGATTTTGCATCATTCTACTATGATGTCATAATCAAAAGTTTTACATTTCCTTAATGCTCCTTTAACTGCCTCAAACCTCCATGCATTAGTAAATCAAAATGCACATTACAAAACAGTACCATTAGAATACCAACTGAAGTAGGAATCGAAACACAAGATACAATTGTCGACTGGGGTTGAGGACAGAAGTAATTATGCTGGACCCCAAGGGATGAAGTATTGCCTGATGATGGGAAGCAGAATCCAACAGCTCAGTCTTGAGGAAGTTTACATGATTATTGTTGCCTCTAACCCCAGTCAATATGTGTTTCGTTATAGACTTTTACATCAGTATATTCTACAGTTGTTGACTGGGGTAGAGGAAAACAGTCAATCTTTTGGACTGGGGTTCAAGCTGTTGCCCAAGGCCATAGGCCGCAGGCAACAGCTTGCACTCCGGTCCAACAGATCGACTGTTTCCCAAGACTCCTGTCAACAACTGTTTTGTTATACTCATACTAAACAGTCCCTATATAATTCCTTACTTTAAAAAATGTCTCCCCGAGACTCTTCAGTGCTTGGATTTCATCCTCATTCGCCACAGCGAAACTACCATCAGTCATTTCTATTTTCCCAAACGACAGGAAAAAAATCACTTAGCACACCTCGGCCAATTACATTTAATTGGCATCAGCCAAGGTTTGCCAAATGAGGAAAAGATAACTCAATTTAGTGCCATACACATACAACAGTATGTGTTGACCAGACATACTACAGCAGCATTTTTTTTTTCTTTTTTAACTACAGATACCACTTATTACACATTTCTCCAAGAGAAATACACTTGTGCATGATTAGCATGGACAGTCTGAGCACTTATGTCCAGAGATGTCACAACATCAGTTCTGTAAAAAGTGGACTCACTGTATTGTTGATTTATGAAATAAATGATTATGTAGTATTTAAATCTAACTGTTAACTCCCTTGATGTTAATATGTCTTGCAATATGTTTCCTGGAAATGTACACTCGGTGTAGGATTCTGATTAGGGTTTATCGTCAGGAATAGCTGCAGCCTTTCTTCCACATGCAGCAAATCCAAGGTTTCTTAAAACAAGAGGCCCACAGGCTTTATCAGTCACCTGAGTATTAGTTAAAAGTATCACTAGTCCTAAGGCCTATGAAATCAAGAGGAAAAAAAAAATCCTGCTCTGCATATCTAAGCTAAATTTCTAATATCAGCAACAGTATAAAACAAGTTGTGTTCTCCAATCTTAAATGCCTCCAAAAGTGCCTAAACTGATGAAAGACTTTATTTACATAACAAAAAATATGTAACATTAACAAGATGACTAATATGGACCCATCCTATACTCAAAACCCTAGGAATGTGATATTCATAACTTCGGTATATCCTTTTTTGTTTTTCCTAAATATGCATTTAGAGTTGCATCAGCAAAATTAACGAAGTCTTTCAAATAATAAGACAATAATCACTGTATTAATTTTGGGCCCAATTGGAAAATTAACCTTTACTCCCTGGGACCATGAAATTACATATTTGGTAAAGGACTACCTACTTGTTTTAAATATCTGTTTATAGTTTCAATTTAGTATCGATAGCATAAATGGAGATATGATCTTATGTTTTAAACATATACACTATATATACCAAGTTGTCCCACTTTGACAGAAGTTGAAAATGTCAATTGTTAACACATTTAATCACTGACCATTTTGGCCCCACCCTGATACAATAACCCCTAGCCCTGGGATCATCCAATTTATAATTTTGCTAAAGGGCTATTTGTTCTTTCTAAATATCAAATTAGTTTCACTTCTGTATCAATAACACTAAAGATCTTATTTAAATGTTTTGCACATAAATATTATATACCAAGTTTGGCCCCACCTTGCAGTCCTAACCTCTACCCCAGAGATCAGGAAATTTATCATTTTGGTAGAGGCCATCCTGCTCTACATTATTATACATTCAGTTTTTCTTAAAGATGTGCCGTTGTAGAGAAGATATTAGAAAATTTGCTGAACAGAAGTAGAAAATGTTGGGTAGTTTTTGCCCCACCCCAATGACCCCAGAGGTTCAGGAATCCTCAAATTTATAATTTACATCCACCTTGTCCCAAGGATGCCTCATACCAAATTTGAAAAGAATTGAAATGGTAGTTACAAATAGAAGTTAAAAATGTTCAAACTGTTTACACATGATAAAAGATGCACAATGACAGACGCAGACTAATTGCAATAGGGCACCTGAGTGATTCAGATGACCTAAAAAGTGGGGATATTAAATTGGGTCTGTCTGTCAGTCTGTCTATCATTCTGTCTGTCACACTTTTGTTTCCAGACTGTATCTCTGTTTTTGGTAGGTTTTCCTTCTCTACATCACTATGCATTTAGGTTTTCTTAAAGATATGCAGTTGTAGAGAAGAAAATTTTTGAAAACTGGTCAATTTCTACCAGTTTTTGCCCCATCCCTAAGGCCCCAGGGGTGCAGGAATTCTAAAATTTATAATTTATGTCCCCCTTGTCCCAAAGAAGCTTCATACCAAATTAGAAAAAATTGGAATGGTAATTATGCAAAAGTTTAAAATGTTCAATTATAAAAGCACTTCATGTCACATGACAGATGCAGACCAAGTAACATTAGGTCACCTGAGATTACTCAGGTGACCTAAAATCAAAAATGAGCACTGCTGCCTAAATAAAGGTGTGGCTAATTGTTATAAAAACATGACAGCACATACCATAAAAAAAATCTTTAGTGGAAATATGAATGCCCAATTTGTGCTACATTGAGCCTAAACAATATTGTATTATACCTTTAATTTGCAAACAATGATAACCAACAATCTAAGAACATCTAAACAACTTGCAGATCAATTGATTTACAACTGTATACCTTAAAGAATAACATCTTTGCAATAAAACCAGATCATTCTGGATTAAATGTACAATATGTTAGTGTCAAAACAGATTCAACCAGCTAAAAGCCATTTTCTTGAATTTGCGTATTCATGATTTGCTTCCTTTATTCAGTGCTGAATTTCTTAAACATTAGCTAGTCTGTAGTCAATGTTTGGTCCAATATTGCATTAGCAAAAATGTTAATGGGCATTTTTCTACAGATCAAAGCTCAAAATCAGTCTACTTAAAAAAAGCTATACATACATACATAAGTCAGAGATCTTTTTTTTTTTTATCATATGCTATGCCAATTTTCTCAAATCTGCAAGTGCTGAAAACTATATAGCTATTCTGCTCTGCTGTACTTTGAATGCTGCATGACTCAATATAGAAGATGTATGTTTGTTCCAACAACTATAAAAAAGAGAGAGATCAAACGCCTTGTTCATTCAAAATCAAAACTGACAAAATTACTTCTTGTATTACCATTATATATGCATGATGTATCAGAAAACTTGTAAATTAACTTGAATGTCAGAACTTATCAATTACTGGAGGGTGACATTGAATATAAAAAAGCACACTATCTAATTTGTGATGTCACTGTGTTGATTCTATAATACAACCTTATTGATACTGTGAATGTAGCCAATCACAATATCAACTCTTTCAAGTTGCAAATAAGATATTGTAAAATAAGACACATCACACATCTGGTCAGTCTTCAAAAATGGGTAACCTACTACAGGTAAATTTTCTTTTTAAACACAGGAATAGGGATCTTCAGAAAGTTGTCTTGTATTTCCCATTTGTTCATGCAAAAGGAAAGACTCAAACTCAGAAACCATTTCTAAATAAGGTTCTTGCTTTGAGACATAATGATGTTACAAGTCAAAGATCAAAAACAGACTCCACAGTGTGGCAAATTTGAAAATGCTTACTGCAATTGTTTCAGTGTAAAATATGTCAGACACATTGCCTCAAAAAACATCAATATTTGGTCTGTATAACAATGTACCCAATGCATCCTTTCCCTCAATATAAATTCACATTATTGTCTACTTCACTTAGCAGATGTACTTCAAACTTTCATTGTATAACTTGAAATGCCTTACTGGCAACTGCCTTGCCTACAGAGATTTTTCATTAAGTCTGAACCTGTATATTATACCCACCAAAGTTATGCTTAAATTCTTACTATCAATATGGTAAATTTGTCCAATCCAACAAGCTCCATAATGAAATTTTTTAAGCATGACACCCATGTCATATTGCAGTGTAAAAAAACATGGGAGATTTGTTAACGAAACTAGGGACAAAATATACAGTGAAACATACTACCCAGGAGTCAGATTAGACAGATTTAACTGTATCTCTAGTATGGTCTTTGAACAAACACCAATAACATTGTTCTCTCACTAATACATACCTTTGACGCTTTCTCGTGGATACCCTGAAATGAATAGAAATTAATTAATGGTAAAATACAAAACATGCCTTGTAAAGCTTGAAGCATGATAATGAATTAGACACAACATTTTTAGTCTTCTTATGAACAAGGCAGGCAACAAAATGATGACAAACAAGACCAATTTCATCATCATGTCCATCACGAAAAAATAGTATGGATTCATGAAAAAGAACACAAGGAAACCTGCCTACTCAACAGTACTATGGATGGATTATTTAATGAAACACCCACTAGATTAGACACTACGCAATGTGAAGGTTGGAGAACTAAATAATGTATTGATCTAACAGTTTGTAGTATAGTATTTTTAACTTTACTCGCTGTTCATTGATCTTCACCACAGCAGAATATTGCTGCAATACAAAAACCTAGAGTCCATTTTGTCATTAACTCCATCGACATTGAGGAAGGGAATAAAATTGTACTGGTACAGCAACTTGCCACTTTGTTGCAACTTCATAGTGCAATTAGCAGCACCAAAAATACATCTTTGTCTGCAGCTAGCATTATGTTACCATATGCTACTTTATGCATGCTAGAACCCAGATTAAATGATTCTCCATTGGTTGTCAATACAATAATTTCTGTGTTTATTCATTCAAATGGTTCAATTAAAAATTGATGTTTTAAAACAATATTCTAATTAATAGTATAAAGGCTTATTGCATGCAACACTATATGTTGAACAAAGACATATTTCCCCCCCAAAAAAGCACATGAAAAAATGGAATTGCAAATGCAATCTTCGAAGAAGACCATCATCTATATGCTTCATCTTTATTTATACCAGTTATTAGCAGTATTATGTCATCTCAAAACTTGCAGGAAAGTGGGATGAAAAACTATACTCTCTGTATCCTCCAGTCCATTGATGCAGCTATAAATCCCAAACAGAAATACCAAATACACAAATGCAGCAATGCATTATGCATGTATGACATATTTGATGGAGTTTGACATGATTCCCAGAAAAGGTCTGTAAAACTAAAGATAAGTATCCTCCACCCTCAATAAAAAAAAACAACTTTTCTTTTAGTCTTAAACAAATGTAAAACTAAACATTTCCAAGATTTTGAAATGGGGGGAGTTTTCCTGAAGAAGAAGAAGAAAAAAAACCTAAGAAAACACAAGAATATTTCTATAAGACATGCATGCATTTTATTGTTTACATGAAATTTCTGTAGAATTTTTGGGTGGTCACAAGTCTGTGAAATATTTCTTGCTGTCTGTCAAAATGGGTTTGCCGTTCTGTTGAAGAGTTCAGTTCAATAAGGTTCAGGATAATAAATCTGTCTGGAATCTTGTCTGTACAGATAGAGTAGTTGTCTGCAATTGCAATCCAAATAGTACTCATCATTGGCATCTGTCACTATCGTGTATATCATTTTCATAAATATCCCACATTGTTTTCTGATTGAAAATGTAAACACAGACAAAGAAACATTCAAAGAGTTCTTAAATGACTTTGAGAGATGGTATGTTTCATGCTTTTTGCTGAGTTCTTAAAAGTTCCTATTTGTTACATGTGAAAAAAAGACAGTAATTGTCAAAAGAGATAGTCCAGCATCTGTAAAGATGAGGTGACAGTACATAGACATCGGTGGCAGATCAAGGATTTCCAAAAAAAGTTCAATGTGAAAGTGAAGTATTAGCAAAAACACTCAACCATTTTGGATCCCAAATCTGGAGTTTTACATTATTTTGTTATATTTGTGGCTGAAGGGGGAGGGGGATGGGGAAGGGGTGGTGGTGGTGGCAGGGTGCCTCTCGTCCTCTCCCCTAAATCCACCAATGGACATATAAACACTTATTAAAGTCCTCATATGGTATAATTTTTGTTGCAAATTTTCTCTTTGGTTAAAATAGCAGAAAGCGGACAATTATTCCCTGTGCTTGAATTTCACATTCATGCATATGCAAAGTAAATACTTTGGGGTGAGTAGGGGGGACCCATACAATTTGATCCAAGGTTAAAATGTGTTACAGTCTGAAGAAATACCCAAGGAAATACAGCTGAAACAACTTGGTATCAGACTCATGAACAAGCAAGATCCCAGACATCTGGCAATATGCCCATGTGGAGGTGTTTTCTAAGGTGGAACTCAATTAATAAATGAAATAAGAAGACTTGGGGAATCTGTCATTCTTAAATGCTTACACAATCTATAATCAAACAAAAAAATTTGGCAAAACACACAGCACTTATACTGTTTGTAAACCAAATTTCAGTTTCTCTTCAGCATTTGCATATCGTTCTTTCCAATTACTTTGCCTTCACAATGTCTAGCTTTTAAATATGTAGTTTATGAGTGCAATGTTACTTCAAATGATCCAGCCTCATAAAATCCATCAATATTTCTTGTTCTGGAAAGCTTTGCCAGTACCCAAACTCTCCATCTAAATAGGAAAATCCACACCATAAATCTTAGAAGCTTTCTCCAATGCAATACTCTCTGTTGGTACTTCTTCACAACACACCTTAAGCAAAATGCATTTGTCTTAAGCCACAATATAATTTTTAAAAATTGTAATTTTAAATAGAGCAAACGTTTCCAAAAAAATAAAATTTCAGAGATAGGATTCTACCAATATTAGTTTCTGGTTATTTAGTAATCTATCATAATCTTCAAATCCTTGAAGGATGCCATCTATAAACTATTTCAAAAAGCTGATAAATATCTCATCAAATACCTCTGCTGTTAATTCATCCATTACCTCAAATCCAAGCAAACCAGGGAAATGCACACACACACACACACACACATATATATATATATATATATATATATATATAAATAAAACCATTCATCTATTGCGTGTAGTAAGATGGAATTTCATTCCCCAAATAATACCAAGTCTACCTACCTTTTTTCCTCATGATTGTTTGTTATACAATTAATACATTCCTGACATTGTATTCCAGCTCACTCAGTAAAACTGTGTCAGCTAGAGTCTCTGGCATACCAAAGATTCACCACAGCAAGTTAAAATCCTCAATCAAAAATGCACTCCAGGTGAATAGCAAATATTTGTCTTCCTTCAAATTAACTCTGTATAAAATAATAATACCAGGACACTTACCTGTCCCAATCCCTTATAACTTAACCATGCACACACAATAGAATTATAACAAATTGGGAGAAAAATCTGCATTGGTATAGCCTTTTTCCCATCTGAGACTTGAGCCATTGAGCAAAAATATTTTTCTAACATACAGCTGGAATGTGATAGATAAAAACTTGCCTAGTCCTACAAAGGACACACAGGTAATATAAAAGGGACTCCCAAACATTTCACCTGGTCTATATAAAAATTCCATTACATACGAGAGCCAATGACCTAGCTACACCTTACAGCCTGGGAATAGCTTTGTACACAGCCAGAATTAGGCCCACGTACATGTAAAATACCACAACACCTAGAACACTCATTACTGACAAGAATGTTTCATTAGCTTAGTTTTGTACCCTTTTCATTTGTCAATGCTAATTTCATGAGCAGGGTAAGATATTGTGTGTCCCGTTCAGAAATCTGACCACTAAACAGAATTTCTGCCTGTAGGGATATACATAAATTTCAGAACAAAAATGGGAGAAAGAACAAAATATTTCTACATGAAATGACAGGACTTCAAACGTACACCTATCAATCCACTTGACAATTATATCCCTTTTGTGCTCATGCTCACAACCAGATTGCATAGATTTATCAAACACCCAGATTGTATAGATTTATCAAACACCCACTTAAAACAGAAACAATTGCAATACTTTAGTAAACCTACAGGAAGAAACTTATATTTCACAGTTAAACAATTCAAAAACTACTTCTCCAACACAAATTGATTTTTAAATCTCTCAAATTTTATGATAAATTATCAATTTCCTGCAGGTGGAATTTTTCATCCCACCCTTTCCACAGATATCCTCTTGTCACAGTCTGGTAACAAATAATACATTTTCATGCTCAATTACCTTTCATTTCTAACTCTCCATGCATGACTAATCAGTCATCTTCCAAACTCACTCCTGTATTTCCAATGAATTCATGAATGAAAACATTACAAATTAACATCAACTGTATTACTATACCGCATGCATATTACATAAAAAAAAATAATAATCAAATGATTATGTCATGTTATTACCCCCATTTTTTTTCTGTTGTAAAGCACACATTAACATTCCCTGAGTTTTTATATCCTGTTCTGGTACATATACCATCTTTATCAGGAACACAATCAAAACGAGTGCATTAATGGAAACACTCATTCCTCCAATAGATTTCTGGATGTTCCATTACAAACACAAATATCAAGTACTACACCATCTCTATCTGGCTCCTTGCCTATTGATCAATTACTCTTCCTTCTCACTATTGTAATGATATGTGTGGAAATTCCCCTTTTATACATATAGAATATACAGAGAAGCAACCAAGCAATATGTGCTTCATTTACTAAAGCAAGACATCAGCAGAGGAAATTCCTAGTTAACTAGCTAATTGGTGATAAATGAAATATAGGCAAGCAATAAATCTATGCCATGATTTTGGGAACCCCCATGAAGTTTAACTGTTTAACTTTCACTATTTAAAAAAAAAACCAACTCTAAAACATTCTTTTCTATCTCTTTATCACTAGATATCTCTGCATTTGGAACAACCAGTAACAAAACAACACAAAACAGAGAGGTCAACTGGCTGCAATCTACAATGATCACCTGGGTCACATTGTTTTGGATACTAGCATATTTTACTTTTCAAAAAACTCTGCATTCCTATTGTGACCTTGGGACCGTGATCTCAAAATTAGGCTTATTGGTCTATTCAGAGTTCATATATATAGCAGCACCCTCCTTCTCCATTACCTCCCTTTGGAAGTGGATTTAACTCTTTACTGAAACTAAATAAAATCCCTTTTACTCTAGCATGATATACTAAGATGATTTGGCTATACTTGGTTTAAAAGTGCTATGTAGTTCTAAAGAAAGTGAAAACAAGGATATTTCAAGCCATAATCTCAGATCACAAACACACACAGGTGTAAATATGATAGAATATAGTCAATCAAGAAAATTTACTGGAGACTAAGCCTCAGGTGAGCTAAAATTCTCACAGACTTTTGGCAAAATTATGACATTGTCCTGAAAATAGTAAATTATATCTGGTGCAAAATCTGACAGGAAAAGAAAAAAGTCAAGATGATCTTGCAATCTCGCATGAGAATTGGTAAGGTTTTCTCATCAGAAATTTCACATATGTGAGGTATCATGATACTCACAAGCACTAACACTACTGGATTTTTCCCCCCTCTCAACTGTATAGTGAAATACTGTCTAGCAATTGCAGGAAATGGAAAAACTTCTACAAAGCACATTCAGATACACACCAAATGAAATTGTTCATCCTGTATCAACATAGATATTGCCATGTGACAGCTTTGATAAATGAGATCTACAAAAGGTAACAGGTGGTTCCTAATTTACATCGCAAAATTGTCAACCTAATTTTTGTATCTCCACTCCCTCTGAATTACAGGAGTGGGTGTTTTAAATCTCTTGAATGTTATGTGAGCTCCTTTATAAAGATTTTGTTTTGCCTGAAAGCATGTCCAATACCCAAGGATCAGGTTGTCCAGTGCCTGTCTGTCTGTCATTTTATCATACTTTTAAAAATAAAACATTTGAAAATGACATTTTTCTTTAAAAATTATCGTGTGTATTTGATTGTCAAATATTTTTTCCACCCATATATACTTAGACACTAATAGTAAGAGAAGGCTGAAGGTGCTGGGCTAAAAATCTATTACACATGTGTATGCCAGGAAGCTGAATATTATACGATGCAGGTCTGGCGAATTATAATGAAATATTACATAATAATTCCTTCTGTTCAAGAGGCAGGAAAACCATTATAAAACTGTAGCATTTGCAGTTAAACATGACACATTCTAAAGGTGTTTTTTTTTTTATATGCAACCTTCTTAACACACTATAACCTACATCCAAAGTGAAGATGAGCTTTCAAGGGAACTGGACCTTAAAAAGCTATATAGATTTCTCTATGAAAACATGCTTTTGCCAACTATTAAATTTTTCTTGAATCATAAATAATTAACTTTGCTTTTACTTGTCACTAAATAAAACCAAGGGCACCAAGTCACAGCATGGCATTTCGTAAAATAGCATTCCAGAAAGTGCTATTGAAATTATTAAAGTTCCATGTCAGTGACCTTGACCTTTAACACTTGAAAATCAGTAAGAACCAAGGTGCAAGGTCTTTTAGCAAGGTACCAATCCTGCAAGTTTGATAAGTTTTCCTTCCAATGTCCTTGACCTGTAATTTTTGCTGGGTTCTTTAAGCATCAATTAACACCTATCCACACAACTACGATAATGATGGACTTCTGACCTGAAATTCAGCATGATAAACAAAGTAACACTGCTAAATTGCATTCATGCCATACACTTTTCTTTGAAACAGCCATTGCTTTAATTATCTCTCCAACACAATAACCTTGATGCGGATGCAGATAAGGAAGATGAGAGTGAGAATTGGACATGAGTAATTGTGTATCTCAGTTCTACCCTGTCATGAATGAATTTTACCTTTACAGGTTAGAAAGTGGTAACTGTGTGAATTTGTGCAAAATCAGTGAGCGTAACTTGAGGTCCATGTTTTCCTGACACATTTACAAAACTCCCACATGTGCAATGATGACATTCTGAACTTCTGACCTTAAGGGTCAATGCATATTATGATTGCAAATGGAAAATACTGTTAGGAAGTCTAAAATTGGCTTCTTCTTTTTTTAAATAATTTGATGGGTAAATTGCTTCAGACTAATCCTGATTCTATGAGAAAAAATATATATGAATCACAAAAATGCTATTTTCCCCGATTGTTTTACTTCTTAATTTTTGCTTTACGGTAATCTACCTTCTCCATTTGTGGGTATGTCCAATCCATAACCCCCCCTCCCATAAAATTAACAATTTACAGAATATCAGTTTCCAAGTTAAAACCCTAAAAGCTTGAGTTTAGACTATGCCATAAAACATCCTGCATTTTTTTTCACACACACACACATATATATATATATATATATATATATATATATATATATATTATTTGTTTGTTTGCACTTCGTGTGGGTTCAGATTTTGTTCACACTTTTGACAGTTATAGTCATTGTTTTCAGCAGTGCCAGATTTGTCTTCATCTGCACCAATTGACGTCACTCACTGTCTGAAGTTCCTGATGGGAGAAAAAAGCTTCAGAAAGTGCAAGTTCATGCACACCGAGTCCATGATACATTTTCTTTGGTGGCGTACTTTAAGTATTGAATTATATCTCATCACCTCTATGACATTTGTGAAAAAGAAAATCTAACATTTCTAGCGAGCATATTAGTTCATTTTATGTCTGCTTAAAATAAGAAAAATTCTTAATCAGTAATTCATTCATCTGCTTGAAAACTGTAAGGTCCTCTACTTAATTTCTTTCAAACTGACAAGGCATTGTAGCACGTCTGAACACACACCATGTATATACGAATGTAAATAAGTACAGGACAAGGCAACTCTATGCTATGACAGGTTCTTGGCAATCGACCTCTTGAGGTTAGATGGAGGAATATAAATTAACTTTAAATACAGTCTGAAAGTCACGAACAGTTTACAGTCTCATTTTCTTATCATCCATATCTTCATCTTAAACATCAGTTCTTTGTCATCTAAAGGACTGCTTTTTGCAATGTAACTTATTTATTGTTTCCATGATGGATGAATAGTGCTTTTCACCCTTTTATGTTTAGTACATCTGCTCAACCTTACAAACTCCTAGTGACACATTACCTGTTCAAGGTTTGAGGAACAATTTTTCGAGGAAATATTTTCCTATCTTTTTTTTAAAAAAACCCATACCATAATTTTAGACTGGATAAACTTTATATTTTCAAAGAGAAAGAATTACTTTACACACAGAAAATAGATTTTTTTTCAATTGAGAAATGAAATTGCTGTTTTTTCATTCATATTCTGTACAGTAATTCAAACAAAATAAAGTGTTCTAAATATTGATTGGTTACAACAGTCTGCTAGTAAAATAAAAACTTTTCATCTACATACAACCAGATGTTTCCTTATGCAACATAAGCAGAAATGAATTAAACTACATGAAATCTCTTACTACTATAATGATGCTACACTAAACAGAATTAGCTATAAAAAAAATTAAGCCTAAAAGAGAGAAAACGTTCCTACCGTCATGAAAGCCAAGGAGCCTATAGTCGGGCAGTTCATCCTGATCAAGACAGCATTAACCGACCCCGCAAAAATGGAAATCTATAAAACAGCACAAATAATATGATACAATATTTTAAATCTGCATACACAGTCAATATTATGTAGGTCTCCTTCGGTTTCCTATCAGTCAAGGCATTTCTTCCTTCTCCAAGCAAACCCCATTAGCACGCAAAAAAGAACTCTCAGGAGTAATATAGTACTAGGAGATGCCGATTTTAAAAAGTGGCAGAAAAAATTCACTACATCCAAATTTCCACATCTGCAACTTAATATCTGCACTTCATAGAGCTTATAACAAAATCCCAAACTGACATTAAAGAAAACTCAAAGAAGCAACAATTTTCTCTGTCAATCCAAACTTTTCATGGACTTCGGTCAAAATCCTACATCAATATTCTTTACTATGCTTCCAAAATTCCACTTTTATCATGTTCATAACCTCAGTATCTGATGCAGCTTTGGTCAAGATCCCACACTGATGACCAACAAGCTGGCTGCGTAATTGGGAGGAATACAGTAAGTGATGAATTAGCCTGCATGCTTGGTGATCTTCTGCCCTACTCTGAGATTAGGCTGATCATGAGGCAAAAGGTCAGCTGATTTTCAACACCAATTAATAGTGGAGCAAAGCTAAGAGCAGCCTAATTAAAAATCAACAGTCCTGTGACTTGAACCTCATGCTCCTATTTACATACAGCCATCTCTTATCATAGTCCACATAGTAAGCACACTTTTATGAAGTTTTCATTTTAAAAAAATCACACAGGATAATCAATCACTTGTAATGTTATTACACACAAGTTCATTTTTCAAATTAAAGATGGTATCTTGCAACTTCATATTCTTTTTGTGTTTAGGGAGTGAAAGTACAAAAATGATGTTTGTGCCATTTAAGGAACTTGCAGCATCATTTACAACACCTCAGATGAAGGAGGAGAAGTAGTGATACTGTCTTATCAATAAATCATTGCTTATTAATCGATACATCAGTTCACACAACTGACACACTTTTGCTACAATTCAATGAGATGTTTTAACAATGATATCAATCCAATTTCTCCTCTTCTGTACTTTCCACCAACAGATTTAATGAGCCAGTTCACTTCTGCAGCAAGAGACAATCCTCTTTTACAACCACTAAGTATCAGTAGGCTGGAAATAAATAGAAGGGAAAAACAACCCCTCCTCCCCCAAAAAAATCATCCAGTATATGATTATCGATACACATACATGTCCCTAAAATACAAAATCAATCAATACATGTCGTGATAAATGTCAGAAGATTAGCTACAGAAAATTGTTGTGTGATGTGCATATATATATATAGAAGTAGTATGAACCTTTTAGAGCTGAGGAGTGGCCATACTTCAGCATTTAATCGGTTATCACTGCTGACACCGTTGCAAATCAAGCTCTTTTGAGGACACTCTATCATACAAGGGGATCACACAAGGATATTTTTTTCTTCAAAGAAAGTCAAGATACAAAGACTAGTAACTTTATTTCCTCTACGAAAATAAACAGTTAAATATTAAATCATCTGTTCATTTTCTCTTGAATTGGGGATTTTTTCTCACATTTGCCTTTTATAGTCACCAACATACTTGCATATTCAGTTTTGATAGAAATGACATTTGAGGGTGAGAGCTCAGAAGTGTGTTGCAAATGACATTCAAACAATCTGACAGGCATATGGAATTTTTCATTCACAAACGATCATGAATAAGGCATTATCTGAATAATTGATTTTCTCAATTAATTGCCTCACCTACGAGGGAGGAAGTCACAAGTCAGCAAGTAGAAACATCATTAATTTGCTTAATTTGACTTGAATCAGTCAAAACTTACCTAGCTTTACTTATAAGTCAATTTGAGGGGAAGATATCATAAACTTTTCAGATCAGTTTGGGTAATCCTTCATTCCACCGAAAAAAGAGGGGTAACTGTAAACATAAATCCACAGACAAAAGGCTGCACAACCACGATTTAGGCTATGCCATTTTTGTACACATGAATTACTGCAAACTATTCCTAAAATAGGTCAGTAAGCCATCAGTTCTAAACACTTCACATGATGTATTCAGTTAAAACTACGCCCAAGACAG
This sequence comes from Ostrea denselamellosa, assembly GCA_024699665.1. Lineage (NCBI taxonomy): Eukaryota > Metazoa > Mollusca > Bivalvia > Ostreida > Ostreidae > Ostrea > Ostrea denselamellosa. The sequence goes on along the minus strand of JAMZEH010000020.1, from coordinate 8,046,942 downwards.
CTCATATCTATTGTGTTTTTCTCATCTAAAATCATGAAGTATTTGAAATTTTCTTCTTTAACTGCATGCACAGAAGATAATTCTCCATCTAGACTAGAGACACCTAGCTCATTAAAATGTCTGTTGAAAATTTTGAAGCACTTTGTTCCTATTTAATCCCTTTAAATTTGAACAAATTATTCAAACATGCACTAAGTTAACTGAATTTTAAAATTTTGATCACTATCTTGTATCTTTACTGTTCTGACCTTGACATTTCCTATAAAATATCCTTGAAAACTTGAAGGTACTAACATTTACACAAAAGAACTAGAAGTAAATGCTCAGAGATGAATGAAAACTTCAAGCTCACAAATTTGTACTGAATTGTAAAGTGTACCATGAAATTATCTTTCCAGATTGTTTAAAGTATATTTTATTTCATCTCTATTCTAATTCAGACTAGATTAATGGAAGAAAAAATTTCCATAACAATATCAACCATTTCAATATCCTCACAAGCACACTAAACTTCACAGCAACCAAGCACACATGTAGGTATTGCTTAGAGATAAAACACTTCCGCCTTGGGGTAATTTGAAGACGGAAGATTTACACCTGATGCTTCCTGATGATATCCATAACTAACAGGTTGGTGAAGAAAACTTCATCATGATCATGGAAATAAAAGCTGTATATTTTGTTATACAAATGTTCTTTTCTTTCATATTTCTTTCATACAAATTTCTTTTGATTTTGAAGTCACATAGTCTACTGTTGATATATAAAACACCTGACATACAGCAAATTGAACAAGATTATACTCGTCTTTGCTCAAAACTTCAGGCATTTGTGACTGTGTCAGCACCATTACTTATACATATGCCTAAAGTATAGAATGTAGTTTTGTCAGTCATCAAAAAAAGAAAAAGAAAAAAAAAAGGCTCAAATTCTCTTCACTGCTACATGGCTGTAAATATAAATGACTATTGACAGTTCTTTTTCGTGGAACAACGGCTTTCTCACATTATTTTGAGCCCACACTGATAAAACCTAAGGTGAGAGGTGATATTAAACATGTACCAACACTTATATCAGAACAGCAATTTCTGGTAACATTTTATCTGCTTAAAACCTCTGTTCTGGCAACACAATATGAAGAGAGTTGTACTTCCTGTAGCCTGCAAGGTTGTTGTGCCAGGAACAAATAGTATGAAATAAAAAAAAAAAAAAAAAAAAAAGAGAGAGAGAGAGAGAGAGAGAGAGCCTCCGTTTAGAATTAAGCTCCTGAGTAATTGGATGCAATGTTTTTGTATGTACACAAGTGTGTGTGGGCAACTATTGCTTTATATTGTGCTATAAAAAGCCTCCATTATATCTCCCATCATAATCAGGCTGCCACACACCCACATGAATTTATTGTAAAGCAGTTCATGTGTAGCTCATTCCTTGCTTATTGCAGCTCCTTTTCCATTCCTTTTTAAATTGACTTATTCATTATCTTTATCTAGTGAAAACATTTAAAGAAATATCTACAAATTTCATACTCAGCAAATAGAAAATGTATATGAGCCAAGATGGCTGTAAATAATTTTTTTTGAATGGTGTCATTCCAATTTTTTTTCCCCAGACAATATTTATATGTACATATATTGTATATATGAGGGTTGTTCGATATGTAATGTGTATTGTACGATATCTCAAAAGCATTCAACTCAAATAGTGAAATAAACATTACATTCTTTCAAAGTATTCTCCATGGTTTGAAATATATAATCTCAATCTCTGAATCCATTTCTGAAATGCAGTTATGGTACACTGATTTAGGTAGACCTCCGAGTCACTGACTGGTGGCTGAGCCAAGGGGTTGTCTGGACTTGCAATGACGACCAGATGAGAACTTCTTAAGTTTTGGACCCCGTGGGGATCCAGGTTAGAATAGATCCTCAGTACCCCTTGCTTGTCGTAAGAAGCGACTAAATGGTGCGGTCCTTCAGATGAAACCGCAAAAACCGAGGTCCCGTGTCACAGCAGGTGTGGCACGTAAAAGATCCCTCCCTGCTCAAAGGCAATAAGCGCCGAGCATTGGCCTAAATTTGCAGCCCTTCACTGGCAATGGTGATGTCTCCATGAGTGAAAGATTCTTGAGCGGGACGTTAAACAATATTTAATCAATCAATCAATCTTAAGTTTTGGAAAACATCACATGGGGCTAGATCTGGCAAGTGTGGGGGTGTGTGGCAAGAAAGGTAACCTTCTCCAACTTCAAAAATTGCTTCACAAGCTCATATGTGATTGAGCATTATCATGAATCAGATGAACATGCCTAAATCCTGACACAGGGCATCATTTATCATAATATTTCTTGAGCTTTTTTAGTATAACATTTTGGTAATACCGACCTGTAACACTTTTGCCTTTCCACACTAAAATTTGTTCCACTATACCATCACGTGAGAAGAATATGCAATAAAGAACCTTCTTTGTGCTTATGGTTCTTTTGGCAACTACAGGCCTTCTCCTGTGTTAGTTAGCCATATGTTGTTTCCAATGTTTCTTGCTGATTTGAAATAGTGAACCCATGTTTCATCACCAGTAACAATGTTTGCAAATTGTCTTTGATTGAATTTGGGAAATATTTTGAGCAATTGCTTAGCGGTTTGTACTTGTACCCATTTTTGGTCATAAGTCAATATATGCAGTATCCATCTGGCAGAAATCTTTCGTACTTTCAAAATACACTTCAAATTGAAATGCATCCGCGAGAGCGATATGCCAACAGCTTTGGCAATATCAAGTATTATGTACCTGCCATCACTTTCAATTATTTCCTTAATTTTTGAGACATTTGCCTTGCCTGTTACAGTCATAGGTCACAGTCAAAGGTCGGCCAGATTTTGCTGCATCTTTGACAGACTCTGTGCCAATCAGAAATTTCTTTCTCCATCTACAAACTGTCTCATAAGATACCTTATTAGAGCCATAAACTTCCCCCAATTCAATCAAAATCTGCATTATGGAATGACCAAGTTTTGGGCAAACTTTTACATGAACTAATTTTTTCAATATTCTCAACCTGTTTCCCAACCATTTTTACAACAGTGGCCAACGACTGACTCTATTAAAATAACTATAAGTTTAAAATAATGTGGAGCTGAAGTCTTGTGTTTATATCATTGGAAAGGTACTGAATAGAGTTATTGAAGAGTATCATCAACCACGAAATTATGCAAAGTGTTATCACACTGTGGTACAATACACATCACATATCGAACTGCCCTCTTTTATCCAAATAAATAGCTGTTATAAGCAGATCTACGGTTGCAAGACAGTGCAGATAGTCTTTACCCTAATAGACAAACAAATCCACAAAAATATGTGTAAATTAATCCTCTAGCAGCAAGTATTACCTGTCTCAGCAGTTAACTGTAGAAAATCTGGCTCATGAAGTGGTTTCCTTTACTTATGCAGCAGAGAATTACAGATGTCTCTGATTCAGGAGCAGGTAGAGTCACATTTCACACATCAATCTAGAGGAGACATTAAAAAGAAGCATTGATGACCATGGCAAAGGAAGTACACACCAGTTAAATGTGTGATTGTCAACTGTCTCCTTACACTGTACATTCCTAATCCCACCCCTTGGTATCTCAGGCAGTTACTGTATCACTCAGAGCTATGTAATTGGCCAGTCAATAAATGCAGAAATAAAGACCTGTGTGTGATAATTACAGTATTAACTTTATCTGCTTGCATACAGTTATACAAACGATGTACTAAAATAATCTCATGTGAATAGAAAGTTCCCCTCTCTATATTTTTAATATTTCATTGGCAGAAAACCTAATGAAGGAAAAATACATATTGTTCCTACATGATAATCAGGTGATCATACCCTAGATAATCCAGTGCTTTCTTTCATGAGTTCAAAGAAATAAAACCTGCTTGAACTCTGATGCACCAGATTTATGATAGATTTTAGTTGATACTTTGCTTTTTGAGAGAAAGAGAGAGGGAAAAAATATAACTCCCCTTTCATACTCAATAGGTTTAAGTATACAAAAATAAGATTCTTAAATTTAATGACTTTTTTGACCAGCAGTTTCTTAAGTCTTAATATGACTCCAGATCAGATTATGAAGTGCAAACCACAAACTGTGGCCTTATCAAAGATTTTATTATCCTGTGGTCAATTATACTGACCAAAAGTTAACCACAGATAAAGATGACTTAAATACTGTCGTCCTCCTCCAATTTCAAATACCTCAAAAGTCTATTACCTACCATAGCCATCAGCAAAAATGTTTACAATGAGTAATGAAGAAAATCTTAAAGTTAATTCTTATCCAATAAAAATTTCCAGAGAGAGAGAGAGAGAGAGAGATAGATATTCTAAATCATTCTATTATTGAACTTGTGCTAAAAGATCAAATATATAATCATATGTTAAAACTTTTAGCAATGTAAGGTATATAACGAGACCAAACAATCAAGGTTAAATAAGAGGTTCTGATTAAATGTATCAAAATATTGATCTTTTCTTATCTTTACATAAGGAATGTGCAAACCTAAGGTAAACTGGCACGCAAAAGACAAAACCCAATACTACACACTTCACAGTATCCATGATATTAATAAGGTTTCCCGATGTTAATGGAAGGTTAATTCGAACATTGAAAGACAAACTACAGGTCAGAACTAAGATATTTTACAAATATTTTCTCAACAATTCGTGATACCACAGATAATCTTGGCTTACCTATAAAGCAATCTATCAAAGACATACTAAGCAGATTAACTGCTCAAATATGGCGAACAATCCAATCTCCGGGTGCTATTCTTCCATTTTATCTTCATGTGTTCTGCAAATTCAATTAAACAACTTTAAATACAGTCAATCAGTCCACCAGTGTTTCCTTGTTAATTCAAATAACTTTTAACATTGAAATGAGTCCTCTTGATTGAAAAATCATGATCTTTAAGATCCACCAACATAAATATATATAATAATTAATTACAAAAAAAAAAAGAAAAAAAAAAATATTTACACAAGAACCATACATATTTTTCTTTCAAAAACATTCATCAATTCAATACCTTTAATACCTACCTAAAAAGAATTAAATTTCCCACGTATTTCAAGTTACAAAGTGTAAGAAAAAAAAAAAAACTTGAAAACTTTTTTCCCAGAGAGAAAGGAGATTACTGTAAAATGCCATTCATAAGGAGAGCGGATGTGGTCTAGTTTAACATTAGTGTTGCCTATCAGATTGTCAATCTATATACATTACATCTAGGTTGTTACTACCTCCCTGGCGAATGGGCCCCTTACAGGGTGCATGATAAACATTTTCATCCAAGGCTATCACTTTAAAATCCATTTTCCACACGAATTAACATCAATACTAATTAATACCTACTTCAGAAATAATCTGTCCTATCACTTGTGAGTCCATAAAAAATTTACATCTCTGATGAAAATAGTCTTCCCATGCATGTGTTTGTAAGTTCAATAAATTCCACATTCCAGAGGAAAACAGTTTCATTCATAACATGTATGAAAAACCTGCTGAAATATTTCAATGCAGCTAGTCATTCACAAAATCAGCCTGTAACTAGGTCAACATCTAGCTCCATTTTGCAAAGAACACTAACTTACAATGCTCCTTCTGGGCTTTTTTTTTAATCTCTGAAGTCAACTTCAAAAATATTCTCAGAACCTGTTAACATAGAAAATATTTAACAAAAATAAAAAGAAAAAAGCATTCACCATGTGTTTCTTCAGATAATATCCTGTTCTGTGAAGTAACACCATAGCATGGAAAACAATGTAGGAGCCGTTATTTGACTGTGGCTATGTTGGTGATCATCAGCCCATACACTAGTGATTGGTTCTGGCTCTAATTAGTGCTGTTTGAGATTGGATCTCACTTGTCCTGAGAAGCAAAGAGTGCTTGTAAATAGACAGTTGTCTAAAGTAACTAACCCACTTTTTCTTATCAATGTTGCAGCTAAAAATAGATCTTCTTAATATAAAAATTATATATATATATATATATATATATATATATATATATATATATATATATATATATATATTTTGAGATACAGCTCTGATCTGACATAATGAGAATATCTAATTTATAAATAGCCATTTCTTGTGATTTTAAGATCAACTCTACATCACTCCAAGTTAAAATGTAAATGTGGACTTTGACATTTTAACTAAAATATTTCATAAAAGTGTTTCATATGGTCATTATTATATGACCATAATAGGATGTTCCTTGCACAGCTATCCGATATATAACACACATTTCCTGTTTGATATTGCATGTTCATTGTCTAGTCTATGTTGTGGATGTGCTTTTATCCCACAGGCCTTCTTCCCCTTCCACGCCCATTTTCAATAGATAATAATTTCTCCCCAGTTGTTGCTGAAATTTCATGCCTGTGGTCTGTTTCTTCACATGTTTATGACACACCCCCCCTCCTCAAATCAGATGGCTTAAGGTCCATGGAAGAGCCCACTTTTCAATCAGTTTCAAGGAATGAGCTATTGGAAGATTTTTCCTCATTATTATTCATCATAAATTACCAAAGATAAAAATATTATTACACTAATTCAAAATTTAAAAAATTGAAAATAACAGTAAAAAACGCAACCAAACTACTTCTACACAATTTGCTGATAAAATGCAAGCAAGAATTATATTTCTCAAGATCAAAGTACAGTAAAAACGGATAATGATACTTCTCCCTTTCCATTATAAGTATTTGGCTTTCCACCAATATCTTCACTTGAGGGCCAGGGGTACTTTTAACTCTTGCAATCACTTACAAACTTACATGGTCAGCAAAAAATCTGATCCCCCATTCCTAAATTTCAATGGAATTTTTCCCCCCCATCGACATTTAAAACTTTTCTTACTGTTTCTTAAAAGACAGTCGTTCTACCAGAATACGATTCTTTTATTCCCAGTATCATATTCACCTGGATTAGCACTGAAGGTGTTAAGAAACTAAGGTAATGAAATTAGCTACAAATAGGAGTTTATTATTCCAAAAATAGAGTTGAAATTCAAATATTTATGTAAAAAGGGATCAATATATATCCCAGGGGATAAAAAGGGGTCCATAGACAACAAAGCTCACCTATGTCTCCTTGGTCACACAGAGATGGAACTCATAAAGTTTAGAACATTTATACTGGTTCAAAAACTGTAGATACTAGTACATGACACAACGTGCTTGTATATCATTTTGAAAAAATACATCTTGTTGTATTAGATTCCCACAGGTAGTCTTTGGATTTCCTCTGTAGCTCCACTCTGGCCCGAGGTCAATATTCATACATATCTGCCTTCTATTTATCAAACTGTATAGCTTTGCTTGCAAAACGATTTTAAAAGAATTCATACAAACCTTTATTGCCCCCTTCTATTGGCTCTATCATTTAAATGGGGGAATGGGGGGGGGGGGGGTTTAAACAGAACTGAATCTACACTACATGAGGATGCATGTACTATCTAACCAAATGAAGGGCTTGTTTTTGATAAGAAGGCTGTTAATACACATTACTTTGAATTTTTCTGCTGAACATTAAACCCTTCCCCCTTTCCTGTGGCCTCACCCTGGTCTTTGAGGTCATGATTTGAAGAAGGTTGAACATCTATTATCTTAGGAAGTTTTTAAGCAAGTTTTGACAATAGTGTGAGGTTTGTTTATAGGGTAAAAGTGCCTAATTCTTGTAAAAAATAATAATAGTAGTACATGTTTTTGGTTATGAGACTCAAACTGCACTGCACTTTATTGATGAAAGATATAAAGGTGTGACTTTTCGCTCTGTCACCCCCTACTCCAGTTTGACCAAACAAGAAATAGTTTTCTGTTGTCATATCAATAGAAACCAAAGCATACCAAAAGGTGAAAGCACTTCACTGTCAATGTTTAAATATAATTACATTCAATGATGAAAATGGATAATTTTTTGTCTGCAGTTCTAGAAACATCAGAACATGTCATTATGTGATCTATGTTAAGTAACTAAACTATTTAATAACCTACAGATATGCCAGGCAACACCAATTGTTTCCCACTATGACACTTTACTTTTATTCTTAAAGTCAGATGAAGCCTTTTTTTTTTTTTTTTTTTTTTTTTTTTTAGAAATCCTATCCTCTTTATTGATTAGAGTTTGATATTGCATACATGCTGGCTTGCTCTGATTCTTTGCAACTAAATTCAAGTCATACATTATTTATGATTTAAAGTCCTTCCCTATACTGAGATATATATTTGAAAACCCAGTCTGCAACCTTGAAGAACAAATTGCAAATGATTATAAAAAATCTGCCCTCAAAAATAAAAAAAAAAGAACTAAAAAAATTAAATCAGTAAATTTGAGCAACCTCACTATGAAATAAATGTTATGTGCACAAAAATAAAATCAATGATTATTTCACACATTGTAGTCATAGTATTCTAACTGTTACATCATGATCATGAATAATTTCCCGAAATTGTCTAAAGAACCATGTACGATACAGACTTTCTGTGCCCCCATAAAAATAAAAATTTGAAAGCTTTAAAAGAAGACTAATTCTTATTTCAGTAGAATAGGTCATGTCCAATACAGCATTTCATCATCTGTCTCTGACATTTACAATTATATGGAGTACATAGCATCTAAAATTATGCAATTTCTTAACTTTAATAAAATTTACTAAAAATGCTGATTGTTGTAGTTGTTTTTCTTTTAGAAAACAAAATTTTTCTATCACACACACACATGTATATATCAATATCTTGTATATTGGAAAGAGACATCTATGATGTAAATTTTTAGTTTGTCCAAGCCAATTTATGTCATAATACAGAAAAAGCAGCAAAATGTAAAGTTAATTCAGCTTCTCTGCTATTTTTATCAAATTGAGAAGTACAACTAAGTTACATCAGTATTTTTTTTAAATACAAAACACGTTTAATTCTGAAAAAAAAAAAGCGTGGATTTGGGTGCATGGGTAAATTAGAGCACTTGTTACATATAGGCCCTTTTTTTCACAATATGCTAGTTTTTCTATTATACAGCTTTGAAAATGATAGGTCAAATCATATGCCCATCACTATTTTCATGTATATTATTTATGGTGTGGCTCAATGGTTAAAGCATTCACTTTGTGACCAGGAAGGTGAAAGTTTAACACCCACTTGTGCTTTGGCTGCATCCAACTTAAGGTGTTAAAATAGGTAGTGACTGCTCCTTCACCAAATGCTTGGCATTTACAAGTGAGAGTCGCAGATATTTCAAAGGAGACCTTGAAAAATAGAGGTCCTGTTTCACTGCAGGCACTGGCAATAAAAAAAACCTTTTAATGATATGGCCCCAAGTATGGATCTAAAATTTGTGGCACTTCACCTACTGCTGGAGACATCTCAAAATGTGAGTAAAAAATTCTCAAAGGGACACATAATCAACAAACATCAAACTCTGACAGTGATCTTCTGGGACCACATTAGATATATAAAAAATTCCCTTGACAAAACCCTCTTTTCCACATATTTTGCAAAAAATATGAAAATCCACCATTTTTGTGATATCACATTTCACACTCAGCATAAGTGAACAGGCAACATTACATTGATATTTCCTTAACAACTATACTCAAAGCTGAACGTATCATTTTCCAACTTTTGTAATGCTTTTGATTTGAATGACAACCAAATTTTTTAAAAAAAACTTTCAATACAATTGTTTAAACTATAGTAAAGATGTTATATTTAAGTATATTGTGTGTCTAAGTTCAATAAATCAACATACTTGTCCAATTATTCCTGAGTCTCAAGTAACAGTATTTTCATTCACAGGCTAAGTAATAAGCTCTATCATCCAAAAACCATTTATGACAGTATGGATATGACTTCAGTATAAACCACTGTGCTGTATATATATTTTTCAAATCCTAAAAATCTCCATTAACTACCTACAAGATAAATTCATCCCAGAACTAACACTTACTTTTACGTTCAGATGTCCTTTTTTCTATTGCTCAACCACTGTGGTGTATTACACAACTGTTCCCAAGTCATCACTAGCCATATAGCAAAAGTGAATGAAAATATGACTCAGTTATTTCATTCAAACTTAACCAAGTATTTCCCTTCTGAGAGTACTGCAGTCATTAGGCAAGGAAGCCTGCACAAGTACCTCATTATGACAATTTTATGTTACAGTCAAGGAAATGTTTGTAGGTCAAACACAATTGAAAAACCAGTTACAAGATTGTAAAAGAAACTTTATCTCGCCATGCAATTGGCTCTTTCTAAGCCCAACCAAAGTACTACTCAACTTATTAAACACTACGAAGTCTGACTAGGACTTGGCATCTTCTCTCCCAATGTTTGTGTTCATTTATCCAGTTTACGGTACACATGATATTATCACATTAAAACTAATATCTAAAGTAAAATGTACCAAACTGTCGTTATATATGTAATACTACATTAGAGACAATGACCAAATTAACTCAACTCTTCAACAGGAAAATCACCAGTATCGAGTAGCTTACCATGTCAGAAACAGTCAACAAATAGTTGAAACGTCGAAGACACAAAGATTCACCCTTAGAAAAGTTTCACTGTGCATATGTTGACTCCAGTCTATGGCTATATAAGTCTGTCTACTCACTTTACACGTCAAATCACATGACTGAAAGCAATGTGACTATTATATTGACAAGTTACAAAGGGGCACTTATTCATTTAAGGATCTATAAATTTTCAGCAAAAGTTAACCCAAATCCTGTTGTGCAAACTACTTCTATTTTAACAAATCATAAAGGGTACCCTGTCAAGTGAGAATGATGTCATGAATTTTTACCTCATGCTACACATAGTACTCCAAATGTGTGAATTATGTTCCTCTGAATCACTGCTGACAATTCAACTTCCTGGTTGTCAGTTTTGAATCTACAAAATGCATCATGTCAGCCATCAAGTCTTACACATAGTAATATAATAATTATTTATTACTAATGAATTGAAGGGCAAATTTTAAAAAAAATATGATCAAATTTTATTAAAGGTTTGTGAACATTCTCTCATAATTTAAAACGTTGTCACCATTGAGAATAAACTTCTTTTTTTTTTTTTTTTTTTTTTGGTGTGTGTGTGTGTGTGGGGGGGGGGGGGGGGGGGGGGGGGGTAAATCTTTCTTGCACAATGTTATGTTATTTTTTATATAATATAAACTCAAAAAGTGAGCTAAAAACTAATAAAGACTCCTACTTTAAATATTATTCTTATAAAACTTGCACAAGTGTACAATACCTCATCTGGATTTCTGTAGTAACAAGGATGAAAAGACTATATGGCAGGGCTATAACAAAAAAAAAACAAAAAAATATTTAAGACATCTGCAAACAAAATGCTTTGTCAATTAGATATTTTTCCTACTTGAAAGATTAGTCAAGGAGTCCTGTGACATTTTCAAATAGGAAAAATGTCTAAATGTTAAAAGATAATATACTAGTATCTTGAATTACTAAAATATGATTGGATGTCCAGGTAGTGCACTAACTCCTTACCTCTACAACCTGGATTTGATCCTCATTATCAGAAGTGATTATATGCAAGAAGGTTTCATGGTCAACCACTCTGACATGAAGGTTTTCACTAGACACTCTGGTTTCCTTCCACACCAGTGACCTTCCTTGTACAAACATATGTGCAAAACCAAACTAAGGACCCCAATGGAAATAAGCTCTATAATGGGTTATCTAAGTATTTACCAAAGATTAATTTTTCTATGGCCTTACCCATTGATTTTATACAATGAAGTACTCAGTCTTTCATTACCAATGTCTTCTTTCAACATGCACAAAAAATGCTTTAACATTTTGAGAATGACAATACAATTAAACAAAAATGTTTATCAAACCTGAAATAAAATTAAAAAATGCAACACAAAATTCTAAACATAGATCAGTGTATAAAATTCCATTTCCATATATAACTTGTTTCACACTATGATCAAAATTATGACACAAAATTTCCTCATATTTAATGAGTAGAAGACATCAAATAAATAAAAAATATCCTTATCTCCAAAGTAATACAGAATGGCCAAGAATTCCAAGGATATTCATTTACTGCTCCAAACAAAGCATTAATTTACTAAACTAAATAATTACAACAAAATTAATTTTAAATTACATTAATCCTTAGATACTCTGTATCTCAAAATAACACACAAGTTGCAAAAGCGGATTCAAATTCTCAAAATGATTGGAACTAGTCGCTAGTTCGGATTGCTGTTTTATATACATATTACATATACTCCAACATTTTTCTGGGGCTTTCTTCCATAATGTTACACTTACCCTTGAAACATGTACTTCATTTCACAGTGACTTGTGCTTTAATCCACTTAAAAACTCCCCAGTTATGGGTTAAAGTATTCCAAATATTACTAATAACAATAGATTTGCATTTTTTTTTCAGACTTGGCACTGTCCTCCATTTGAGGAAAAAATTACTTTACTAACACAGTAACTATGATTCTTGGTACAGATAGAGCCATACTCAATGAAAGCTATTCTTTTTGGTATGCAACAATCTTATCTCCCTGGACTCTGGAAGTCGTCCAAGTCTCAATCCACCGAAGAAATAAATAATGCAAAAATATGCATATCTGGCATATTTTTAGATGCCTCCAGAGAAAATGTTACTTGTCGTATTCAAATTTCTAAAACAAGTTTTCAAAACATGACTTTGAATGTGTAATCTTGTTATAGATAAAAAAAAAAAAAATGATCCCATAAATCAGTCTATTATTATTATTAAGAAACATTTCAGTCTCCAAACAATCAATGTCTTTTCTAGACTAGTAATTGTCTATAAATATATTCAATGTCTGCATAGATCAATAACATCTTACTCCAGGAATAAGATGTATATGGTATTTATTTTATTTATTTACTTTTTTTTGTTAAATTCATATATATTGTAAAATACCTGACAGCAATATATTTCATATGATGTTTTTTCTCCCCCATCATATTTATTTTCTACAAATGCAAGTAATTTTGTGTAATATTGAAACAGTTCTCTTATTTAAATATCGAAGTGAAATAAACTTTGAAAAGTTGAAATAGTGAATGGCAATCAATCAGTTATTTTAACTCAAATTCAATTTTCAAGCTCAAATTAGCCAGGTAGGTTTAATATGTGTATGTACACACATTTTTCACATTCTTGAACTTTTTAATGATCAAAGTGACATATTTGAGATGTAGTACAAAGATATATTCTCTGGTTCAGTAGTGCTGTATAAGGAAAGGTTATTAAATCTAATTCCCTTTCAAGACATAGTGTGGGTTTTAAACATCACATGAGTGGTTAAAACTGACCACAATTTATTTACCTTGTGGCAATTTTCCAACTCCTCCAAGTTGGTGTCTACCATTATAATTCAGAACATCCATATGCAGAAAATTCTTTTATACAACACTTGAAATTTTGCAAAAGACTGTGCATTTCAATTATGAATGTAATCCTAAAATTTACATTGCACATTTTTGAAAAGCTTAAAAATTAAATTTCCTGAAATGTCAAACTGGGAAAACTTTTTATTTAAAGAAAGGGGGGGGGGGGGGGGAGCTTTAAAAAAAGTTTTCCACATTGCTATATGATTGATACACACACACACACATACACACATATATATATGTGTGTGTGTGTGTGTTTGTGTGTGTGCATATTTAGGTAATTAAACTGGCATTAATGCTGTCATATTCATTTATTAATATTTTCCTCATTCATGTGCAATCTAGAGCTAAAATACATTATAAAACAGTATGGGTTTATCTTAATACATTATACATCCTTTAAAAAAAAAAATTCAACAGCAGACAAAAATGAGCAATTCTTTGCCTTCAGGAGGGAATTAGCGTACAGTCCTATCTCATTCATTATTCAGCTGACATTCCAAGTCACTACCTGTAATCCACTAGGGCAAGATTATACTCTACAGAGCCCAAATACACATGCTTTCGTGACAAACTTGATGATAGAAACTTGATAAAAAGTAAGAACATCTATGTCATGCTTAAAATTCTTCAGCTTTAATCCTATCTAATTGTGCAAAGTTTTGATCTTGTGAGAGAAACATATTGCACCAAACTACACACCACCAGCAATGAAATGTTTACATAAAAAAGGTCTAATATTAACTTGTTCACATAGAAGTAACAATGGTTATAATGGAATGTTGAACAGAAGGAGTTTGTAAAACTCTAGTAACTAGTTTTTTGGAACATCTTTTTTTCTTTTTAGAAATAAACAAGTAGTAAGAGAAGAATTTACCTTTTCTTCTTGTCTTTTGTACCAAGGCAATCACAAAATATGACACACATTTTGAAAACAATCTAATTACTTAGGTTTTTGCATACTTTCGTAACTACAAATAATACATATCAATACATATGTTGAAGTTTAATAAGATATTGGTCAATAAAAATAATACCAGTTATATTACTAGCACATTAAGAACAAATCGAGTATATAATGTTAGATTGGAATGCTGGTGTAGTAGGTACGTCAGACGTTAACAACTGGTTACCTGATATATTTATCAATGCATTAATTATTTATGGGGCTAATTAAACTTTCTATATCTGAGCTGAAGAAATAATACACCTGAGGTGTAATTTCATCAATCTTTATTAATTACTTAATAATTAATTAAAAAGTTAATAACAAATCCATCAACTTTATAAAATACACAAATTTACTACTTTTAAACACTTGAAAATCAAAAACAACACAAACTGTATATGTATGCACTAACTGATACAAAAGAAATAAAATAAATAAAAAAATCAAAAGCATTCAAATTAGGTAATGGTTAAATTTCAGAACATTTTTGTAAAGATAGAAAAAAAAATTACCTGTGAAAAATTTTCTTTTTTCCCATACTGAAACAGCTTTTTAAAATGTGTTGGGAGGTTAAAAATACATTTTCACCTGGGAAAAACAATTTTGTTTGTGACTGTATGTACACAGCCAACACAGCACGACTTTACCAGCCCATATCAGCGACCAGGTAACGCCAAAGTATGTGGTCCAATAAAGTATGTCAGAGTGTAGTTCTTAGCATTCCTTCAACGGTCCAACGAGCAACTTCATAGCCAGCTTTTATCTACATAGGTGGGGAGACACTTGCAATAAGACTAGTGTATCAATAGAGATAAATCTCTTTACCTGATGTTGATCTTTGTTTAACTTCAGTGTATGTCCTGCATGATGACTGTCCAAAGAGTTTAAAGATCTCCATTGCACCATTTTGTACTTGACTTCAGACCCCATCTGTACACAGAAAAAAAAATGTAAGATAATAAAGAATGTCATTTTTTCCCCTATTATAATGAAAAATAAATAGGTGGGGCTATGAAATTCCCAAAGAAAACTATGGGAATGCAGATTTTGTGGTCAAAGAATAATGCATAATGTTCCTACATTTGTTTGAAGCACACAAATTGGATTCTTACAGTTGATAAAAATCAATACACTTCATTGGAATTTCATTCATAGTTATTCATTCTATTTTTGACATCTTGTTTATCAATGTCATTTCAAGTTTGAACACGCATGCATAGGTCTTACATCTGAGAGACAATGGATTTTTTTTTCATTTCTGCTTTATTATATTTATAAAGAGGCATTAAAAAAATGATTTAAAATGAACATATTTAAAGTTCTTCATATTGCAAATATGACAAAAATTCCATAATCTGAAAAAATCCAAAAACTACCTGTTTATTGCATTATACACCTACATGTGTATACCTCAGAACAGATGAAACTTCAAACTCCATGTTCAATGGCAATCTTGATCTTTTATAATTATACAATCAGGAAATATGATTTTTTTTTTTTTGGCATGGAAAAGCAAACATCATCTGATTCATTCACCTGGTATTAAATCATTAAAATTTAGAAAAACATTTTAAAAATCTTTGGAAAATGGAATAAAGTAGTTTGATAACTTCAGAGGCACTATGATATACATAATGATGAAGAGCAAAAATATTTTTTCATAACATTTACAATGGCTACATACTCCCATTTAGTCATCTAGTACAGATGCCTAATTCAGAATGACCTCATGAAAACCACATCCATAACTAAATGCAAGTAGCTATAAATTATTGACCACACTGATTATACCAAGATTAGCAAGCTTAACTACATCTAATCACATATTATCTAATGGTCAGTAAAACTAGCATAGAGACAACACCAAACTGGTGTTTGTTTTTATTACATAAAACAATATCTCTCCAAGCCAATTTCCCAGACCCCTAAACATTTGTTAAACTAACTGATGATCTGATTTCTAACAGAAACTGGATATCCCGTCTTCAAATATCAAAATGAAGAAGGCCAAAAGTTGTAGTATTTGTAATGAAAAATAAGAAATGTTTTAGAAACAAGTACATACCCTGTCCCCCCCCCCCCCTCCCCCCTGTGTCAATATTGAAAAGGATCAATCTTTCATTTAAAATGTCTGTAGTGATAGAGAAAATTATGGGCAATATACTTCTAGTCAGGAACAACCATAATAATAGTTGATCTCTCAAAACACTGAGCAGATATTTCCAAATGACCAGTCAACTGAATTATAACCTTTCACCTTGTAATTTTAAAACCAATGAGAGCCATTTGTTCTTCAAGGGACATCAGTGTACCAAGTTTGATGTCTGTCAAAGAATTGGTTCTCAAGATACTGTGTGGACAATATCTTACTATGTAAAGTTTGACCCTTGACCTTGTGATTTCAAATCAATAGGGGCCATCTATTCCTTAGGTAGAACCAGTCTACCAAGTTTGATAGCTGTTAAGCAAGCATTCTCAAGATATTAAGCAGTAAATATCTTACTATGTCCAGTTTTACTTTTGACTTTGTGACCTGAAATAAATAGGGGTCATCTACTCTCTAGGGGCAACCACTACCAAGTTTTGTAACTGTCAAGGCTCTGAGTGGACAAGACTTGGTATACAGACTGACTGACTTTTGACCTTGTGACCTGATAATCAATAGGAGTCATCTACTTTCTAATGGCAACCACTGTACCAAATTTGGTGACTGTTAAGCAAAGGGTTGGTTCGCGTTACATCCCATCAAGAATTTTTCACTGATATTGATATTTAACCAGTTGTTGATGAAGTACCTATGCTTAACACTTACAGTCACAGCAGTGTAGGTTCTTTAATGTGCCAATGCCTAATGCGATACAGGACTTTTTTTTTTTAATAAGGTCATATCTGAAAGACCCATGATTCTTACTGCTAAATGCTGAGCATTTGGCAAAGGAGCAATCACTACTTCTGTTTACATCTTAGGTTTGATGCAGCCATGGCACAAGCAGAGCTCGAACTCATGAACTCTAGGTTACGAGGTCTACCATTGAGCTACCACAACCAGTGTTAAGCAAAGTGTACTTGAGATATTGAGTGGACAAGACTTGGTCAATAGACCAACCAAGTGACAAGTGCAAAATAATAAGTAGGGCATAAAAAATCATTTTAATCAAGAAAACTGAGGTGTTTTTAAAGTTGTACTTGGTACTGAGCAACTTTATCCAGCCTAATATCTGAAGCAGAAACATCCCCACATTATATGATGACTTAAATTTCATAGTCCAGCATATACAAAACAAGAACAAATCCCACACTGCAAAATATGCCTATCCAATATATTCTGGAATGCAGTAGTAATCAAAGAAAGGATTAACATCCAAACAAACCATTCTTTGGTCAATAGATTGGCTCTGAAAGTGTTCTTTTGACATTTTCTCCAATAACAGAGAGTATTAATAAAATGTTAGTTCCAAGATGGCAGTATCAAATAGTAGAAAAACTTCACTCTAATAAAGGATAACTTGAAGTAAAAAAATACTTTTGAAAGAAGAATATCAGTAAATCTGACAGATGTTCTCCAAAATGAATCTAAACAATGAATTACTTTATATGATGAATGACTTGCACAATGATCAAAAATTATTGAAATAAAGTTTTTTTGCATATATAAGGTATATGTTGAGTGACATTGACCTTTACAAAATGACTGAGTGACCTTCATCTGAAAGCCATTTTCATAACTTATTTGAGTGATATATGATCAATACCTTTTCAAAAACTATTGAAATAAGGAACTTATGTATAATGTATACATTCTGAGTGACCTTCACCTTTCCGAGATGACATTGCGAGACATTGGTCCAAAAGATCAATAACAAATATTCTTGGTATGAAGGTTTTTTCATATATAGGGTACATTCTGACCTGACCTTTACAAAATGACCTTGATTGACCTTTGTCTGAAAGCTATTTGACTGTTACTTAATTGTATGTTACAAGGTCAATACCTGTTCAAAAACTGTTGAAATAAGGAGAAACTTTTTCCTTATATAAGGTATATGTTGAATGACCTTGACCTTTCCAAGATGACCTTGAGAGATTTTTGTCTATAAGATTAATCAATGTTTTTTGTTTATTTTACGTCCTGTCCAGAATTTTTTCACTCATATTGAGACGTCACCAACAGTAAGTACCACAAATTTAGACCTATGCTTAGTGCTCAGGGCTATAGCAGTGAGGGTTCTTTAATGTGCCAACACGTATCGTGACATGGGACCTCCGTTCTTAAAGTCATACCTAAAAGACCCGTGATTCTAACTTCTAAATGCTGAGCGCCTGGCAAAGGAAAAAACACTACCTATTTTAACATCTTAGGTTTGACGCAGCCATGGCACAAGCGGGATTCGTACTCATGACCTCCAAGTTACTAAGAGAGCACTCTAACCACTGATCTACTGCAACCGGTCTTAATAAATGTTTAAATATTATTTAAATGAAAGGGTTTTTAATATACAAGGTAAATATTCTGAGTGACCTTGACCATCACAAATGACTTTGAGTGACCTTTGTCTAAAAGCCATATGCCTGTTACTTACTTGTGTGATACAAGATTAATACTAGTTCAAATACTGTTGAATAAGGAACTTTTTCCATCTATAAGGTGTATGGTCTGAGTCCAGGGCTGTCCCAAGGAATATTTGGTCCATATCTGATCAAAGGTTTAGGAGATATGAACTCCATCGGACAAAAGACATGACTAAATGCCCCCCCCCCCCCCCCCAAACTTTTCAGGTAGCATAAAAATATCTTTGCACCAACACCATAGGAAACATGTACACCAACTGAAGATCATCCCTGCTTTATTAGTACTGCTTTTCCTTTATGACAACCCACTGATTGATTGATTTTTTGTTGTTTTCTGCCACACTCAACAATTTTTAAGTTATCTGGTGGTGTCCAGTTTTTATTGGTGGAAAAGGGAACCCAAATACAATGTACCAGGAAGAGACCACCAACATGGTAAACTTTCTCACATATATCGCCGCAAGCGAGACTCAAATCCGCTCCAACTAGAGGTGAGAGACCTTGTGATGTTGAGCACGATTCTTTAACCACTCGGCCATGGAGACCCTCACAACCCATTGAAAGTTTGAAATCCCTTTAACCTACAAGTTCTCACCAGGGAAAACATGTACCAGGTTTGAATATCCTAGCCATATCACTTTTTTTATCCATCCCACAAGATACTGATACGAAAATGAACAGTCAGACACATTGGAAAATCTGCACCAAACCATAATTCAAACCACCTGTGATGGTTTATTACGAGCATCAAGTTTGATTATTCTAGTGTTATTAGTACTGTTTCTATCTTGTTTTCTGAATATAAAATTACCTATGTAAGTTTGACCTTAACCTTTGACCTTCAAAAACAATAGGCTTTTTCCTCTCATCACTGGGAACTTGTGTACCAAATTTAATTATCCTAGCCTTAAAAACACAAGTTTGACCTTGACCCATGACCTTAAAAACAAACAAAAAGTTTCTTCTTAACATTGGGAGCATGTGTATGAAGTTTTATATACAATTTTTATTTGCCCAACAAGGTGGTGACAGACAACAGATGCACAGCACCACATCATACCAAAACCTGTTTATGATTAGCATATTAAAATTAGTTTCTACCAAAAAAAAAAAAAAACACCTCCAGTTATCTTGTACAATTAATTTGGTATTAAACATCTCTGTAAAGTTTCATTTCATTTCAAATTAAACTGTAGCTGAAACTGAATTTATAAAAATCCCCATAAATGCTGAAAGGAATGCTCTCACCAAACTGAAGTACAAGTACCCAATCGCAACTGCAAAACATTAAAGATAGAAGCTAGAAACCAAATTCTCTTTTTGAAAATAGTAAGGATCAAGTTCTGCCAGATATCTATGATACAGTATTCATTGACAATATAAAATATAATGGATTTACTTCACTCATTAAATATATTATACTGAAAAAATTAATATAAGCAACAAAAAGCATGTTTTGATTCTTTGACTTATTTTTCATGGATCTGTATTTAATATCCCATCATACAGTGATTTAATGGGTTTTTTTCATTTCTTTGGTAGCCAAGAGCTGTTCAGTATCAATGAGAATACTAATTATAGTGCTCTCGATCAAAGTAGAAAATTTGCCATAGAATTGTTCTTATCAGACTTTAATTATTGCATCTTTTGGACAAGTGAAAATGTTATTGTCATTCAATTTGTCTGTAGGGTTTGTAATGATCGTTTTAAATGAATGAACAAATGTGGTGACAAAACAAATGTCTAATCTTTGTCCGTTGGGTTTGTGGTGACAAAACAAATGTCTAATCTTTGTCTGTTGGGTTTGTGGTGATAGAACAAATGTCTAATCTTTGTCTGTTGGGTTTGTGGTGACAAAACAAATGTCTAATCTTTGTCTGTTGGGTTTGTGGTGATAGAACAAATGTCTTAATTTTTGTCTGTTGGGTTTGTGGTGATAGAACAATTGTCTAATTTTTGTCTGTTGGGTTTGTGGTGATAGAACAAATGTCTAATTTTTGTCTGTTGGGTTTGTGGTGATAGAACAAATGTCTTAATTTTTGTCTGTTGGGTTTGTGGTGATAGAACAATTGTCTAATTTTTGTCTGTTGGGTTTGTGGTGATAGAACAAATGTCTTAATTTTTGTCTGTTGGGTTTGTGGTGATAGAACAATTGTCTAATTTTTGTCTGTTGGGTTTGTGGTGATAGAACAAATGTCTTAATTTTTGTCTGTTGGGTTTGTGGTGATAGAACAATTGTCTAATTTTTGTCTGTTGGGTTTGTGGTGATAGAACAAATGTCTTAATTTTTGTCTGTTGGGTTTGTGGTGATAGAACAATTGTCTAATTTTTGTCTGTTGGGTTTGTGGTGATAGAACAATTGTCTAATTTTTGTCTGTTGGGTTTGTGGCAACAGATCAAATGAATTTATTGTTCTACCTAAAGTTGCAGTCACTGCTGAGCAGACTTCACAAGTTACAGTTGTACTTTTCATTTGCCATTCAGAATGTTATGCACCATTTGCTTTTCCTAGTGGACATGATTTCACATTATTTTATAGACAATTACATTTAACATACATAGATAACTGCATATCATTAAACCCAACACTGCTATCAGACAAGCTCTTGATCATACCATCCCATGATACATATATAACATCCATCTGCAAAGCATTTTTAAGATAGAGGTTGGAAACTAAGTACAGATAGCTCACAATAATACTATATGCCCCCCTCCCAATTTTCAACAATGGCAAGGATATTGTTCTTTAAAAATGCCTTGTACACTTATACTGTAAAAGAATCTGTGATCACAAATAAAATTACAAAACAAAAATGTTTCCCCTAAGGAAAAGGGGAGACAATTACTTCTTTTCCCTTCTAAATTCTTATGGTACTTATCCATGGGAAACTCAAACTCTTACTGCAATGATACATTAATACCTGGTAAATGAATATAAAAGATCATGTTTCCCATATTTTTGATTGGTTTTAATTCACATTCCTCCTCTGCTCTTGTTCATCAATTCCCATTTATTTTTTTTTATTTTCAGAATCTTAGGTCTTTATTTGGTGAAACATATATACCAAATGAGGTAGCTATATTTCACTATTACGTACTGTAATAATGAAGTTTGAAAGATTAAAAATTAGTGTCATTAGTAGATTTAAAATGTATTTTTACCCAAATATATCTGAAAACAATATATTTTTAGTTTTTCCCCAATTTTGTTAACTTGTTAAATACTGTTTTTCATTTACCCCAAAATAGTGTTTCCCCAACATAGACTGACAAATCCCTGATTTTCCTATTTGTTTTTGAAGAATGTGATCATGGAGTAATCTGACTGAAGTACAGATCTATATTATAGTTTAGGTCTGTACTTAAGTCAGATGGATCATGTAGCAAAAGACATCACATCTGGCATCATTGGGAGTTGAACTCAGTTCAACCTTCCTACGCCATCACACAATGCACACATGAATATAATATATTCAGGACATTAGTGTGGGCCTCTTCACATCATTGTTTTGTTTGAAATAATATATGTCCCAGAAAATCTCTTCTAATAGTTGTTGCATTCAACTTTTTTAGTACATGCCCATAGGGCAAGTGGGAGTACAAAATTTGTTAGCCCAAATAAAGTTTTACTAGCCCAAATGATGTGCAAGAATGATTTAATGCGATTCGAAATTTCAAGTTTAAACAATTCTATTGAGCATTACAATAAAAGTTTAAGACAAAGGTTTCAACTTCTAATTCTGTCATTTCACAGTCAGATTCTTCAGAATCCTTCTAGTTCTTCATCATCACGCTTGTCCTAAAAAAAGGTAAACAAGGGTTGTCAACTAATGCTTATACATTCTGAATGTCCGAGACGGACATTTGAGGATTTTAATTTGGAGTAAAATGTTTGCTATATTCATATTCTCTTGCAGAATCAATTCTAAATGATCCAGGGCACATAATAGTCAATTTTGACTGGGTGCCTCTAGTGATAAGAAGAAAATTTGTAATGTTTTTCTTTCTGCCCCAAAGACCATCATTGTATTAAAGCCAGGGTCAGTTCTTCTCCCAAGCATGCTGACATTTCCTTTGTCCCTTTCTTTCATCATATTTCTTCTTAGTGCCAACTTTCTCTTCCTCTGTGAGAACAGGTTGTTTCACCAATTTCCTACCAGGGATAGCACTCTCTTTGTATTTTAGTAGTAATTCCTGCCAGAAATATGTTACTGGCCCATTGGGCATGCAAGTCAATAATTTTTGGTTGCCTGATCCCAATTTTCCTAGCCAGTCATCGGGCTACCACTTAATTTCAAAAACTGTTCAAACAATATAATCTTATGTTTAAAAGCTAACCGAAATAACAAATAACTTAAAGTGTGGGTTGATTTACTGTTAAATGATGGCATCGTAGACAAAACAATGACAATATGCAAGATTTAAAATGTGCCACAGGATCAATATCATCTATGACAAAATGTTTATATTGAAAGCATGGAATTGAAACAAGTAGATATGGCAATGCCGTTTCCAATATGAACGTCAAGTCTAAACAAGTATACGTCCACGAGTAATAATTGCAACAAAATACAAATAAGGTTTTTGATTATATCATAATGATATGGGTCTGAACTGAAAGGCCTGAATCTGAATTAAAAATCCTGAACCAGCCTGAAAAAATTTTGGAACCATGAAAGCTCTTAGAATAAATAAATGAATATATAAATTTACTGAACCAATGTTAACTGCACAAATTTTGTGAACATAAATCAACATTTGATTAAAAAAAAAACCAGTGGAATTACTTTGACTTATACAATAATTAATTTAGACATAATGCAGTAATTAATTTTTTTCTTTGAATGTTTGAAGAGTTCATCTCCCATGAGTACTTTCTGTACTTTAATTTACTCTATCTTAATTGGACCCAGCACATTTGAATTGTTCCAAGAAACCATATAATATGGCCAACCTTTTTATATCATTTGTTTTATGGATTTTTTTTTTTTTTTTTTACAAAATTGGGTCAGGGGTCAAAATAAAAATAACACTAAAAGTTATAAATTCAAGCACTTGGTCCAAAAAATAAAAAAACAAACCAATAAATTGAGGGAAAATTTTTATTTCCCCTCTAATTTCTTCAGGTCCAGCAAATCTCTATATTTAACTATATAGCTTTATTAAGCCACATAAATCTATTTGATTTGATTGATTATTTATTGCTTTCTGCCACACTCAACAATTCTTCAGTTATCTGGTGGCATCCAGTTTTTGTTGGTGGAGGAGAGAACCCAGATACAATGTACCTGGGAAGAGACCACCGCCCTTACGCAAGTAAACTGGCAAACTTGCTCACATAACGCCGTGGCCGAGATTCGAACATGTGCCAACAGAGGTGAGAGCCTTTGTGATTTTGAGCCCGATGCTCTAATCACTCGGCCATGGAGGCCCCTTTGAAATTGCTTGATTTAGCTAGCTTATATTAAATTAGATTGCATTTTGTAAGTGCATTGACAAAGCCAAAAAGTCACATAATAATTTTTGAACATGTTTATACTTTGAACTAATCAGAACACTGTTCTTATTAGAATTCATAACAATACTATGTCATTTTAAGAATTTCAGGAAAAGAGAATTTCTTTTGTGTTGTTAACTGTCCACTACCCTGTGTGCAATGAAGCATAGACAAATTTAACTTTGCAATGTGGAATCTGATTGCCTGCCCATTATTCTGTTCATCTTTTATTCTTTGCAGTAGATTAGATAACTGTTGTATGACAAATTAATAATCCTAAACAGGTGACAATTTTAAATTAAATTTCTTCCTAGACGACGTAGTTTAAGAAATATTTTGTTTACATTGTGTTCTATGGAGTACAAGGATGAAATATGTTCACCCAATGAAATTTGATTTTTATGCTTTTAGAAATTAATTTCATGAAAGATTTGAAATAGCTTAATCAAGCTACAACTGTAAGTGGCTTGTTTATATAAAATGTCATCATTTAATTGATATAATATTATATAGATCGATTTTTTTGTGGAGCAATTGCATCGGAATTTCCTCCGTCATAGGTCCTGTTAAAATTCTCAGTCTTTTCCTTGTACTTTTATAAACAAAAATGGAGTATTTAAAAATCTGTAAAGTGTGTCAATGAAATATTTAGTGATATTAAATATGATCAGTTGAGACTCAATTCGGCTGGACATTTGGACTGAC
Organism: Ostrea denselamellosa; assembly: GCA_024699665.1. Lineage (NCBI taxonomy): Eukaryota > Metazoa > Mollusca > Bivalvia > Ostreida > Ostreidae > Ostrea > Ostrea denselamellosa. The sequence continues at coordinate 8,021,753 of JAMZEH010000020.1, read as the reverse complement.
ACCTTACTTTACTAGTCCAAATAGCCAACTGAGCTAAATCACAGTCGAGATTACGCAACACTGCTAGCTGCTGTCAACTTCAACATGACTCTCACCATAACTTTTCATAACGGCCACAGAATCGTCCATCTCGTTAATCATGTCATTGATAGAGAAAGCTAGGCTCACTTTTTCAATGACTTCAAAGTTTTACCATTATAGTCAACAGTAACTATCTTGAATAACCAAATGTCTCATGTCCTAAGCTGAGGCTGACATCTTGGCACTTCGGTTTCATTTTCGTGCTAAATATTGTCATACATTTCGATGCCTCTGATTGGATGATGTCCATGGAATCAGCTAATAACAAGTCTCATTTTATAAATACTCTTATTAGTCTGGTTCCCGTCGCTGCAACTCATAAATCACTCCAAAGGAGTGCTTACAAGTGGTGGGGACAGGAACTAGACTGACGTTTTATTTTTTTCTCACTGAAAATGAAACATTCGATGGATGAAATAAAAATATAACAATGAACGGGTACATTTATTTTTATCATTTTTATTTCAATTTTGCCAAAATTTGGGTCGAAGCTCCCTTAAAACAGATAATAAAAAAATGTTGGCCTAACTTTTGAAAATAAAGTAACACAATTTCTGAGGTATCAGCTCTTCTGTAATGGAGGTCACCTGTTATGTTCAGTATTCTATTAAAAGCTTGGGTGGGTACTAATGTTTTAGATTAGTTGTGTTCTAGATGATGATACAAAATATAAAAGCATGAATTTTGTTTATATCAGCTAATGAAATATATTAAACCATATAAAAAAAATATAGTCATTTGAATAACGCCAATAAATCATTACACATAAAAATTATCATTTGTTTCCTTGCAGACATGATCAACACTTTAACAAAGAAAGATGGCAAATTTCAATTTTTTTGTTTGAATGATACTCATAAATGTTTCTCTTCAGTTTGGGTGTTTGCATAGCAGCTAATATTCATCCTTCAGACAATACAGTAACAAAATGAAAAGCAATTATACTTACTGCACACACATGACAATGTATTTTGTGTCTCATCATACACAAGAGTTCAACAATGTGAAACAAGCAAATATATTGAACAAATGGGAATATTGCATATATTGGAACATAATAGCAGTCATATATCAGTATCCATCAATGATTGACAATAACAGTTGTCCAACTGCCAGGGACAAGTAAAATCTGGATTCAGGCGAGTGGAACTCTAAACATACTTGCAGGATCAGGCAAGTCAATATTTCAGCTAGAAATGTGATATCTGACATAAAAATTTTAAATTCTATTCTTTATTCTAGGATTTTGTCTCATTTGCAAATTAGGAAAACCCTCAACAGCATTTCTACCTTAGTTGCATGGATTATAATAAACTCTCTAACGTACAACTTCACCTGATTATGGTTTCATAGCAAACTCAGACTGAAGTTTATGTGTAGGAAGAGTGACTTCTCACTCTTCCGATTTACATTTTCAAGGAGAAACAGAAAAGACAAAAAGTCAGATTGAAAATAAACAAAAATATTAATTGAAAAGGAATCAAAGGATTCGGGCTGTATAGCAATCTGAATTTTCGAGGCTGATGAACATGGACACCAGTATGGTGTGAATCATATCATCTGTCAAAAATGAAAAAAAACAATCACTAATGCATCATCATTTGTAATGTTTGTCCACATTTTCCCATAAGCAATTGTACTGCAAGACTGATTTTCGAGCAAAACAAGAAGAGGTGCTACTAATGTATTTATTGAAGAGATTACAACACACTATTCTATCGAACACGTGTTTACAGGGTGTTTATTTATCCTGTTATCTGATTGGCTAAAGTAAACAGAGAATACCTGTTCTATAGGTTTTCAACATGAGCGCACACTTTCTCTCTTTTGTAAGAATTTACCGCATTCGAAGGCTCTCTCTCGACACAGTTGCAGTTCCCACCCACACTATATTATATTTAATTATATACTGTCACGTATTTAAATCATGTTGTTCTGTTTTGTAGATTTAAAGATTTGGGGTAGAAGGAAAATTAATTTTTGCATCATGTGTACAATAAACTGCAATTATGAGAGTGCTTCTATTCCTATGTACGTGTTGTTAGCATAAATGATTTATGTTCGTTTGAGTGTAACGAACAAGAACATAACTATAATGAAATGTGCAAGTCCCACAAAAACTAGGCAGAAAAATAACTTCTGTCCTCCATTTTTTAACTACATACTGTATTATATACAGCCTGAAATGCCTTATACTGTGCATCCAACACTTCTGAGGTTATTTGTTTCATTTTACTGTTCTTGAAATATTTATAATGAACCAAATTATAATATCATAAATTTTAAGCAAATATTCTTCTTTTTACAGACAACCAATATTAAAATTCAGGCAAGTCACACAGTATGTGTCTAGTACTTACAGTTTAATGAAAGATCGTGTACCCAATGATGAATATATAAGTAACCTCGGTATGTCGACTTTTAGAGATAGTTAAACCAAGTGAAGAGGGCCATTAATCAGAATTTAAAAAAAACACAGCTCATTTGAAGAAAGCTAGATTTTGCAATCTAAATATATACACTTCAAGAACACAAGTGCTTCGCCCCCTGCCCCCCCCCCCCCCCCCCCAAGGCTTTGCCCTTAACTCACTGGGGGCAAAAGGGTAGCTAGGTTGGTCCACGCCCTCCCCCCACTGAAATCCTGCATCCATCCCTGGTTCCGCTAACCACTGTTCACTGTAGTTACGATTTATTTTGATTGACCAAATGCAGTTTGCAGTACGCCCATTATTGTACGCAAAATATATGCAATCCGAAAGCCAACATTGCAAAGCTAAAAATAAAAACAGATTGATCACTATTTACAAAACAAGCCTGAAAAGCACTAGCAAAACTTACGCATCTTATAAATAACACGTTAAGTCTGTGTTAATATTACGAAAGCATTCTTCTCTATGAAAAATAATAATGAAGACACTAAATACTAACATTTACACCATCCGAGTTCCCGCCATCCATCACTTCACATTGCCAAAATCACGTGATGATGGGCCGCATGTGGTTAGCGAACCCGACCAAAATAGAAACTGGGCGACGGAATGTTACTCGATTTTTTAAACATTGATATTTCTATAAAGGACAATTATTTCATATATTGTTTAGTAAATACCAATCACTCATATGTAAATGATAGAAATCCATACTTTACCTCAGTTCTGTTAGTGTCCAATATCATAATATTTTGATGATGCTACCGTTACTTACAGCGAGCGCAGAGCTCTACGTATACATGTAATATGCGCGGATCCAGAAATTTCCCCCAGGTTCTACCCCATGGAATTTTTCGGGTCAAATAAAAACTAAGGGTTTAAAATTTAGTATTTTACTACTGGAAACGCTTAAAAATAGGCAAATATATTTAATTTCCCCAAAGCTCATATGGGGGGGGGGGGGGATCCGCACCCTAAATCACACCCATCCCCACTCTTACGTACGCTTAACATTGCCTCTATCAATTGAATAATGATCTTTAATCTATATAGTAATTCCCATGATCCTTCAACACAGTGGTTAAATATTTCAGCATTCACATAAATAAATTGCTATATGTTTACACACACACACACACACATACCCTCCCTCCTCTTGTTTGTTGTTGAATGGATACAATGGAGATCCAACCACAAGCCTCAAATTAATCAAACTGATTATGATCATTGGATGTCAAGCATACAGTTACGCACTTTCACAGACATAATTTCTCTGTTTTGGTAAGTGGAATGTTTCAAATGTTTGTACTGACTTGTCAGATGTTGACATGTCAGACCTTCAAGTTGACTTGTCAGATATATGTCTGATATTTGTTAGAAGAAAATTATGTTGACAAATTGATGAATGTAAATGGCAGTAACACACCAGCCCTGTGGGGATCAGGGTTGTTAAAATAGATCCTCAGTACCCCTTGCCTATTGTAAGAGGCGACTAAATGAGGCGGTCCTTCGGACAAGACCGCAAAACCCAAGGCCCCGTGTCACAGCAGGTGTAGCACATTAAAGATCCTTCCCTGTTCAAAGGTCATAAGTGCCAAGTATAGGCCTAATTTTTGCAGCACTTCACTGGCAATGATGACGTCTCCATATGAGTGCAAAATTTTCAAGCAGGACGTTAAACAATATATAATCAACCAATAACACACCATTCTAGCAGAATACCAATTAATATCCTGGATCCAAGAATTTTCAGTCTGACAAATTAATTTAAATATCTGACAAGTCGACATATTGTTTTGACAAATCAACATAATTTTCTGAAAAGTGGGTGGCAGAAATATGTCACCATAAAAAACCAAGCAGAAGATACACCTTCCCCATTTGGATTCCAATTGTTGAGCCTACAATGACACAAGACTGGTTTTATATGGTCTTATTTGAAAGACTTACCCTCTGAAGCTGAGTGTTTGCTGAAGAAATTTCAAAAATAAAATTACCTAATTAAATGTCTTACATTTGCCATGGCAGTTGGGAGAATCTCAGTTGCCAAGTTACCGCATCCATTTGAAAAAGCATTGGTAACGAATGGTAACATTTCCTTTCAGAGATGCATGTCATAATTTCAGTAACATTTTCACTGGCTTCAACTCACGTTGAATGACCTTGATAGAATGAATTCAGCTGTAGCATTGAACAAATCCCCCACCCCAGGTCTGTTTAGTCCCACAAAACTCTGGCATGTAACAAACCTTGGAAGAAAACTTTAAGGAAACTTTCAAACTTGCATTTTGATTATAATTTTTTAACCATGAGAAATTATCCAAGTAAAATGTGAAAACCTGTAATAACATTTTTTAAAGGTTTTCCATCATCATTTGCTTAAAATTTGATAGGCCTGGAATCAGTACAAGAGATAAAATTCAAACTTATGATAAAAAACATATTTTCTTTATTAACATCTATTGATATAAATTGCCTGTACCAGACATGCATAATATCACTGATGATAAAATTAATGCCATTAACACACATGATGGATTCAATCGACAGACTTCACCACAGACCTGAATGAGAGATGTTCACTTGGGGACAATTAATTTTATGTACAGTACACAATATATGTAGAACCCTGAATTTTCATATGATTTTGAAAAGTTTTAAATATGAGATTTTCATATGCTTATTAAAAAAAGGATAATAGTTTGATTCTCACTTTGGTTGGACTCACCATTACAAAATTTAATGAAATTTCTAAACTACGAAACGTATCCCAAACTTAAAGAGGCATGGACACGATTTGGTACAAAAAAATTATTTAGATACTTAATTAATAATGAGATCATATTTGATTCAGGTACAACATAGCAACAAACCTAAATTTCAAAAACTGAAGCAAAGATGAATTTGAGACATCTAAATTTTTCATTTTCAAAACGAAGCCTGAGCTCTGTTTATGTTTACATGTCACATAACTCCATTATCAAGAGACCCACAAGCCTTAATGGTCACCCAAGTACCATAGCCCATACAGGGAGTCCCATATTTGCATATAATCCTCAATGTGGTGTTTTTGTGCACATGTTTATGATCTTTCAAAATACACACAACTCGTATTCAATTACAGAAGGAAAAATGAAAGTTTGATGCATATAAATCATTTCTACATTCCCTAAATTTTTTGAATACATTTTCATTATGCGGCCATATTGGCCGTCCATGGACCTGAACCCTTGACCCGGGAGCTATGAATTTCACAAATTAGGTAGATAGCTTCATGGACATCATAATCATATATTCTTAGCCCCCCCCCCCCCCCCCCCCCCCCAATAATAACATAAAAAAATTCATTAGCATAGAAGATTTTTTCCAAGATTTATACATTTTCACTGTAAAGCCATATGGCCCCCACCCTAGGGCCTGAATCCCTGACCCAGGAGCCATGAATCTCACAATCTAGGTAGAGAGCTTCATGGACATTATAATCATACAATTTTAGTTTTTCTCAAATATGTGTATGGGAATAGAGAAGATGATTTCTAAGATGTAATACAGTTTCACTATATGGCCATATTAAACTCCTGACCCAGGAGCCATGAATTTCATACATTTTCACTATATTGCCATATTGGGCCCACCCTTAGACCTGAACCCCTGACCCCAGGAGTCATCGATTTCATAATATAGGTAGAGAGCTTCATGGACATCATAATCAAGCATTTAGTTTTTCAAATATTTATGAGAGTAGAGGAGTAGATTTTCTGAGATTGAATACATTTTCACTATATGGCCATTTTTGCCTTACCCTAGGGCCTGACCCAGGGGCCATGAATTTCACAATTTTGATAGAAGGCTTCATGGACATCATAACCATGCAACTTGTTTTTCTCCCACCTGTGTGGGAGTAGAGAAATAAGATTTTTCAAAATATGGCCTTTTCGAGCATATGAGGCCCCAGAAGTAGTAAGGTCATAAATTTCACAATTTATATTCCTCTTATCCTAGAAATGCTTAAAAAATAGTAACAATTGGCTTTGTAGAAGTTAACAATGTAATATTGTTAAAGGACAACTCATGACGACAGATGAAGACCAATGGCAATGGGTTACCTGCTTGACTCAGGTGACCTAAAAAAGCTTTTGCAATGAAAATATTCTGTTCTTTCTTATTTGTGCTTGCCCTAAATTGATTTCTCATTAATGTATGTTGAATGATGTCAAATGCTTTTGACATACTTTTTAGAAATCTTATTGTTCTCACCTCCACACATGGTTTCCTGGCTATGACAAGCATGTTGACAACATGATTTTGGGAGCCAGATTTTATGTAAATACAAAGTTTATCCTGTGTAAAAATATTTTTAATCTATTTTTTCAGAAAAGAAATTTACTTTTATAATAAACATGTGTTTGTGAAACACAGATGTCCCCCCCCCCCCCCCCAAAAAAAAAGGAACTGTAAAACATTACATTTTTTTCCCCCAAAAACTAGGTCTATGGTCAAGGTCACAAGGTCAACAAATCTGGTATTCCTGGAAAGGTATTCTCACAAGAAATGTACATGCTTACTATAAAATAGTACCTATTACAATTTGAAAAATATGCTTATATTTGAATTTCCTAAAAGTAGGTCAAAGGTTAATGTTAAGGTCACCAGGTAAAAGATTTTGGTGTCAATAGAAAGGTCTTGCCACAACGAATACACATATCAAATATGAAAGGTCTACCTCTTGTGGTGTAAAAAATATCACCAATGTTAGTTTTATGCCAAAGACACAGACAAGCCAAAAACTAAATGCCCCCAAATCTTAATTTTCAGGGGCATAAAAACTGTCCATTTCAAGTGATCAAAAATCGTGTCCATGCCCCTTTAAAACACTATTTAATCAACAGATAGATGGAAAATCATACATCCGGCATAATTATTACATTTATCCATTTGACCATTGTTTGAACACTAATCCTTAAAACATTGTTTTAAAATGTTCTTTCTGTTTATTGGTAAATACAATTTAACAAGCTTTATAGGTAGGTCATCCTAAACCAACATCCAGGGACATCATTACCACAAAACCAATGACAGCTCCCCAAGAGGAAATCTTCCCATTTCCACTGAAAAACAAGAAAAAATTGCTAAGAGCATTTTATAAACATCTAAATATATCCCCTCCCAGAGCACAATTGAAATGGAACAGAAATCAATGTAGTGGTCTGTGTACGATTTTTAATTGCTTCTTTAAGAGTTATGTATAATGACTAGGTGAGAAGGAAAATCACTTACGACCCCAAATCATTTTCCTACATCTGGTCTAGTTTGTTTGACCTCTTTTTGACTTCCTAATTCAATAAGGATAATCCTCAACTCATAAGATGAGTCAATGTGTGAAGATTAGGAACTCCAGATGTAAAAAGGAAACCGTTTTCCAACATCAATGTATATTTCCATTGATCTAAGACCCCCTCTATCATTAGGGATTATCCTCATCCCATGGGAAGTCTGTGTATGAAGTGTGTTGACTCGAGGTAAAAGGGGAGACTATTTGACTCTGTATCTCACTTGTAACTCTACAACTGACATTTGAATTTTTGCAGACCATTAGAAATACCTTAGTTAAGCATTGTAAACATTAAAAATGGAAAAATAAAATTTAAAAATTTTGATTTCAAATCGTGTCCATGCCCCTTTAGTGCTATCTAAGGACAGATAGGTAGACAACTGGGATTATATTATAACCTCCCCCCACCCCTGAGTATCAAAGAATTCAAGAACTGTCTTATTGGTCGTTAGAGCAATATGTATACTGTAAATTGTTCAAAGGAAATAAGTAATATTTGCCTTTATCACAAAATTGGAAGGCTCTTGGACTGATACTGAATGGTGATGATGCCATCACATCAAGTACTCTCAGAAGTCTGCAGGATAGAAGTGCATGTGTACTTAGCAACCAAATTAATGATTAGTATAATTATTTAACAAATGATGAGAAAAGATTAGGATATATCCATTTCAATCTCTATATAATCAAAATAAATCTTTGATCTGCTGTTGATTATGATATCTCGCTACAAAGTAACATATAAGGTTGGAAGGGATGAAAAATAGAACTAGAATACATTCCATTGGAGACAAAAATGTGTACCATTGTTTTTCCAACCTTTAAACTATTTAAGGGATGCAGTATATAGGGAAATTAAATTTCTTCAATGGGAAAAACCATGAAAACTCTTTATTAAACCTTAACAAAATGTATCTATATTATTTGTTAATTTTGTTTTCCTTTTGTTTATTACAAATCTGTTACAGCAGAACAACTCTACGGTTACATGGCGTTCATGTAATTCCTATGCAAGTTTGTGCATGAAAAAGTTGATAGAAACAAGCGACAGCAGTTTAAAAGTGGGTGCATTAGACATGGCTAGGTGTACAAGGAGAGTGAAAATTTCATTGATGATTTCTGAACATTTTTCAAATTATTATTATATAATTTTTTTAGGACTTTGAAATGGGTAAATGTATCTTGAAATACTTCTGGTTTTACCAGAATATATGTCGGAATATAGCAACACTACAAATATGACATTAACAACCTCATAATTAACACCAGTTTGAAAATGATTTAATTGCTTCAGGGTCATCTCTCCATGAATTTGAAGTGTAATGAGTGCATTTTTCACCAATGAATATGTTGCTTCATTTTAAACAAGAGGCCCATGGGCATTATTGCTCACTTGAATCACCTTGGCCCATATTTAAAGATTTTCACTATATATTCACATAAAACTTTGATTCCCTATTGTGTCCCCACCTTGCCCCCTGGGTCATGACTTAACAAACTTGCAAATCTGCACTGTCAGAAAACCGTCATGTAAATTTGAACTTTTCTGGCCCATTAGTTCTTGAGAAAAAAACTTTTAAATGACCATGCCCTTCAATTGAGCAAACTTAAATCCCCTTTACCCAGGATGCTTTTTGCCAAGTTTGTTTGAAATTGGCTCAGTGGTTCTGAAGAAGAAGCCAAATCAAAGGCCTGAAGGGCCACAAAGGCATCAAGTGCAATATCATATACATTATAGGGTTCTCAATAAATTCAGAGGGTAGGTATATTAGAGAAAGTAAGAGAAGAAATGTTTGAATGCCACAGGAGACATTTCCTCATGTTTAAGGACATACATAAAACATTACATTCATTTGTAAAATGTCAGCAAACTGTGTTTATTAACATAAAAAGAAATGAAGAAGAGAACTTGGGCTGAAGTTGCTTATCCTAACAAGTTCATACATGTTCCCTCCTCTTGCTAGATAATAACCCCTCAAAACTACTTCGTTTACAAAGGTTATAATAAATAAATTGAAATTGCAGATGAAAAATGCTGAAAAGAATATAACTGCTTCAGAGTGAGACTACTTGTTTATAGAAGTTGTATCTTCTGTTCATGTATGATGTAACAATTATACAGTATTAACTCTCTGTTTTCAATAATGTCTAACAATTCAAAAGTTCAACGTAATATGTAGAAAGGTTATTGGAATTCTGAACAAGATTCTTCCCAATAAATGCTAATTAGCCTGGGTTTCTTCACAAAATAAACTGTTATTTTCGTCACAACGCACATGCTACTTTCGTTTTACTTCATTGAGAATCGGGATCAGGATTACCAAAAACAAAACTGGAAATAGTCTTTGTGTTTTTTGGAACAGGAACCCGTTCCGAACCATGACAATGCGCAATCCAATTTAGCATTTATCTGTTTCTACTGATCTGAAATAAGGATTCTTGGTGAAACTACGAGACTATAGATATAAATGAAAACCAAATTTGAGCAGGTTATTTTGCAAGTACTTAATGATATCATGTGACACAAATTTCGCGAGAAAATCTGTTTCGTAGCAAATCCATCCGCGAATAATGAACTTTTCTTGCCAAACAATTGTTATTTAACTATTGAACAAAGATTCAATAATAAACGGCATCAACAACAAAAATGGTATTGTGCCTTTCAAATATCCATTAAATTCAATGTTTCAAAGTCTTGAATCATAAGAAATATTCAATACCAATAGGCACTATTTGATTTCACCCATTGAGATCGGAAAGGCGGTGTAGTGGCAAAATTTTGCGTTATTGCTAGAAGGCTCTCGAGCAAGCTCAACGCCTTGAAAAGCAAAAGTTTACTGACAGTTAACAGATGTTCAAAAACGCTCACTTGAGCTTTCAGCTCAGGTAAGCTAAATATACAGAGATGGCCCAGAGATAACAAAATAGGCATTTTTCTGATAAAGTTCTATCTAATAACAAGTTGTTGATAACAAATTTTATGTAATAATCACAATGTAGCATTGACTTATTTTAAAAGAGCACAGAATCCTAATCTATAATATAATGCTTAACTTTTTAGTACTTGCAAACAGTAAGATTCTCTCTCTCTCTCTCTCTCATATTCATTGGGGGGAGGGGACAAGATCTATCAAAAGCCTGTTACATATTAGTAAAGTGGTATGGTTGATTTCCACCTTGTGTGCACACATTAATCTATAATGTAACCCTAAGGTAATGAGGGTGGGCGGGGGTGGTGGGGGGGGGGGGGGGGGTGGGGGTGGGGGGGGGACAAATACCGTCACTGTGTTTCACATCACTGAGTATACCAAGGCAAAGAGCTGAGCAAGAGCCAGAGGGTTTGTATTTTCTTTAGCACAAAGCAGTCTTCTCAGTTAAATCCTCCATTTCATCATTTGTATTATGACGTTATAAAACAAAGACCATAACATTGCATCTATCACTGTGCCCAACTATGATCAATATTACATTTCATTATATATAAAGATTAATCATTTTCAGTCAATATAGTGCACTGCATTGTGCAGTATGCAAGAAATAATAAGACTAAGATGAAAACTGAAATAATCCAAGGCAAGTTCATAATCTTAGGTCAATGAGATGTGGCTTTGTGAGATCAAAAAGGACGGTCATTAGGTTTATGGGAGAATTTATCCCATAAAAAATTTATTGGACATATGTGACTCAAATTTTCTCTGTCCTAATCTTCAGAAGACTCTTGCTATAAATACTGTACTTTAGTGGAAACTGTTTTGCATAGGAGATGATGTATCATATAAAGCAAGAGATACTTATGACAGCATTATAGATGGTACATTTAAATGTTACCATCATAGATCCCTACCTTTAACAATCTGCAAGTGGGTGATTTGTTTGCTAAAAGTGGGTGATGTTTGAGGAAGTTTACAAAGTAATACATAATTAAGGAAATCTCGATTTCTGTGACAGGTGATGTAAAAATAACACAAAATAGACAAAATATAGATGGGGGAGGGGGACATTTTTTATTAGGGGATTAACTGGCAACTATGCATCATCGTTATGCAACATATTAGTAGAAGTCTTGTACATGAATGTGTTCTCTGTCCATGACCTTTTTTGCATCACCAGCTAAGACCAAAGGTAACCATCTTGCTTTTAGTTGAATGTATCATACAGCAACAAACTTTGGATATTCGATATTAAGCCAGGTAGCTTTGTTCTCATTTAAATGATGAATTTTCTTCACCGCGCTATTAATAGATACCATCCTATACACCTACCTTTCCAAGACTTCTATCTCTTTCAATTTATTGGATCAATATCATTTCCAGAAAAAATACAGTCAAACTAATTGGTTTGTAATACTTATATATCCATTACGTGCATTTTCTATTTCAGATATAGGACCTACATCTGTTATTTTCAGACTAATTTTGCTTACAAAAAAGATTATTTTACTGTAGAACCAAACTTAAAGTACATAACAGAATAGTAATCATTTATTTGATGTCGTGATTAATATAGGCAGAAGCTACATGTCACCAGTCTGTAACTAAAAGGAAGTTAAAGCTTACTGACAACGTAAATCAACATATCTGTAAAAACAAAACAAAAAAAACAACAAACAAAAAACAAAAACCAACAAAAAAAAACCAAACAAACAAAAAAAGCCAAAAACAAAACAAACAAAAAATTTTATGAGGAAGTATCCCATATTTCTTTCAGATACTCTTGTCTTTCTCTATTCTTATGTACCCCAGATGCATTTGTCACACCTGACTGATTTTCTAGCTTGATTTGAAGTTGCAAATCATTGAGAGATGGAAAACACATGAAGTGTTTGGATATTTGGACAATTTAGTTGAAAATGTGAAGAATTTATTTTTTTTAATACATGTTTACATGAAGCAAATATTTCTTATATATAATGATTACCTCCTGTACCCTGAAGTATCTATGGTAAAAAGTTATCCGCATTCAATATGTTTTCTTGGTGTACATGCCAATTTTGTTCCGAGGTCATGTATATGTATCTACATTTTATGTGAATTTATGTTTTTTAAGTATTTCATTCTACCAGCCGATCATGATAAATGATATTTCACACATTTGCTACATATTTTTGACATGTGTGCTGCAAGTACCTGCACACAAATGTAAATATGAATTAAAAATAAAACAATTTTCCTAAAAAAAATTCCAAACATTTTGATTATACTACAAATTTCTGGTATTTCTATAGTCCTTTTGATCATATGCATGACATTTTACAACAACATCTAATGTGTTTCCCATCTTCAATGCATTACTACCGGAGATGTGCATTGCTCAAATCAAGCTAGAAAATCAGTCGGGTGTGACAACATATGCATCTGGGGTATATATGGGTAGTGTAAGACAGAGTATCATTTCATCCTCACCAATCAAATTTCATCATCTAGAGAGAGAGATGAATGGATGGGCAGACAGATGGATGAACATAGATACAAACACAATTAATATAACCACTGTCCTTGCCTCCAAGGAGTTTTTAAAGACACAAACAAATTACCTTTGCACACCTTGCCTCAAAGGAATTTTCAAAGACACAAACAAATCACCTTTGCACACCTTGCCTCAAAGGAATTTTTTAAAACACAAACAAATCACCTTTGCACACCTTGCATCAAAGGAATTTTTAAAGACACAAATAAATCACCTTTGCACACCTTGCCTCTAAGGAATTTTTAAAGACACAAACAAATCACCTTTGCACACCTTGCATCAGAGGAATTTTTAAAGACACAAACAAATCACCTTTGCACACCTTGCCTCTAAGGAATTTTTAAAGACACAAACAAATCACCTTTGCACAAGTAATACATGGGTATTTGTCTCAAGGGTCATTTGTCATGTAAGTTTCAATACACACAATACATGTATAAATTATAAGGTCAAGAATTCAAGCGATGTTGTGATATTTTCAGATTATAAGTCAGAAGTCCCTAGGTGGAGATTTTAACCATGCAGTATTCATAGTAATGTATTATATTGCTATTAAACTTCAATCTGCCACTAATGTGTAATAATTATAAACAACCAAAGACACTGTACAAAGTTACTGTTCCTATTCCCATGCAAATATTCTTGAAGGAATGTAAAACAAATATCAATCAATCCTCTGTCTAGATAAAATATGCATGTGTAATTTTTTCACAGGAAGTCTCTAATGTAAGTTTACACGGTGCATTTTACTGATGGGAAAAGATCTGACAAGTTGTATGTTCCTGAAATTAACCTATGGCTTCATATCGCCCTGTGTTAATATGAATGGGAGTTTCTATGCACGATCTTCATGGCAGTGCACAATTAGTAATATGAATAATTAATGATCCTCAGTCATGCAACATACATGGATAAGAGTATATCTAAATACCCTCTCTGCAGTTTGTTTTGCCAATTAATATCGCTCACTACAGTTGATAATTTAGTCAAGGGATGAAACTCTTGTAGTGGTCTAACATCTGCATTCCAACTCTTTTTTTCTATACTTAGACTCATCAATCAAATCCCACAGGAAATACCTGTTGGCAAATGTGGGTCACTGGGTTATCAAACACCTACACTGAATGACTTTAAATAGCCTCTCTTTAGCCAACACTTGTAAGCAACCAATGTAAAAAAAAAATCCAATTACCTGAATTATCAAACAATATCTTTCTAAAAACAATGTGCAATAAGTGAATACTTTTCTTTCTCATCTGCACAATGAAATACTCATCAAACTAACAAATTCCCCTGACATAATTTTTGTCTTCAGCATGCGAACAATCTGTGGGTGATCTGCCTGTAGAGTGGTTCAGCACTAGAGAGCTGTGTGCCAAGCAGCTGCTCCAGAATGTGTACAGAAATGTGCTAAAACCGAGTCAGAGCTGACAGTAACAGGGTTCAGTGTCCTCCTTACCACCATAACAATCACAGTAAATCTGTTGCTACCCTCCCAGGAATCCCCAACAAAAATGGCCCACTGATCTACTACAGCGTAAATGTTTCTTCCTCCACCATTTATTGCTTGATTCCTCAGCTTATAATTTCAAGTACAAGGATGTGAGCCTGAAGGAATGAACATAAAAATAATTGTATTGTCTGAACTCTGCTTTTTTCCTAAAGTATTGCACTTGTGTACATAAAGGTGCATCTTGAAACCTATCTAATCACTTCACCACTAGAAAGAATGTCAATGCTGAAGTGAACCAAAAGGTGACTTCACCTTGCATGTTTTATGCATGATGGGAAATATTTCACATCTACAATATTGACTTTGCAGCACTCAGAACACAATAGCCCTGATGACAGAAAATTTTATGAGTTCTGATTTAAATGTCTGGCTTTTGCCTTGACAGGACAGTCTCTATTGGTTGCACAGCTCACTGGGTAGGGCACTCCTAACATCCTGTCTGCACATGCTCATTGCTGACATTCCAAGTAAATATCAGATAACCCTCAATACACTGCTACTTAGCAAATTTAGGTCACAGGTACCAGTACATATTGCTTTCATTATCAATCTGAGGTCGATTATGTCAAGACTTCTTTTTACAAATTTTTTATTTACCCTTTGTATTGAATTTTTTTCCCCAGATCTGAAGGTGTTTTTAAAATAACTCTTTCAGCTTTGGCCACGGTTCATAGCTTTTATACTGAATGAAAGTAATCATTAAATGATGAAATCTGCATACCTGAACACTTTTTCTCAAAAAGTAATTGGTTGGGGGTTTCCCTTATATTCACATTTTAAGTTTAAATACATATCATGACAATAATAATGATGATAAAAAAGACATTAAAAAAAATGTAAATCAAAATCAACAAAAAAAACAAAAAAAAGAGAGAGAGAGAAAGAAAGAGAGAGGCCTGTGGGCCATAAGAGTCACCCGAGTATCATGTCACAAAAAGAATTAAATTAGAAGTGTTGCATTTTGATGTTACAATAATGTACCTTTCAAACAGACAATTTGATGTATCCAGGTTTTGGGGGTGTAAAAGGATGATCAATACACAGCAACACTTTTTTTTTTCTAATTAGAGTGATTTACCCCTGACTCAGAATCGTATGCATGGATAGTCCTTGCAATACACATAAAACATGTCAGTAAATATTCTTGTCTTTGTCTTTGCTGATCCAGATCTTACAAGTCTCACAACTTTGGTTATACATATATATTGCTTACTACAAAATATCATGTTTAAAACAAAATAAGGTGTGACCTACACTGAGAAACTGCTTAATTAACTTGTAAATTGAAAACTCTGCTATAAAAGAAACTTTTACTAGTATATTTAACCTACATAAACAAAAACATGACACAAGCCTTGTTTACATAACAAAGAATTGTAAGCTCTCTATCTTTCTTAAAACTCATCAATTGACATTCAAAATTTTGCTGTCCATTAGAAATACCTTAGTTAAGCATTGCAAACATTAACAAGAGTACCAAATCGGTACATAATATGCCTGTCACAAATTTTGTATAGGGCGTTTTTCTTAAGCCATGAGTTGTAAAACTTTACTCAAGGTAATATCAGCCATCATCAAGCTGTGAAATTCTGTGACTTAGCCCCAATGGTTTGGTCTGTATCCTGCCTACAAGGTTTTCCTATTAACTGATACATGACCTTGACCTTAGAAAACAAGCATCTTCCTTTCATCATGGTGATCAAATGTACCAAGTTGTAACATCCTGGAGCTTACAGTTCGTTTTGCACTTTGCCTACAAAGTCCGGACAGACGGACAAATGACACTATATCATAGTAGTCTTTCATAAGTGTATAAGAATGGAAAAATAAATTTTGATAATTTTCAGCTCAAATCATATCTATACCCATTTAAAAGTGAAAGTAGCAGGTCTTTCAGATACGATCTTAACAATGGAAGTCCTGTGTCACTGCAGAATTAGGCACAATAAAGAACTCTCACCATGCAAAGTCAAAATTTGTGGCATTTCAGCTAAAGCTGTTGAAAAATTCTTAAATAAAAAATAAAAACAATGTACAAATAAACAAGCAAACTTTGGTAAAGGTTTCCGAGCTCACATTTATTTACACCTCAGTTGTTTTTGAACTAAGTATTAAGCAGTGAAGAAAATTTTCAAAGATTCAATGCAATTTCATTACTTTCTCTCTCTCTCTCTCTCTCTCTCTCTCTCTCTCTCTCTCTCTCTCTCTCTCTCTCTCAGAGGGGCCTGAACCAATGGTCCACAGACCATGAGTTTTACAGTTTGGTAGAGGCTTATCTAAATCAAACAACTAGTTTCGGGAGTAAAGAAAATCATCAAAGATTTACTGCATTTTCAGTATATGATTGATATTATTAAGCCCCATCCTTGAGTCTTAGCCCCTGACCTAGATACCATGACTTTAATAATCTAGTAGAAACCTCAATACTCATTTAATTTATGCATTTAGACTTTGTTCTTGATATCTAAGACTCAGAAAGATTATCAGTGAGATGTATCAGAGCAACAGAAATGTCCCTGCTGGCAACAAAGTTTAAATCTAGGACTTTATATAGTGATGATAAATGTGGTTTAAGGTATAGTATCCCCTGGTATGATCGGCAACTCTTACGGAGGTAAGTCAGATAACTCTTGCAGTCATGTTAAGCCAACTCTTGTAACATGAAATGTTTCAGAAACATGTATGCCCTCCATGGTGCAAATTAAAAAGGTTCATCTACTCCTTACAATATACCAGTACACCAAGTTTGATATCTGTCAAGAAGAGGGTCCTCAAGATCTAAAGTGGACAATTATCTTCCTATGTCCAGAGTGGATTGACCTTTGACCATGTGACCTCAAAATCAATAAGGGTAATCTACTCCTTAAGACATATCAGTGTACCAAGTTTGATGTCTGTCAAGCAAAGGGATGTAAAGATATTGAGTGGACATGACTTGGTCTACAGACCGACGGACAGACCAACTGACATATCGACCAACAGGTGCAAAACAATATTCTCCTCTTTTTCAAATGGGGCATAATAAAACTTTATGGAGATCAAAGTTTGTAAGATAATTGCACAATCTGATGACAAACCTATATCATTAGTTCATATTGTAGTTCATTGATTTTAATCAAAACCATAGTGTCTCTCAAACTGTATTTTCTTATCTTGTATGTGAACATTGCTGTAACTTTGTTAATTTCAAAACTATACAAATTATTATGCCAGTTATCTAAGGGAGAAATTTGGACTATAACAACTTGTGGGATACTATGCCTGAACAATTAAATAGTGACTGCAACATTGATCTCTTACAAAGTTCATGATGACAGAGTGAACTAGATCAAGTATTAAATTTATTGGAATAAAATGTGAAAATACAGAAAAAAAACTACCAAAAGAAACAAACAGCACTTGTGTTCGATATGAAAATTTGCACTGGGATACTATCATAGACACTTGAAAATTATACCACAAGAGGCAATCAAAATGTGGACCTGTGTATTTGTCCAAAATTTCTGTTCAAAATGTTCATGGAAAGTACAAATTGTTTAAAATTTCCTTAGCCCAAGGGTCACAACTCTGCCAAAAATTGTTCAACATGAACCAAACAGGAACTTGACCTGCATATTTTTAGGATGCATCTATATCCCCAACTTCAATTCAAAATGTCTATGCATGACTGAGATAATGAGCAGAAATTGAATTGTTTTAAAAAATTAAAAAAATCTAAGTCCAAGGAGCATAACTCTGCCAAAAAAAAAAAAAAAACATAAAAATTTGACCTACATATTCTCATGAAATGTCTAGATCCAAATTTCAATTCAAAATGTCCTTGCATGACTGAAATAATGAGTGGAAACTGGATTGTTTGAAATTTTGAGTCAAGGGGCATAACTCTGCCCAAAAACACTAAGGATGACAAAATACACTTCTTTGGGTGGTCACCTTACCCAAAAGGACTCTACACTTCAATCTCATCTTGTGACCTCATCTGACCACCCATTGAAACTTGAATCTTGACCAAATAAGGATGCTACATATTGCTTTGACAATTTGCACCTATTAGTTCTTGAGATCAGAGGAATTTAAAACTTAAAATGCCTATCATGGTCTCAACTGGCAATTCAAGAGCCATACATGATCTACATCAAATGACCATGCTTACATACATTTGACAAATTGCATTCTTGAGGTTCTTCAAAAGGATGATTACTTCAGATGTAATTTTAAATTCCTGCTGTGCCCCACATTGAGCCCACAGGGTCATGGTCTCAAAGATGCTTTCTGCATATAAATTTTTTTTTAAATTGCACCTTCGTAGTTGTCGAAAGTTAGATTTTTCCCACATATATTCACAAATTCCTAAGATCATGGATTAAACAATTTAAGTCTATACTAACAGGAAACTTCTTTGCAAAATTAGCCATTTCTGGTTAAACGAGTTTTAAATTTTAAACACCCACTTTATCTTTACTGTCTTTACTATATCTTAGGAAGAGGGCACCACGTAATTTGTGGACTGGAGTTATGGAGTGGAGTTTTGTTGTGGAGTTCAGAGACATTTTTGGAATGAAATTCTGAAGTCAAGAGTTTTTAGAATTGTAAATTAATCTCTTCTAATTTTTATATATAAGTTATGGACTGGGGATATGATTTTGAGTCTTGAGTTTTATTTATCAATTTGTTAATATTCATTTTATTTCATAATACCCCTAAGAAAGTCCTATTACTTTCATATGACTGTAAGGTACATAATGTCTCATATTGTACAAGTAAGTTCTGTTACTAAATAAGTTGATGAGCAACTAGAAGATCTAACTGCTAGCAATTCTGTGACAAATGTTTGCTTGGGCTTGGATGGATAGTGTGACACGACACAATAATCAAATTGTTTGTCTGATAACGCTGATATCTGATCTACTTACTCCATATTGCCATTTACCCAAAACAATACACCATATATTAACAACATAACTTTAAATTTCAGTATTTTAGTCTTTAAAGGATATAAACAGTGTATTTATTTCCAAAAGACAACAAGCATTCTGTAAGTATTGTACAGCAATACAATCATGTCCCCGACTGGTCCTAAGTCAAGTCGGTCTGTGTAATATTCTGTCCACTTCTTGTATCACTTTCTGCATTTTCTTCAATTTTTATATCAAAAATATGTCAAAGATCATCTGCAAGCAAAGATGTCTTTATTGTCACATCAAACAACTTTTATTCGTCTCAGCCTCAAGTTCTATCGCTGTGATGGGAATAACCTCACCCCCAGTATTCCGTACAATGAAGTACATTTCAAAAGAGCAACATTTTAATTCCACCTATCATCTACAAAAATCAAAACTCTCTCCCTGTGTCAGCATATGATGTCTGGATCTCTTGTGAAAATATAATTTCAATCTTTTGTATGCATGTAAATGTGGCAAATCAGATAAAATAGCTTACAAATTGATATGCCTTAGACTGTATAGATCTTAAACAATAAAAAAAAATTACAGAAAACTTGGCAGAATATAAAGATTAAATCAGTCAGCCGTGAGACTAGGTTATACAACTTCTGTTAGAATAATTCAACTGTTACAAAAGTGAAACCTAATGTGTATCTACTCATTCAATAAAGTTCCACATTTAAAATTTCAGTTAAGGCACTGTAGAGAAAAGTCTAAAAACTAAAAGTAGTGCAAAGTCCCTTAAATATTGTAAAAATCACTCAACTGTGACAAAACTTATACTTGATCTGTACACAACACACCTATTCAGCTTCTAAAATCAGAGTATGGTGGAAAATGTCAGAAAACAAAAATTGTAGTTGATTCAAGTATGAAACTAAGTTACACAATTTTCATTAGAATAGGTCAACTGTAACAAAAGTGAAACTTGACCTGTGTCTACTCCTTAGGTAACTATGCATCAAATTTGAGTTTCCTATGTTAAAGCATAGTGGAAAATTAAGACTGGAAAACTGTTTTAAACTATATTCAGCCCAAAATCCCATAAATCTCATAAAGTGATGAAACTTAAATTCATTCTGTAAATTTGCATTAGTAAACCACACACCAAATTTCAGCTTCCTTAATCAAAGCATGGTGAAAAAAAAATTCAAGAAAACTATATTCAACATGAAGTCCCATAATCTCATAAAAATCCCTAAACCACATACAAAATTTCATCTTCCTAAATCAAGGCAAGATGAAAAAAAACCAAAAAAACTAAGTTGTGACAGTCAGATGGATGTAGGGAGTGCAAAATAGTAGTTCCTTACAGTTCCGATGGTAGGGGAAAAATATGCTCTTCATCCTTAAATTCATGATAGCTAGTGCATCTTCCAAGAGTTTTCAGGTGCAAGTGAAAATCTAGGTCAGTATTTGACAATATCAATTACTGACCTGGCCTCACAACCATAAACTGAGAATATACTTAATAAGTCTAAATTTCAAATACAACTTTTAAAATAATTTTCATAAAAAACTATTACATTTTCAGTATATGTTTGTATTTGATTTTTTTTTTATAAACCAGCAGTTTTTTTTTAAACATCTGTGCTAAATAAATCTTGAGGCATTAAGTAATCAAAATTTGACTTGAGTCTATTTTTAGTTTATGGTCTTGAGGCCTGGTGTTCCAAGTGTAGTTAAACAAATTAAGGAACATGGGCATTACTATAGTGAAGGAGAAAAAAAATCTTTGGAATGTACAACTGGGTATTGAACTCGGGACCCTTCCATTACAAGTTGGGTGACCTAACCACTGAGTTACCCATGCCAATGTAAAAGATTTGGTTACATTACTACATTTCAAACTCTAAACCTATTATATAAGAACTCTTTATATCGAGGAGATAAAAAAAAATAATTTTAAAGAAAATTTCAGAAACATCACATATGTCCTTAAAATCTATCAGCAGTTTAGGTGGTAGTGGCCCATGAGCTGAGAAAAAAAACTGCTGTCTGAGAAGGACAACTCAATGACCCCTAGCATGGTTATCAGTTTCATATTCTTTAAAATGATATTATACAGGTGAATATTAGAATCTCGAATATGGGTTATCTTGAATACTCTGCGTATATCAAAGTCGATCGCGAATATCAAAGTCGATCGTCAGACCTGGCTGTATTTCCCTAGATAAATGATTTGAAAAGCTCCTGATATCTTGAATACAATAATCTTGCAAGCCCAAACTTATGTCGAAGTGTCACTAAGGTTGCAAACCATGTTATATGGTGTATCTCGAAGTGCAGTAAATTTTCCAAAGTGTTAAACATACTTGGTCTCATTACTTTACACATTCTCACCTGTGGCTCTCCACACCTGTTAATATAGGGGTTGCTAATTAACACCCTCCCTATGTGAGGAATGGAGGTAATGGTAATTAGTATGGCAGCTTGAGTTTTTAAAGCAGTCTTTATCCTTCAAATTATTAAATTCAGTGTCAATTATAAATTAACACATCCCTTATACTGGAGAGTGTATTTAATAATTCATTCTATATCATTAACATACTATATATGACAGACATCAAACTTGGTACACTGGTACATGATAAGGAGTAGATGACACCTATTAATTTTGGGTTCACATGGTCAAAGGTCAAGGGTCAATCCAGTCCTGACATAAGAAAATACTGTCCGCTCAATATCTTGACTCATTGCTTGACAGACTTCAAACAAACCCAAGATTTTCAAAGTGAACTTGGATTTATCATGAAAATGTCATAATAGATTTAATAATGCATACCATAGTGTAAATACAAAAAATTGCTAAAACACAAAGATTATCAAAATAAACTTGTACTAAACAAACAGGAGATCAGTTGCTAATGAAAAGAAGTACAACAAGAAATGTTTGTAAAACATATATGCCCCCCATGGTGCAAAATTGAAAAGGGTTACACATGCATCACTTAACTGAAAGTAGTAGTGCCAAAACAATTCAAAATATTAAGCAGATAACATCTTCCTATGTCCAGAGTGGAGTGACCCTTGACCTTTGACCATGTGACCTCAAAATCAATTGGGGTCATCTACTCCTTATGATGTACCAGTGTATCAAGTTTGATACTATCAAGCAAAGGGGTCAAGATATTGAGTTGACAATATCTTCCTATGTCAAGAATGAACTGATTCTTGATCTTTGCCCATGTGATCTCAAAATCAATAAGGGTCATCTAATCCTTATGATGTACCAGTGTACCAAGTTAGATGTCTGTCAAACAAAGGGTTCTCAAGATATTGAGCAGTCAGTATATTCCTAAGTCCAGTTTTACCCATGGCCTTTAACCTCAAAATCAATAGGGGTCACCTACTCCTTACAATATCTGTTAAGAAAGGGTTCTTGAGATATTGAGTAGACAGTATCTTCTTATGTCAGGAGTGGATTGATCCTTGACCTTTTGACCTGAAAATCAAAAGGGGTCCTCTTGTACTCACAGCTAACCCATATATGAAATATCATTACCATCAAGTGACTGGTTCTCAAAATATTGAGTGGACAATATGTGATCTACTGACACACCAACCAACTGACTGGTGCAAAGCACTATGCTCTCTTCTTTGAAGGGGGGCATAAAAAATTCTCATCATTTGACATGTCTCAGAGATGTCACACAACACAGACGATCTTTACCTGGAACTCTCAGGAAAGTACAGAGGAAATACAATTGACATTGGTACATCAGACTTGCATCACATAGTTTTTCCTTGAAAAAGATGGACGGTAGAAACGTGAAAAAGACGATTACAGTAATATTCTGGTTTGCCTTAAAGTTTAGATACCCATGTAAGACGTATTGTGTTTATGGTATGACTTTTGCATATTTTTCATAGTGCTATATGTACAGTATTAATCATATGCATATTTTATATTCATCAAGCTTGATAAGACATTGCACCCTATAACATTTTTCAATTCACCTTTTTTTATTTCTTATGTGATAAATATCTTTACGTACAACTCAATAGGTACATTCCATTCAAGCTTGGAAGTCAATATCATATGCATGGGATCTGTGCAGTCATTGCATTTTAGATATACGCAATGAATTACAAATGAAAGAAACAAAAACATATTTTTTTCCTTTGAATTAACTCAGATACAATCACAGAATAGTGTGTGTTTTGTATCAACTGAATGTATACAAACAAAGGTGAAATCATGAAATAAATCTGGAAGACAAGATATTTTGAACACCTGGATATCTCGAAGTTTTGTTGAAGACCCTCATACTTCAAGATACAGTTATATCACTGTGGTTCCAAACCTGATGAAATATAGTGACACTTTATAGTAATAGAAATTGACAAACTAGGAAATGTAACATCATTATGAGGGTTGGCACATTAAAATTAAAAGAATTAGAAATCACACAACCGGCCATGTGTAACTACGGTAAATGTATATGGTGAAGAAGGTGCATCCAACCACACTACTGTATTTGATGGCAATGCTAGCTTTAAAGTAAATCATCTCAAACACTCTGGACATTGTCACCACAATGCCAGTCTCCACAACGACTGCACACAAAATGTCCAGAATATCATGGTGCCTATAGTTTGTAAACAAAAGATAAATGCAGTTTTTTGTCATTTTCTTTAAACAGTTGACTCCAAATTCCACTCCATGATTCCAGTCCATAAATTACACTTGGAAGAAGGAACATCCCTCCATTGGAAAAATAGGGAATTCCCTTCACCTAGGGTTACTTTGTGTCAAGTTTGGTTTAAAAAGGTTAAAAATATGAAAAGTTTATGTCAAAAACAATGTTTTAAGTCAGGGAAGTCATAGAAAAAAACTTTATGGCTCAGGTAAGCTTAACAAAAATGAATAATTTATACATGCTTGCAGTCTGTATATCTCATCACTTTTTACAAAGAACAAATTTCTAAGATTTTGACTGACTGAAACAAGAGTTATCTTTTCATCCTTGCTCGACATTCTGTACATAGTTATCTGATCACTGAACTCTCACACATAAAGAACGTGTCCTTTCTTTGTTATGCATGACTTCAACCTATTCATTTTTTCATTGGATGACCAAATTATCCAACAAGCTATAACAGCAAATATTGGTGATAAAAAATTCATAATATCAAAACATTCTACTTTTCAACACTATCAATCAAGCTGATAAAGTTCTAATGACAAGAATACATTAATGACACTGCAACTTTGCAGTTTGTTTATGAAGCTCTATTTTTACTATAAATAATATATTAAGATTTACTATAAACAAAGAATTATCAATTCAAAATGAAATCCAGATATATTTCTGCACAATAATATATTTTGACATGCAAAAACTGGGTGTTGTAGCTTTTGCTATTGTATTTAAAGTTCATGGTTATAATCTTTTCATACCAGCTGACCTTGAAATTCCATTTGAACAAACATTAGTTTTGTGTGTGTGTGTGTGTGTGTGTGTGTGTGAATGTGTGTGTGCCTGCGTGTGTATAAGAAATTGAGTTAGCACTAATCTTCATGAAAAATATGCTGGCATGAAACATTGCAGTTAAATAATCTCCTTACACATTTTCAAAACTGAAATTATTTTTTAATATTTACATTCTGTTGTCATTTCAGCTTTTTATTTCCAACTTTTAAAACAGATGTAACATAATATGTCCCATCTAAAGACGGGCATATAAAAACTGTATTTCTTTCCACTTAATATAGTTTCATCTAGTCAATAATCAAAGACAAGAGGCCCATAGGCCTTATTGGTCACTTGGGTAATAGCTAAAAGTATTACTTGCCCCAAGGGCTGCAAAATCTATAGTAATTTTCCTGTTCTGCATATCTAAGCTTAGCTGTAATGATGTAGTCCTCTCATTTTTTTTATCTGATGGCTACATTACTGCAGTTAAACTAAGCTAAATTCTAATATTCAACAGCGGCATAAAACAAGATGCTTTCTTAAAACACAAATGACCCCGAAAGTGCCCATAGTGGTTAAACACTTCAAATAATACAATTTCTATGTTATATTAACATTATATGATGATTTTGGATCTGCCTGACAGTCAGAACCCTGGGGTTGCCAAATTTACAATTTTGGTACATCCCTTTCTGATTTTCTTTAATATGCATTTAGTTTTTATAGTATTCACATAATTAATGAAGTCTTTCAAATGATTAAGTCATTTAATCATCATGACGATTATTGCCTCCCTGATACCAAACTCCTTCCCCTGGGATCACAAAATATAAAATTTTGGTAACGAGCTATCTGCACTTCTAAATATCCATTTAATTTCAATTTAGAATCAACAGCATTAAAGAAGATGTTATTTAAATGTTATACATATAAATACTATATACCAAGTTTGACCCAGCCCTAAAGTCAGAACTTCCACCCTGGGGTCACCAATTTATTTTTTTGTTAAAAGTCTTTCTGCTTTATATGACTATACACTTGGTTTTTCTTACAAATATGCAATTGTAGAGAAGAATTTTGAAAATTGGTCAATTTATGACAGTTTTTGTCTAACCCATAAGTAGAGCTGTGCAATTTTACCGGTTAACCACTGAATCCCCGATTCTGTTGTTAACAATATGTATCGAGACATTTTTTTTGTAAATACCAGTTTAAATTTGATATTCTGTAAATTAAGTTACCTGCCCTTGATTTAAAATTTAAAAATAACAGCGAATTTGAACGAAAGAGCAAAGGGACCTATAGTTCATATCACTTCAAACTTAGGAATGAGAACAAAATGTTTGTAACGAATATTGGGTATGCAATTGTTGCAAAGAAAACATTGAATATTCTGGTGGCACTACAAATTTAGCCAGTCACATGCAGAGGCACCACGGCAAAGTTAATCTCAATTCAAGCCAAAATAAACAGAAAATGGGATCATATAAAGGTGTATGGACTTTTACTACCCTCAGTCATGTTACACATTCTGCAGCGATGAGTGGTGGATTTGGGTTGAAATATCCTAACAACAGCCCAAGAACTTCAGCTATGACTGAACAAATAACCTAAAAATCTACTAATTTCAATCATTTTTGGATTCATCCATTCATTTGTCAATATTTATTTATAGTGAGTTAAGTAGAATGAAAGAAAAATCCAAAGATAATTTTCGGATTTATTTCATAAAGATTGTTGCAATATTGTGATATATTGTAGTATAAAATTTAATGTCCCAACACCCAGCACAACCCACAAGACCCCAGGTTGCAGGAGTCCTGAAATTTATGAAGTATGTCTCTTTTGTCCCAAAGCTGCTTCATACCAAATTTCAAAGAATTTGAAAGGTATTTATCAAGAAGAAGCTAAAAATATTCAATTGTTAACACATAACTGACATCACACAATGACGAACACATACCAAATGCAATAGGTCACCTGAGTCACTCAAGTGACCTGAAAATGTATATATGTTGCATTTTAAAGATGTTAGACATACATAAACAGATGTATATGTCAACAGAGAAATCAATCATTTTTGTTAAAAAGCACAACACATCACAAGAGGCCCACAGGCCTTAACAGTCACCTGAGTATCATAGCCCATACATAGTCCATACAGGGAGTCTCATATTTTCATATAAGTCTCAATATGGAGTCATCTATATACATATTTATGATCTTTGAAAATACATACAATTGCTATTCAATTACAGAAGAAGGAAAAATGGAAGTTTGAAGCATATAAATCATTTTAACATTCCCTAATTACTTTTATACATTTAAAATATGAGGCCTAGGGCCTGAACCCTTAACCCAGGAGTTATGAATTTCACAACTTAGGTAAAGAGCTCCATGGACATTATAATCATGCATTTAGTTTTTTCTCAGATGTATATGGGAGCAGAGAAGATTTTCTAAGATTAAATACATTTTTACTATAAGGCCATATTGGCCCAACCCTAGGGTCTGAACTCCTGACCCACGGTCCATGAATTTCACAAGTTTGATTGAGGACTTCATGGATATCAGAACTATGCATTTATTTTTTTTCAGTATCAAATAGTTAACCAAATTTATACTGTACCTAGTGAATAAAACTCTTACAAAATATATACTTCTACTATGCTCAAGGTTTATAGGTTTAATTGACTTTTGCAAAAACATGACTTCACAGGAGGGTGGAGATACCTTGTGACTAATTCCCATAGTTTTGTTCTAGTCATTACTTTTAAGTTTTTTTTCAAGTGAAGGAACAAGTGATATTTTACTTCACTGCTGATTCGAATCCACTCGGGATATAATAACCTATATATACTTCAGCTCAAAAGAATGAGTAATGTGGCTCCATAATACACATGTCTTAAAACCAAAGAAATGCATGCACATATGGTGCATATCTTCTAATTTGCCTGAATTTGATAAAAACCCATTCTTAAAATATCAGGAAATCATATGCTCTTTCTTAAGTTTCCTTACAATTTATCAGTTATTACATTCACTCATGACATTTACTTGTGACTTATTTCCTTTTGATAAAATGTAATGTTTTACTCTACTTTATCTATCAAATTGCTTTTTTTTTCTTCCTTCATTTTTTCCAAAACCCTTAGCATATTTCATACACCAAGGAAAAATAGTCACTGAGATACACTTCATAAATATACTGAAGTATCTGATTTGTAAATAAATCATGTTGAGAAAAAAAATATGGGGCAGTTACACACACACACACACACACACAAAATTAAAATTCAGACAAAAACTTACTGCTTGTATACATTAAAGATCTACAACTCTTGCTTCTATAATTTGATTGAGTACAAGTTCTCCTTCTTTACTTACACCAAATTAATGCTTTACTTACCATGTCTGGGCCTCGGGAATAATATCATCCACAACCACATAAATCATAGCACCTGCTGCAAAGGCTAAGGCATATGGCAATATAGGCTCAGCTATCACAATGGCAAATGCCCCCAGTAAACCAGCTACTGGTTCCACCATGCCACTTAACTGCCCAAACCTAAGAAACAGAGATTGGATACCTTATAATACATGCACTAAAAAAATAACAAAGTTCATTAAAGTCTATTTTGGTCATAATTTTGCCCTGTAATCTTAAACTACATAAATAACAAAAGAGGTAGTGTAAATTTGCTATCAATTAGATGGGATATACACACACAGAAGTACAAATATTTAAGAAATCATGAATTTACTATGTACACCATCACAAATAAATACATGTTCCGCCTTTTTGGTCTAGATGGCCATATATTGCCATTATTTTCAATCCAGAATAGGACTGGGTATTGCCACCAATTTTTGTATCATATTAAGATTAGAAGGCCCTTGTTTTCAAGCTGAGAGAGGAGTTAGACAAATAATGTACTATGTAATATATTCCCAACCGACAATTGGTAATTTTCTCAAAAATTAAAAAAAATTAAAATTTTTTACCATATGCACATCTTCAGTACTAATACAAAGACTATGTGATATAAGAAGGTCCTAACTAGAAAACATTGGAAGGAGTAGGACAGACAAACCAAGTACCTTCCAAATAACATTAAATCAAGGGGCAAAACTCCTGCAAGAGAGATTAAAACTCTTACTGCATGAGAGGTTGAAATACATCAAAACTACAACATAATCTATGGTGACCAACAATTATGCTTATCATAAGACAAAGAAATAAAACAGAAATGGAAAACCCCAAACAGACATACAGACAGATGGACGTACAGACATTGCTGTACCAAAATACATGCTGTCTAAAGGTGAGCCTATAGAAACATACACGATTGAAGATTTCTTACGACTATTGCAATACACTGAAAAACTGATACTGTTGCTTAGTTCAGAAAGAATGGGCCACATGTGTGAAGGAAGAGAGTGAGATAGTGGAGGATGTGAATGACTTGAGTGAGAGAGTGGGGAATGTGAATGAGGTGATTGAAAGAGTGAGTAGTTTGATTGAGGAGAATGAGAAGAAGGTATGTGACAGAGTGGGGAGTGTGAATGAAGTGAGTGAGAGACAGTGGGGGAATGTGAATGAGGTGAAAGATATGGAAGTGTGAATGAGGAGAGTGAGAGAGTGGAGAGTGTGAATGAGGTAAATGAAGAATATGAATGAGATGAGTGAGAAAGTGGGGACAATTGTAACTATTTGGCTTTTTCCATAACTGCAAATATATTTCATATGTAGATTAACACCCATCACTCTGTTGCAGGGATGTGTAATTACCATTGCCCAGTGCTACCAAATGTAAAGGTTGAGCGAGCAAAACCAGTGATGCGTTAGCCCGTCAATCTAGGCTAGTAAATCTAAAATGAAAGTAAATGCATTATTTGTTGTACAACTGTCAACATCACATTGACTGACTTTACGTATGAATCAAATTTATTGCCAAGTCAAGATTTTCAATCTTTTCATTGATAGCAACAGTCAATTCATTGACAAAATGGAGAAATGCCTGGAGGAACTTTGGTTCATACCCGAGCTAGTAGGGTAAATATTCCAATATTCTTCTTACTCCCATGTATAATAATACTCCAACCAGTCACATCCATCATTTGAAAACTGGCACATGTGCAGTGTCATTACAAGACCGACATATTGCTACCACACTAACCCTCATAGAAGGCAGGGTTAGTTTATAAGTAGATTTCAAATGTCACAACACATCATTTAAGAGTTCAAACTCTCTTGCAACTTAGGTGGCCTAAGTTCGTACTTGGACATGAACCAAAGTATCCCCAGGTGTTTCCAGGATTTCGTGTTTTCTTTGTCCTCATTCTTGTTCTCTTTATAGGATTTACGAAATTGACCATTGTTCATCATCTTTACGTTCTTTTCACTTAACAATTTCAAAGAGAAAACATTAGTTTAATAAATACAGTAGACAACACATGACTGTTGTGAGAAGGTGTTGCACATCTCATGTTAATTTCCCTAAAGGTGTTGCGCTAAAGATCCATAAAATAAAGTTATTCAAATATATAATAAAACCAGTTGGAACTTATCTTTCGATTCAAACATTTTTGAAAGTAAGTTTAGAAGACACGTATTGACAAGAATTAGCCAAAACAATTTGAGTTTAAATCAAGCAATAAGCGATTTATATGATTTTTACCGTTAAAATACACAGATATCCCAGAATTTAAAGAAAAACTGCTTCCGTGAAACAAAATAAATTTAGGATGAACATGTTCTTCAAATATTCCACTAAGCAACTGTTGCTTTGAAATTTTGTTTCACAAGAGCATTTTTTTGTACATTTTAAAATATTGAAACAATTTCATCAATATTATTTTCAACTTCACCTGCACATTAATTTTCTATAGGAGTTTATGGTCTACTGCGTGGTTAAGTGGATAAGGTCAGTCTAATTAAAATTAGATCCTTTGATCCACTCACCTACGATTGCTACAGAAAGGACTTTTGTGTAGTGATCATAGGTGAGCTAATCACAGATCTAATTTTAATTAGACTGTGGATAAGATTGTTGACTTTTGAATGTAAAAATGTTTTATTTTTTAAAACAACCAGGTTCAAATCCCCCGCAGACACGAAATGTTTTTATTTATATTACCTTTTCCAGCCAGATTTTATTTTCATTTGAAATGTACTCCTAGTCTTTATAAATGTTTTAATCTAATTTTCACAAATTTAAAAATTATGTTCAGACTATTATGTATTGACACATAAAATGTTTTATGCTTGCCCTAAGTACTGGGAATCCTACAGGTATTTAAATGGCAAATACGTAATATGAGGTTAAATATGGATGAAGGTTCGTTATATGTCATGAGAGTTTAAACACCAGGCACAAAAACCCTAATGGGGAAAGTTACCACTTTCGTGCAACACCCTCTTTAATGAAGAGAAAGATCTCATGCTTTGCAAGTAGTGTAAAAAGTATCCAGATATTGCGAAATCTAAGGTCCAGGAAAAATTTGTAACTTTCTTGAACTTGAAGGTTGTTCACATTCTGTGTAGAAATTACAAAATGCCATATAATTATAATTAAGCTGAACCATTCACCACTTGGTCAGAAGCTATCAAACAAACAGATTGTTAATAAAAGATATGAAACTGACCTTTGTTTATATTTCAACTTGCATGTATCAACTCTTTTTTTAGGGGATTTTTTTTTTTTATCTTACAGTCAGTAGTTGATGGACTAGTAACTGACAATTTTCAGCTACCAACTTTCTTACTGCTTCTAGCACCTGGGCTAGTAGTTATTTATTTTTTTTTTTTTAAAATTGCACACCCATATGTTGCTGTGTGTATACAGCTGTAACAAAGTCACAGCCATACATTACGATATGAAACATGAGCTTTGGGGGCTAAAACAAATGCAGCTAAAATAATACACATAGCTAAGATATTCTACCACTATCAATTTCTATTTGTATTTTCAGTATTAGACTAATCAAGATTTAAATGTTACCAAAATTTAATTTGCTATGAAAATCAATCTTAAAACAACACATTATACAGGGATTTGGTTCTAGCCTTTTAACCTCATCCACATGCATGCATTCAGTGAATAAATGTATCGATTTTATCTTTTTTATCCAAATCAGAGTCCTCTTTTCAGTTTAGGAAAAGGACAATGAAAAAGGTCAATAAAGCCCAAGCTCACACTTGATATGTAACTCAATGACATAAGTTCATGTAAAAATGAGCAGAATGAGAGCAATATGCTAGCCCAAAATAATTAATTTTCTAGAGAGTATCTAAAAAAGATTTAGATCTGATGAATATTTGATAATTACCAGAAACTTTTCCATACAGACATTCCAGCTCCTCTGAGTGGCAAGCTAACTGCTAAACCTTCTGGAAAATTCTGTATACCAATTCCTATTGCTAAATTTCTGTAAATTCAAGATAAAAAAAAATTACACACCCAATATTCTTTTACAATCATATATTGCACAGAACTTTGGCATTTTGAAAATTATCCTCCTTATATTTTTAAAATTTGTATTCACTTCATTCTTATTTCACAGTTTCTATTTCCTATTAAAAAAAAAAATTACACACCCAATTTTCTTTTACAATCATATTATTGCACAGAAATTTGGCATTTTGAAAATTATCCTCCTTATATTTTTAAAATTTGTATTCACTTCATTCTTATTTCACAGTTTCTATTTCCTATTATTTGCATAGAAATTTAATTTCACCAATTTATCACTCATCAGTAACAGCCAACAATAAACTGCAGCAAAAGGCTATATACAATATTCAGCAGATTACTTCAAAGAGTAGTCTGAAAATATTAGCAATTATCATTGACTGCATGTAAATTAAAGAAAATTATATAAAATCAGGCCTTACAAGGAAGAAGTAATACTATTTAGTAAGTTACAATTAAATATGATTAATTCGTCCTTCGTATGTGTGTATTGGAAGAAAATGCAATCATTAACATATTTTTCCATGATCCATATGGGTAAATTTGGTGCTTTCTATTCTACCAAAGAGCAATCAGCTTCAGCATGCCAAACTACATGATGTATGCTGGATAAATGTCAAAACACTCAAGTTGCCATGTTTATACTGACCTTGCATTTTCAAATGTAGCAGCTGGAGTTTTTCCTATTGCTCCGAAGCCTACACCTACTGCTAGTCCCTCTGGAAATCCAACAAACAAGTCATAAATAGTTCTTGGGTTAAATAAACATCAATCTAATTAAAATCAGATCTTCTCTAATCATTACCTTCTCCAGTGTAACGATTAGAGAAGATCTGATTTTAATTAGATTGAATAAACATGCCACTATTTCAAAAGGGGAATAACTCAATGTAAATGTTCCACATTTTTGAGCTCTGTACAGAAACCTATTTTATTTGACACAGTGAAGCATCATTTTCACCATATAAATAGGAATACTTTACTAAAATGTTTTATTGTATAATATACTTTGCATCAGGATCCAAAAAATCCATGTTTTCATTTTTCCTTTGATCTGAGTAAATATTGGTTGGTAAATGTTATACTGAAATGTGATTCAAATCTCTTTTGAAAAGGTATCTAAAAACCAACTATTGAGTCACAACATTCTACATGGAAATTTTAAATCTTATTATATAGAAAATTAGAACATTTCTCAACTTCTGACCTATTCCTTATCAAAATCCACCACAGAGTCCTTACAATTCTTTTTTAATTGAATTAACCTATCAAACTTTGAGTGAAATTAGTTTGCCTTCCTTCAAAGAAAGAGTTATTCTTCTTTCACTTGATTTGGCGTTAGTTTTTATCAACTTTACCTGGTATATTGTGGATGGTGATTGCGATGATAAGCAATAAAATCCTTTTCCAGTTAATGGCTGTGGTTTTGGGTGATGGAGTAGATATATATTGATTGTCAATGTTGATTTGCTCTTGGGTTGGTTTACGTCGAAGAGGTTGATTTGAAGACTGCTGCCTATTCATATCTGAATGTGATAATACTTTAGTGAATACATACTAATTCATCAAACACTTATCTCTGTCAAATTGAAGGGTTCCAATGCTAATAGAGATACACAGCAAGACAGATAGTACTGTATCACATGCTGCGTTTGCTTTGTGATAGCTTCAGATCTGCAGCTCTCCAAAAAAAAAAATATGTTGACACACTTGTCACCTAGCTTTGTGATACTTTATCAAAAATTTCAAGAATATCCAATTTGTTCAATACTCTGTGCACATATAATTTTTTTTTCATGAGAACCTTACTTTCATGATGAGTTATGCTTATTTGCAAGAAATAGTTTTTGCATCTGAGACATGGAATTGTTTTTTATCAAAATGACACTGTTCGTGACCTTAACTGTTTTACGCAGATTAGTCTGACTAGTAACTATTATATAGCTAGTATTTTTTGGAAATAAAATTTTCCTATATTTTTGAAAATTTTTGTATGCAATACCTGGGTTATTACTGACCACCAAGTTTTCATGAAACAATAAGATCAGTACTAAAATGTTCAGGGTACAAGTTATGATTATTGCAAGCCAAGTTGTAAACAAAGATGGCAGACCAACTATCATCTGATAAGCTCTGGCACCCTGTTTCAATATTTTTGCCTATTAAGTATTGATTAATATCGTAATATTTCAACCCTGACATACAGTCAAGGACCAGCAAATATAATTACTCACAATCTGAAGCATTTCACTTGCACTCATCACTGCAGTTGAATAAACAATGAAAACATGTGTAACTGTGATACTGCACCATTCATATTAGTGCCAGTAATGCTTCAGCTATTAACTTGACAAGACAATAAATTATCAACATAAAATAACTGAAATTACCTTAACTATATAACAAAACCATAGCTGCCAACTCACCTGATTTTGTCAGGTTATACCTGATTTTTCGACTCACAACCCAATTATTTTTTATGACCCTGCAGGTCTTGTTTTTTACCATATTTTTGCAGAACCTGAAAATCACCCAATTTGTAAATTGGTTTGCACATATGATTTCCAGTTTGCAAGCTTTCAAGAAAACAATGCTGATACCATGTACAGTAGAGCTAAGTTATTAAAGCTGGTGATGCATTTTTTAAACAATTATCTGTGAGTTATTTTGACAAATCAGGAGCTGAAGCCAATTTGTGAAATGGCTTCTGATAGGAAAAGATTGTTATAGGGACCAGTGGGATCCATGCTGATAAAGAGAAAACGATATTGATGTACATATCAGAGAATATGAGAAAATGACTTTCCATGGGTGAAAAAAAGTGACTGATGAAAAAAAATGAAGTTTTTACTACCATGTGTAATGGCACGATTATCTAATGTGTATCAAGCTCAAAATGATCTGATAAAACATGCAAAAATCATGTAAATAAATCTTTGGCATATAAGTCTCTGGAATCACTGTCATCTTTTTGGACATCATCATCAGATTTCAAACAGCAGAAACTATATTTTCTACTTTTCTAGCAAAACACAGCCAATCTGTGCCTTACTTTGAATATTACCCTTCTCAAACAATCTAAAACTATTCAAAATATGCCACTGTAACTTAAAATTCTTCTTTACAATAAAATAGTTCACAATACAGACATTACTGTTGTATGTTCCTTGAAATATAAACACTAATTATTATGGTAAATATGTTAAAAATGCCATTAAGAGGGTCATGACCTGATTTTCAAATGATGGAGGTTGGCAACTATGTAAAAGATTTATTGATCTTATATTGGCAAATATTGACATGTGTTTGGCATGAAAATTTGTCTACAAGTTTGCAAATTTTCACCCAACTTGGCTAATATTCACCAATATCAGTTCAATAACCCTATATTATATCTAAATATATTTAATGATATCATTTGGCCATCCAATTGGCTTCATAGTCAGACTTGAGGCTCACCATAAAAATTGTTAAAAGGAGTCTCCATTTCACCATCCTTCTCATGCTTAATGTCTGAATCAAGTGACATCATCAGACTTGATGCATTGTCAGCTCCCTGATGAAAAAAATGACAAAAAGGCAATATAGACACAATATCTACGAGTAATGAATTAACACACAATAACTGAATTCTTTAGGATTCCTAGTCAGAGAACATAATATTATGTACAGATATGGTTAACCTAACTACTAAAGTCATCAACAAGGTTTGTTTTTTGTTTCTCACAATCTGTTAAAAAAAAAATTAAAAGTGAACTAAGTCCAAGTCATATGAATTACTTTTAAATCACTATAGCTTATAAAATAATTATGAATATCTTTCAAAGTATGTTTTTTGAGTTTTGTAGAACTTAAATGGATAATAAAAGGCTCTTTTCGATGTTGCGCTAATATATGATACATGAACAATGATCAGATTGATATTTTCTTTGAAAAGACAAATATTTACTTTCACCATAAAATGTTACAAATTTAGAGCTTTGAAAAAAAGTTGCCAAGTGCAATATGGATTTTTAAAAGTTGGTATGTATGGGTGTGTTGTATCATTCATTTCTATAAGAAGAGGAAGAGAAAGAGACTAAATGTCTGGATCAAACTGATTTTCTAAAGAATGGTGTACACTCAAAACAAGACTAATAATCATAGCCATGCACTGTAATAAAACAACACAGGGCTGGTTTTCTTGAGAAATATTTTTCTTTATATAATCATTTTAAAATTTGGTCCTAGTGAGGGGATCCAGGATATTTTCAACTTCCAGCAGTAGACATTTTTTTGGTCACATAATTCCAGCAGCCTTGTGATTGATCCTAGAGATATTACATGTATGATGTTTCCATATACAAAAACCATACATGCGCAAAATTACATCTCAACAATTCTAAAAAAAAATTTAGCAATATATTGAAATTGGCCCCATCAAATTTAAAAGATTTCACATATGTGTGACCTCAATGTCCTTTGTACTCACTAAATAAGGCATGAAGATGTCTGCACCATATACAAATCCTGCACCGAGAACAAAACCTATGGAAACCGGGACAAAAGCCCACTGACCCTTGTCTCCATAAAATCCTGAGTGTTCTGCCATTTCTATGGCTGGATTTAGCAAGGACCAGTATGAGGCTGCAGTCATCACCTGAAAATGACATACATTATACTTTTCTGATTCTTGATTTCTGCTCAAAATAATCATGAAACAAAAAATTAGTTAAGGTAATACATTTAATACAGCATGGATTACATGTATACAGTACATTTGTTCAACATACCTAGTCAAAACACAGATGCTGTATCAAAGGTATATGACTTAGTTAATATCAAATTTTCCCATTTATTTTTCAAATTTTTGAATTGATACTGAACTAGCTATACAAATACAATGAATGACTCAAATATCCAGAGGAGGCTAACTTTATTTTAACAAACAAATTCAGTTAACTGATGCCCCCCAATAATGGGAAATACCTTGAAGACTTCTCTGATAAAGTTTAATTACAACATAACAGACACATGTATCATCCTAAACTAAAAATCATTTCCTTGACCTCAATAAACTAGCAAAGGTCAGAAAGACTCTTCACTTCCATCTTAATTGATCAAGTTCAAATATAATTTGAAATATCATCCTATGTCAGCTGGAGATCTTGACCTTTGACCACTAAACAATTGGGGTCATCTTTTCGAGATAGAGACTCTCCATGTGAAGCTTCATTGCTAAAGTTCACATAAGTATTTTCATCTATCATCAGGAAACCATTTCTTACTATAATTATCAATACCAACAATCATGTGACCTTGTCCTTTTGTGCAAGTTAGTGCAAGTACATATATAACTAAACTTACCCCAGCTGCAAATCCCAAACTAGCATCTAAAACTTTTCTCTGGAAAGCAAAATAAAAATCCAAGATCAGTAATACTGATGTGCAATTGTAAAATGACTGTTTATACCTACAAGTTCTTTTACAGTGTGAAGTTACATGTAATATAAGGTGGAATCAATGCAAACTTCCTCAGATGTCAAACTGTAATTCAACAATGCACATTCAAATTATGAAAAAAAATTTTTATCAGAGTAAAGAATCACAATAAACTACAAATCAATCACAATTTAACAAAATAAATAAAGAGTCCTTTTGCCAAACATGAAACTGAGTTTCCAATAGAAATTTGCCACTGGCCCAAATATCAAGTCCAGTAAATTTAGGGATGGACTCGTAAAAAATTGCATATACAAGACTGCCAGGCCTTAGCTGCAGAACTGTAGCTCGCTGAGAAAATACTGGGGTAGATCTCTACACTTCTGCAGATAGTCAGACCTGTGTTTTTCATTAATATCACTGACACTGTTAAGATAATTTTACCCAACATATTGAAATGGAGTGACGATTGTATCAGAATTAAAGTAAGAATAATGTTTCTATCACACTTGAAGTAATTTTGACTAAAACCCTATCAGTGGTTTAGTATACTCTTAAACTTCTATTTCATTTTCTTTTCAAAACAGCAAAAAAGTAATACATATGTAATTTGTGTTTAATTTGGGCCAGTAAATTTTTTAATGGTCTAGTAAATAGTCTAGATACAGAGGCCTAAATGGCCAGTTTAAGTTAAGTCTGATTTTATAGGCACTTGAAATTAGGGCATTGAGCTCTGTGATGGAATGTATCTAGAGGGTGTGATGAAAGAAATGCTAACAACTCAGCCGATAAAACATTGAATACAACATTTATTTTTTGATTTGTTATTTCAATCCTAGTTTTGCACTCTCATGAACCCAAATATTATATTCCTTTGCATCTTACATGTACCCTTATTTTAAAAACTAACATTGCTGTGTACTCAAACACTGGTGATCAAGATAATGCACTCTGAGATGGAATGGATTCAGGGGTGCATGATCAAGAAAACTTTGAACTTCCTCTGATACTCAAACACTGAAAGTATGCACTAAATTTTGATTCCAATTCATCCCATCAACAATACATCACACTTTATTTTCCAAAAATTATGATGCTATCACAGTGTTTAATACACATTAGGGCATATTTGAAATTATTTCACTACTGCATCCAATGATCCTTTTCATTGAGCATTCACAAAAGTGCTAAATATGGAAGGTGTAAAACTTGAGAACTCTGAATGCTTTCAAGTGACTTTTTTTTTAATTGTGAGTTTGATGTCCAAGATGCAGATTGAGAACTACATAAAAATGTTGCTATTGCATAAAAAAATGTATTGTGACAAGAAGAAAATGCAATAGACCTTTCTTACAAGATATTTTAACAGACAGAGATAAGGAGTCATGATTGATACTGTTACACTACAAAGGAGACACTTCAAACAACCCCCACCCTCTTCCAGCACTTATCTTCTTTAGGTAGGTTCTGCACATACCTTTATACCTAAGTAAATCTAATCCACATTGCTTTAACATCAAAATTACCTATAGCTTTCCCTTTAAATTCAGTCATCAGTAAGGCTGTCACGTGTACACGTGTAACCGGTAAAGTTTCGTGTTTGGGCTGTAAACGTTTACAAAATCCCTAAACGTTTAAACGATGTCTTATATATGTGGCACAAATCTTGCAGGGTTCAAATTACAATCTAAATTATTTGAATAATTATTTCAGGTGAATAAACGTATTAAACAAATTGCGAGGGGAAGTAATGAATTTATAAACGTCCGTTGCCTCTGAGCGCGTCTTTTCCACAGCGGGTGGAACTGTTACAAAACTGCGCTCCTCCCTTGACGCTGAGAACGTGGACAAACTGATCTTTTTGAACAAAAGATTAAAACATAAAGTGAATTGCGCTGCTCCGGCTGCACGTGAAGTCCATGTTAAAACCGAACCGACGGAAGAAGCCGCGGCACCAGCTCTGCCCTCTCTGGACAATCTAATGTGAAATCACTGAAATGAAAATTTGAAAAATGAAGTTTATTGTGAATTTGTGATCTGTATTGTGCAAATGTTGTTCAGTGTGAATAAAATTGAATTAAATTTAAATGCTATCCGGATATTTATGTTCGTGTATTTTATTCTGTCATATATTTATACTCCGGAACGTCCGGTGACAATCTCTGCATCGTCCATAGAACGATGAAAACTGAAACACAAACATAATGGTCATTAATGGGTCTTAAAATTCTGTGCGTATTTTATTTTATTAAATTATACAACACTTCGTTTAAACGGTATCGTTTCGTTTACAATGCTTCGTTTAAACGTTTACAAAATTTTGTAAACGTGACAGCCTTAGTCATCAGTCACAAAAAGTCTGAGGCTAATAAATTTTACATCAAGCTAGTAATAAATCATAACCTTGGTAGCCTGCCAGGCCAGTGAAGTTGAGTAAATAATGTACAATTTGTTCTAAACTATATGTGAAAAAGCTTGATCCCTTTAATGTTTAAGAAATGCAGTAAACTAATTATAATCTTAAATATAATTTAAACCATGAATGGCATGTCTGCATATGAAACGGAAAGAATTCTAAGTTTTATTTGGCAAAAAAAAAACACAAAAAGAAAATAACAAGGAAAGCCCATCCACCCCCACCCACCCCACAAAAAAATAAGAAAGAAAAATTAGATTTCATGATGAATTCAAATGAAAATGAGAATTCCAACAGAGTTGGACTGAAGGCAAGCCTTGCTCTTGCAAGAAAGGAAGGGGAAATGATGTAGACATTTGACGAGACTCATTCACACTGAATATGAAATTGAAAAAGAGTATAAAATTGAAATATTACTACATGTGATTCAAAGAGATTCCTTTACTTTTATTTGAAATATATCAAATTTATGTGGGCTAGTAATTTTTTAGGGGGCTACCTGGGGTGATTTACAGTCATAACTAAGTTTTCCTATCTAGCCCCATAAAAAATTATTAGCCCACATTATCACTGACCAGGTCAGCAGTCAATGGGAAATTATTGTGGTTATTTTCTTTTCTTTATCTGGTTAGTCTGTCCTAAACTGGTTGTTTATGTATTCTGTACAACCACTTTGAGTACCCACAAATTGTCCTCCTAAAAAAATGTGTCATCACTGGTACTAAGAGAAGTGACCATATAATCCCCATGCTGATTTCCTTACATTGACTTCCTGTTGACAAACGAACCTAGTACAAAATTCTGCTGTACACATATAAGGTAATTAATAAGATGGCACCACAATACTTGGAAGAGGTGATTATGGTATACCAACCTCAACGTTCCCTTAGATCTGAAAACTTACTGACATTAGTCTAGACCAAGATGTCGAACCTCTACATATGCGAAAAGGCATTTGGATGTGGCAAGAGCTACTCTCTGCAACTCTTAACCTGACAATCTCCGTCTTTGCCAGAGTTTGAACACTTTAAAAAAACATTTAAAAACACATCTTTTTAGACTTGCTTATTATCAATGCGTTAGGCAAGTTTTTAGCATTCATTTATAAAAAAAAAAATTATGTTATCTACTTTTAGTTTCTATTTTGAATTCAGTTTAGCAATCTTCGAAATAACCCAGTAGCCCGATGCCTGGGGCCTGGTAAAATCAGGAGCGGGCATGTAGAAATTGCATAAGCAGAAGCCAATCGGGCATGATTAATCGCATCGGACATCGGTCCACTTGGACTAAAATGTTAAATTACTTTCTTTGAAATATAAATAATATAGTCCTATTTTCCATATATCTCCCCATATATAAATCATTTAAGAGCACTACCATCATAGTTCATTTTAAAAATACTCCGAAATATCACAAACTTTTTCAATAAATCCGAATTTCCTCCATTTTCCTTTTTGATTAATACATGTTATGATGTAGATTCACTTACTGTATCCACTTCCTTAATCAACATGACAGTTATTAGGTAAGGATAGTGAGTTATTTCATACAGACAAACTATATCTTTAGTGCATTTTGTGTAGAAGTAATATTTGAAGTGTGCATTTCATTTGGGAAATCTAATTACCCGAAATGGAAATATTGTATACTGCATTGTATAAGGAGACATTAAGATAGATTATTTAATTCATATCAAATTTAGTTTACTTTTATAATTATTATTGGCACATGTATATTTAAAGATGAATTAATTTTAATTCACTTCACGAAAGAATTTTAAAGGATAAAAATTTAGTAATATTCATGTAAACATAACTCCCTTCTGGATTCAGACCCAGGATAAGTCTATTGACATAATAGATAGTGTCACTGGGAGTTCACTCACGGTGTTGTGATGTAATGCCATAATTAAAGAATAGCTGTGTCATTATGGTACTTAGGCAAATTAATCTGAACCATCATACAAATATTAAAACTCCAATAAATTTTAACATACCATTGAATATTCCTACTTTAACATTTTCATTAAAAAATATAATAAAAATATTTCCCCCAATTAGTTAGTACATCATTTCCCTATTTTTTCTGTAGTTAATTAGAACATAATCACCCTATTTTTTTTTTCTGACTGGGTACAGGAAACAGGAATATATTTTTGTTGGCCTGCAGCTTGTATTTTTTTTCCCTGGCATCTTAATATTTGTTCAGGCAAGTGAAATTTATAGAAATAGATGTCCAATGGGCATGTATTCAATAAATGTTTTCACGAAGATTGGTTTAGTATTATTGTCATTTTTTACACTTTTATTGTACTTTGTTTTATTGTCTTAAATGTAAAGCGCTTAAGGGGAATTTTTTATTAGATAAAGCACTATATAAATATAGCATAATAATAATAATGTAGAAATCGCAAGTGCATGCCAGTTGATAAAGTATTAATCCCACCTTTACATCAACTTAGTAATGGCCATGTTTGCAAATCATTCAATAGCGGTAAATATGATGTTTTAAACACAAAATTCAAAACGTATCACCAACCAAAATTTGTGAACAATATTTAAGATATAGATGAATTATGTGGTCCCGACAATATATCTAGAACATTCTTCTTCTTCTTCTTCCCAATAATGGCCACCATCAACATGTTGATTATTTTGCCATATACATTTGTAACAATTCCCATTGGTGGATTTATCTATCTTTGTTTTAATTGTGGAGATTTACTCATCAAGGACATGATAATGTAACAATTATCCTCCAATGTTCCCTTCTTAGTTTTTCGAGAAAGTATAACAGGTAAATACTCTCCGTAGCTTTTGAGCAGGTGTATTGACGGTGATGTGTCACGAGTTGATAACTATCAATCTGCAACATAGGGCCACGCTGTGATGTTACAAACCTGACTGCTGTGGAAAACAAACACTAGTGCAGCACCTGCAGCCGTCAGTCCCCATGTGAACAATGTACCCAATAAAGTTTGGAAAACTGCATTGTAGCCTGCCAACATTCTTGGTGGAAAAAATCAAAATTAAATATAACCTCCAATGACAGGAGAGCACGCTAAAGGGCGATAACGTTAAGTATCACCTAGTAAATAGTCATTGCATTTTCTTGTAAGAACTTGATTTAATAAGACATTTGTACATGTATGGGAAAATATCTCCAAGAATTCAAAAGTAGGTTTTAGAACTGATTTTCGTTAACTATTTAAACATGTTCACATCAAATTTTAAAGATTAAAGAGGTTTTTTGGATAAGAGTGCAGGTTTGTAGCGTGTAGCTATCACCCAGCATCCAATGCAGTTCACGCTCGCCGTTGTTTAACCTGCGTTATCAACAAGAAGACTCTATCACATCACTAGAAAAGCTAGTTCACTAGCGATGTAGTGTAGATTCTCTGTATATATGGAGCGCCAAATTAACATTAACTCCATAGGAGTAGCTGCCATTGACGCCAAAACGCCTGGGCGTACACATCAATATTTGACAACAACAACATCAAAAATAATTGTTGATTTTTCATTTTATTATGCATGATTTTATAGCTAGAACAACCCATAAATGTAACCTAAAAAGCCTTGAAACCCATGAGCTTCCGGAGCCCCTGGACCCACTGAGGGCCTTAAGATAGCTACGCCACTGAACTCAAATAAATGAAGATCTTCAATTATTTGAAGATACCATCAGTTCATTTGATGCGTGCATCAATTCAATTAAAGATCTCTTCAAATAATTAATTATATCTTCTGAATTATTGCGCGCATTAATTGAATTCTGTGGCGTCGGTGGCCTAGTGGTTAGGCTGTTAGACTCTCGGCCGAAAGGTTGTGGGTTCGAGTCCTGGCCGCGGCAGACCGACGTTTTGTCCTTGGAAAACTTTACACGAATTTCCTCACTCCACCCAAGTGTAAAAGGGGTACCTGGCTATAGACAGTGAAAGATTTGTTAAAATGTTACTGCTCTAGCTGCCTTAACGGTCTGCTGGGGTAATAATGTATTGTGAAGCGCTTTGAGCATTATATGCTATATAAAAACCAATTATTATTATTATTATTATTATTATTAATTGACGATAGCATTAATTATTCTGTTGAATTGATGAGCGCTATTATTGATGATATCAACATTTGATGTGCGCAATAGTTCTTTTAGAGAGAGCAACTATATAATTAGAGATATCTTTAATTCAACAAATCCATAATTGAATTAATGATCTTTTTAATTGAATTGTTGCTCTCTTTAAAAAATTGATGCGCTCAATAATTTCTTAT
Organism: Ostrea denselamellosa; assembly: GCA_024699665.1. Classification (NCBI taxonomy): domain Eukaryota; kingdom Metazoa; phylum Mollusca; class Bivalvia; order Ostreida; family Ostreidae; genus Ostrea; species Ostrea denselamellosa. The sequence continues at coordinate 7,976,986 of JAMZEH010000020.1, read as the reverse complement.
ACAAAAGCACTGTAAATTAATTAAAAATATCTTCAATTGAATTGAGGAGATCAAATCATTTATGCCGAGCTCTAAATTAATTTTTGTGAGCAATATTTCTATCACATTGATGCTCGAGATCATCATTTGAATTGACGAGAGCCATAACTGAATTGAAGCGCGCATAAAATCAATTATTGCTGTCATTAATTGAATTACTGCACGCATCAATTCAGTTGATGAAAGTACTAATTGAACTGATGTGCGCATTAATTTAATTATTGCTCTCATCAATTCAATTGATAGGCGCATCAATTCAATCAAAGAGAGCAACAACTGAATTGGAGCGGGTAACAATTCAATTGATGAGAGCAATGATTGATTTCATGAGCTCATCAATTCATTTAATTAATGACAGCAATAATTGATTTGAAAGAAAATCTTAAATTTTGAAGATATCAAAATTATGAATTACCTCTGGAGGTAAATTTCTTCTTAACGTTTTACAATATAAAAAAGTCATTTGTTTAGTTGAATTAATATTATAATTTATGTGATGTGCAATGGCTCCTTCCCTCTAGCTGTTACAGTGTCCAAATTTATTCATCTATTATTGTCACTATGTCTGAATGTATTAACCATGTCTTTTTGTTTTAAATTAAATTAGAATTAAGTTTATTCTATTGCATAGCCCATTTTATATGATAAAGATAATAATAAATGGAGACCATTAATAAAATTAAGCTGCGACCGCCTGTATGGAGCGCCAAATTAACATAAACTCAAGTAATTGAAGATATCTTTAATTATTGAAGAAAACATCAATCCAATTATTGCGCGCAATTAATTGAATTACTGTGAGTATCAAGTCAATTGTTGTTCTCATAAATTGAAATGAATTGATCCCCGCAGTAATTGAATTGATGCCCGCATCAATTCAATTGATGAGAGTAATAACCGATTTGATGCGCGCACTAATTCAATTGAAGAGTGCAATAAAGGCATTTGATGCGCGCATCAATTCAATTAATGCGCGCCGGCATCAATATAGTAGAATTGCTGCTCCCAAAATTTAATTTGGGGCTCGGTGTAAATAATTTGATGATCTGTTTAATTCAGTTGAACTGATTGATTGATTATATATTGTTTAACATCACGCTCGAGAATCTTTCACTGATGTGGAGACGTCACCATTGCCGGTGAAGGGCTGTAAAATTTAGGCCTTTGATCAGGGAGGGATCTTAATCGTATCACACCTGCTGTGACACGGGACCTCGGTTTTTGCGGTCTCATCCGAAGGATCGCTCCATTTAGTCGCCTCTTACGACAAGCAAGGGGCACTGAGGAGCCATTCTAACAACCCGGATCCCCACAGGGCTAATACAGTTGAAGATAATTCAGTTAAAGATATCTTTCATTATTTACAACGCCTTTATATAACGAATCAATTCTTTTAAAGAGAGCAACAATTCAATTAAAGCGATCATTAATTCAATTGTGAATTCGCTGAATTAAATATGTCTCTAATATTATACAGTTGTTCTATTAAAAAAAAATTATTAGATCAGTTAAGTGAATTGTTGTGCGCATCAAATGAATTGCTGATATCTTAAAATAATTAAAGATATCTTCAATTTCTTGAATTTATGTCAATTGGCGCTCCATAGAATGGGTCCTTAGTACCCCTTGTTGTAAGAGGCTGAAGGAGGTGGTTCTACGGATGAGACCGCAAATACAATCCTCTCTGCCATAGCAGGTATGGCACAATATAAGTTCCCTCCCTGTTCAAAGGCCGTAGGTGCCGAGCATAGACCTAATTTTTGCAGTCATTCACCGTCAATGGCGACGTCTCCATTGTGATTGAAAAATTCTCGATCGATACATTAAACAATATGCAACGAAACAACCATGTTAAATGGATACTACATGTAATTCTGTATACCCTGACAACTGTTTTGTTTGTTTGTTTTACATGCTATATGACATAATTATGCTATTACTAGTATGGTTGATTTCCTTCGATTTGCGTTGATTCTTCCCTTTGAATGAAAAAGTGAAGATAACGAACAACGATCAATTCCATAATTCCAATGAAGGGTGCAAAATTAAGAGAAAGACAAACATGGACCTCTGGACACACCTGAGGTGGGATCAGGTGCCTAGGAGGCAGGTCACATCTTCCGTGAGTCCTATAACTTGATCAGGAAAACGGAGTAATCGGTAGACAAAATCAGTATGTAAAGATCTGTCTAAAAACAGTCTAGTATATATACCCACACTTGGTGTTGACAGCGTGACTGACGGTTTAGGTATTGTGACGTATTTAGTCAGTCTTCAAATTAGTGATACTGGTAGCTCGGAACAGTCAAGGTAATCCAAGATTGATTCTGTGTACTTGCAGATCAGTATCTTCTACAGAAATTTTAGATCTGTTCTGTTCTTTCAATATTTTTGATTGTCATAGTGTTAAAAAAAAAAGACATGCCAGATTGAAAACACAACTGCAACTTCTACGTAAGTAATTTTGCGGGGGCGTTGATGTCCACGATCATTATGAAACGGTTTAGAAAACAATATGTACACACACCAGTTACAGTTGCTTGTAACTTATATACTTGTACAACATATGATTGAGTTTGTGCCATCTAGTACCAATGCCTATATTCTTTGATGTGTTTTCTTCTTAATATAATTGGAGTTGACACATTAGGATATTGCCAAAGTAATTACATGAACATGTTTCTAACAATTATGTGTGCAATAAGGCAGGCAGATGTATATAGTTCGGAATTCGTGTACTTGGTCCTTTTATCAAAATTACATCTGATTGATTCTACATATGTTTAAATGGGCAAGTCATTGCCCTCCCTTTATGACGAATCCAGCAACAGATGCGCTGATAGAATTTGATGTAACAATGATTTATAGAGAAAACACAAGATTAAAAAAACCTCTTTGTCAGCTTGGAGATCTATAGCTAAACAAAAATCGGTCGATTTATCTTGATATCTGAATTTGTAGGACGTTTTGCAACATTGTAACAACAGAGATACGTATATTATTTATTGAAATGAAGAATTTGTACAAAGTCTCATTGAAATCAGGAAAAGAACATTTAGGAAAAGTTGCATTTTGAAGAATGATTTCTTGTTAGCTTTATACAAAGAACATTTGTCCACAAACAGATACGGCTAGTCGTCTATTTTTATGTTGTCTTAGAAATCAAACGCTCAGTGTTGTAGGAGTTAGATTCTTACGATTTGACCACTTAATCATGTTTAAAACAGCGGCTCTATCATTCAACTCGCCACAACTCGACCAATATTGTATTCTTTCAGACAAAAAGATTCACGCAGAGGGGGTAGCGTTAATAACAACACACAAACAGAACGTACTGTTGCATAATATCGTCATTATCTTTGATTAGAAGAATTAACTATACTGAGAAATTTTCTATCCTGTCGCAAAGAATCACATGTCATTACGCAATTCTGAAGTGTTTGATGATAATGAATATTTTATGATAAATCCAATCCGAACTCATTGCTGCATTCTCTCTGTGAGGAAAATGATCTTGACCAGAATTTGGCAAACCTGTCACTTTGACAACGGTTTCCCCATATTGAAAGAATAAGTTCGGAATTTCTCCTCCTGGTACCTTAACCGAATTTATATCTCATTTAACCTTAAGATTATTAGGAATCCAAAAATTTATTCCTCTATTCAGAAACCATTCCTCCAAGTTTGTTAAATTACGATGACAGGTGTAGCTTAAACCAGAGACATATATAACGGACATTAGCAACTTCCCCAAGTCTCGTATTATGTCATGGTCTCCTGTATTTTTTTCCGGTAGAATCAAAATACATATACTATCTTCAGAATGAAAGATATTAAGTTTGAACCTTCCAAAGCATATCACTAAAACATCCAAGACACAATATGTTCATCAGATGTTTCACTTCAAAGTAAAAAGAACGCGAAGTTTCGGCATATGACTGAAACTCGGTAAAATAGTCGAGATCTTAAGAAATCGTTTGCCTACCTTTTTGTTAATGGTATATTTGTTGATCATCAGATCATTTCAAAACTTGTAACGGTTCGATTCCAATTTATAGTACAGCGCTAGCTCAGTGGTAGAGCGTTCGCTTAGTAACCGGGAGGTTGTGAGTTTGAGCCCCACTCGTGCCATGGCCACGTCAAACCTAAGACGTAAAAATAGGTACATAATATAGTTATTACTCCTTTGCCACCCGTTCGTCATTTAGATTGATTGATTGTTATTTTCCGCCATACTCAACAATTTTTCAGTTATCTGGTGGCGTCCAGTTTTTGTAGGTGGAGGGGAGAACCCGGATACAATGTGCCCGGGAAGAGACCACCGACCTTCCGAAAGTAAAGTGGCAAACTTTCTCACATATATCGGTGCGAGCGAGAATCGAAGCCGCGCCCGACTAGAGGTAACCCAGATTCTGTTAGAACTCTTTATGTTTTGGCTCAAAATAGTATACCCAGGTCTCATCACTAGTAACTAAATCATAGGAAGTCTTTTTGGTATATTTTGGATACAATTTTAATAATTTCTTTGCATTTTTAACGCGGACTCTTTTGTTCATCGCTAAGCAAATGAGGTATCCACCTAACCCTTAAGATTTTTTTTTCAAAATACCATGAACACCTGCTAACGACAAGTTTGTCATCTGAGCCAATTGCCTCACAGTATATCTTGCGTTTTTCTGTAAGATTTGGTGGATTTTTACGATGTTATTATTGGTTCTAACTGTTGCAGGGCGATCTTGGCAAGCAGCATCTTTGAAGTGTTCGTAACCTGTTTTAAATTTAGCAACCCACCTACACACAGAACTATGAGACATTTGACCATTCCCATGCATAGATACCACAGACCTCATGATGGATATCGACAGGTTTAATGCCAAGTAAGGACCTACCTTTTATATATAGGCCCTAATTTCAAGTGCATTGTTTGCTCCTTTTCCCAGTCATTTTGAATATAGTGTAATGAATACGCTATAAAGAAATGTACACTGTAGCAAAGTCGGTGAAATTGTGAACAAGAAATTTTCTTCCGTTACGGTTCAGTGATCAATCTATCGTGTCAATGTTGTTTCAGTAAGATATTTACACGATTTTCACGCGAAAATGAAATGACATTATTTTTAGAACATACTTCGTACATGCATTTTAAAGAATAATATGCTATACTTTAAGGTATTCTACCCCTAATAAAGGAGATATTTACTATCTTCAGCTGATAAACAATTAATTTAAATTTATTTATTGATGTGCTGAAAATTCCAAATACTACTTTATTAAATCAAATATATGAACACAAAATTTAATTAACATCTAGTGTTAATCATAAGATTTATTTCCCTTTACTTTAATTACTAATACTAATATTGTGAATCTTTTTAAGAGCCTTTCTCCAAACTTAATTTCCTTATTTTTAATCTATGAAAAATGTCTTTTCCCCATAACTTCAATGTCAGATCAATTTAGCCATATTTTCCATTTTGAATTTTTTTTTTAAATGTGTCTCGGTGAACCTCCACTTTTTGGTAACGTTCCAAATTTTGCTGGATTTTATTCTTTGTTAAGAAGATATTTTTGGGACTGATTAGGGGTAGATTACCTTAAGCAAACTTTATTCGCATAAGGGAAACATAAACAGAAATATTCGTATCTTGTGATTAATCATGCAAAAATTACTTTGTTAATTAGGTAGGAATGCTACATAAGAGAAATTTGATGTGGGTGAAAAATGGAGGATATGTACAACAATATTTTGAAATTGAAAGCTTTCAAATTTTCTTTATTTAGCAAAAAATTCAGTTTTAGTAGAATGTAATCTGAAAAAAATCAAAACCCCTGCTAACTTACTAAGCTACTCAACTAGACATTAACTTTTAAATGAATAGACAAATATTTGTGATATTTATATTTTCATTCATAGTTTTAAAGGAAGGAAATCATAATGACGATATAAAGTACCCCCTTAATCACCATTCTGATTCTACGCACAAATATTCTGTAGTTGATATTAAAAAGATGCTGGAGTTCCTCATTGACAATATTTACGTGTTCTTTAATGATCAAGTCTTCCAACAATCTGTTGGAATTCCCATGGACACGAATTGTGCTTCTCTATTAACCTTCTATGATTCAGGCGTTTTTCCAAAAGCTTACACATAGGAAGAAAAATCTCTTCTTGTGGCCTTTAACTAAACATTTAGATATATCGACGACGTTTTATCTATCTATAATGATCATTTTCATTCATATGTTGATTCGGTACATCCCAGTGATTTCGAAATGAAAAACACCATAGAGTCTTCCATATCTGCTTCATATTTGGATATTTTATTGAACATAGATGTTAACCGTAAACTGACAATTCAACTTTATGAAAACGGGCGACTTCAGCCTCTCCATTGTCAACTCTTCCATATTTATGTAGCAATATTCCATTATCACTTTCATATGGAGCTTATGTCTCCCACTGATTCGATACGCGAGAACACATTCTGCGTATGATCAATTTTTAAATCGAGGCAAGCTACTGACAAATAAGTTGATGCTACAGGAGTTTCAATAGTCTTGTTTGAAGCCAGCATTTCACAAATTCTACGGTCATAATGGTGATCTTATTTTAACAATAAACTGCTTTCTTTGTTGTTTTATTGGGAGATGAAGGTAGCAACAATTGCAGAAAAAAATCGTAACCCGTATTAACGGGTTACATAATTTTTTCTGCAATGATTGTTACCTTCTGACCTTGATATTCAATAATAACAGGTGTTATTAAAAAAAAACCGGATTAAACTAGTTTGCTACAAACATGTATCCATTGTCTATGATGAAATGTCAATTTCAAAGAAATATAAGAGAAAGGATGTTTGCAAATACAACCTGCCGTTAGGTCGAATGCTGTTTGACGTGTTTCATACCAGCTGTTAGACCGTTCTTTACACACTGAACTTGACTACGGATTACTCCGTTTACCGGTCAAATTACAAGGCTCACGGCGGGTGTGACCGGTCAACAGGGGATGCTTACTCCTCATGGGTACATGATTCCACCTCTGGTGTCTCCAGGGTTCCTTGTTTCCTCTTATTTTGTATCCTTTATGGGTTTTATTAAATTGATCACTGTTTGTTATCTTCACTTTTCAAACTCGATATTCGAAGATACTAGTACTCCAATTCCAACGAATATTTCTTATCGCGAATATGTCAGCTATATAGTTTGTTGTAGATAATGGCTTACTTTCGAATATGATAGCTCATTTTGGCAATGCGAATAAAACATCATTTAGGCCGTGATGTATTATATCTCTATCTCACGTCTTCACAAAACCAGTCGCGTTAGCCTATTGGTTAGCGCTCTCGCTTTGCAACCGAGGAGTCGCCTGTTCAATCCCCGGTGGCCGTGTCAAACCTACAAGCAAAACGTTCGAAATATGTCGTAACTGATCCTTCGTCAAACATCAACCATCAGAAATGAAAATCACCAGTCTTTCGGAAGACCTTAAGGATTGACACGGCACCGTGTCAAGGTAGGCACTGGATCCATAAAAAGAAGTCGCTGTTGTACGACTTAGAGCAAAATGCACAATACGAAACAATTTGTAGCACTTCTAAGAGAAACAGTGGAAGATTCTGGAATGGGACGTAAAACAATAAACAGACCGTTTCACAAACACCTAGCGAATAAACAAACATTTGTCATATTTCTCGATTTATCGGTTAATCTTTCGAAAAGGTTGAAAAAACAGTCCTAGTATTTTTGTATTTATATTTGGTGATGCGCGTGTATGCAAAAACGTTGTTATATGTGTACAGATTGTTGATATCAAAAAGAAATTTATAAAAAATAATAATAATAACTCAAGGCTTTCCTCTTTTATGATCTTATTTTTGCAACGTACTGAATGGTTGAATGGTCCCATTCTCAGGAGTGGCAGGGTGTATATATCATGGTCTTTGTGTATAAGAATTTATTGATAAAATCACAAGCAAATACAACCTTATGCCATAAAAACATCTAGACAAACAATCTCGTTCTAATTACAAAAAGAAATGTAATATCGGGTCTTAAGTTTTGTGGACTGGTCCCTGGAATTCTTTTTCCTATGAGGCAGTCACTGCAATGACACTACCATAAAAAGAAAGGCCGATAAGCCCTCCCCTAGAGGAATGAGAGTACCAAACCCCCGGATGCGTAACCCGGACGCAGTTTACCCCAAGATTGAGCGGGGGTATAAATGTTTAAGTGTGGCGTGATTGGCTAATATCAAGAGTGAAATTATTTGAAATTGGGAGAAATAATACAGAAGTTTAAATTAATTGTCGGGATGAAACATTATCGGACAAAATCGAGAAATGACTGAGGAAATTGCCATGGTAGGCATGTGTTTGAAATGAAAGGTGTAATTTACTGCAGATTGCCATGTGTTGTAAAAAAGTACAAATATGACAAATAAAAGCAACGGGACCCTAAATATATTTTTGTAGTTTTATATTAGCACTTGGAATGAATTTTGAAATCTTGGCGGTCATTTATCTAAAATTAATTTCGTTAATTAGTGAGAGGACCAAATGTTAGTATTAAGGTCTATGGGAAATGAATTGATACTCTTTTCCCTATAGAGACCCCATCGGGTAAATTTTTAATTCGAAAATAGTGCTTATTTCACTTTTCTTGAAACCAGAATCACGTTTTTTCTACATTTTTGGATAAATTAGATCACGCAAGAGCCAGGGGAATTAAGATCACACGATTTCAGTTTTTGGAGGTACTACAGCAATAAATTTGTATGCGGTTTTGAAGGCCATCGAGTTAAGGGGGGAGGGGTGATACCTGAGATGTACTAGGTGCCTCATAAAGTACAGAGATATTTTACCAGGTGTTAGTATCTTACATATTACCCGTTTCTGTCACTTAAGGCCGTGCATCAGCCTGGAGATCCTGGTATGTTTCGGGGGCAGATTTCTACGGAAGGGGGTGGGGTAAAAGTTTTATCATAGAATCTAATCAGCAGGAAAGCCAGGTAATAGCCATTTAATTTAATGGGCACCTATATAGCGTAAGATTCATAATATAGTAAAAGTATGCAGATTTCTCCAATTACTACTTAATAAAGGTGTATATTTCAATTTTTGTGGAATTTTCGGGAAATTTGGGGTCATTCTCAAATTCCGGGTAGATTCCACCCTGATCAAGACGTTCAGAAAATTTCATCTTCAATTGATTATAGATTTAATAACTAAGAAAACACATGCAATTATAAAGTTTATTACAGTCGTCAGCTTGATTGCGAACTTGTGACAGGTCTCAGAATCATTCATTCCCTGTAATGGCGCTGTCTGCAGACGGCTCACTTTTTAAGGGGGTCACAGTATCATTCACATTAAAGTTAAAGGACTAAATTTTCATCCATTTACACTTCAATATGTAAAGTCTTTGAAAATAACAAATTTGCTTGATTTTAAGGTCATTAACATTATGAGTATAGGCAGTTAATTGCATTTCGATGTCAAACGTTAAACTTTCTGTATCGCCGCTGCTATGATCCTTTACTGTCATAAGCATCTTTTCTAAAACTATTTTTATCTCCTCGATATGAAGAGTTCTAATATGATTTCCGAAATATGTATGTACATCGACGCACTAATATTTAAGAGGTTTTCCCCCAAACTAACAGAGTTAATGTACATGTAACTAAAGTGATGTTATATGATAACTTATGCAACATAAACTATTTGATTTCATACCAGATGAAAGGATCGGAATTTAAGTTCATTCTTGACAAATTTAACTCTTGGACTTCTCCGTTCAACCTTATTTGCGATCTCATAATGCATGCAATGTATGAGCCATCTTCACACATGATCAGAAAGAATATTTTGAAATCGAATTCATCTTTCTTGTATATAGGAATAAGAATTTATCAGACTAAATCTCTGCGTGTTCTTGTCCTCTACCATTTTTGTTGTTGTTTAGCATGGTATATTAGTAGGGTAGTCACGTGATCAGCTCTTGGCTCGTTTCGTAAATTAAGTGTTCAATAACAAGGATCGTATTTCAAGCTAGTTCGTTATTCATACAATGGCATTCTTTAAAAAAAATTTGGCATATGAACCTCAGAATACAGCAGGAGTTGGAGATGAGAATGCTCAAAGAAATTTTTTTTACGTTTAACGCTTCGTATTCAGTGTAGAACAATAGTAACGGTGATATGGTGACTTATAGAGACAAACAACCTACCCAAGGATACCTCGTCAAGTTTGGTTGAAATTGGCGTAGTGATATTTGAAAAGTCGAAATGTGAATAGTATACGGAATGGACAAGTGTTTTGATAAGCTTAGATGGTTTTAAAATCTTAATCAGAATAGGCTCCTGATAGAAAAAACTTCTGAATTTCGAGGTATTCATAGCAATTTCACCCAAACATGCCATAATACATCCTTGTAAAAAAGATACTAGCCTAGTGATGTAACTACTGGTTTGTTCAACTGTAGTATTCCTTTCATTTCATGCCCCCTCTAGGGATCACCAAAAGGACCATAGAGTTTTACAGAAGAGAATACTAGTATAGGATACATGCATATCTTTTTTAAAAAAAACTTCCTCTCCAAAACAAGGTAGAAGTTTGTTAAAAGAATAACATCTTCACCTACTGTTTAAAGGCATTTAAAATATGATTCTGGAGTAAGTATGGGTCGAAAAGGGAGCAATAAGTTTTACATGGGAAAGTGTTGGGATTTTTTTTTTTTTTTTGAAAGGAGTACAATTTGTCAAATCAATATGCACACAGTTTTGTGTAATGTGGATTCAAGATGTACAAATCATAAAATCCGAGGTTGCAAGAATAATTCAGATATAATAAAATAGGTATCGCATGAAAGTGCTATCAGGACTATTTCTCTGTATATGACAAGGTGACACAGCAGATCTTTACGACTCTTGTTTCTTGCTGATATGAACATTTTAGATTTACTTCTTCTATAGTTCTTTTATGTTTGTACAAACATCTGTAAGCACTTGCTTATAAACTGCTTCATCTGCCGACATTTGGATGAACCCGAATGATAGCAGCACAAAGATTGCTTCTTCCTCCGCACACCTCTCTAAAGTGACAGCCTAATCCTGCTACCGTCAAAACCAATCAGCCGAACCCGAGGCAAAACAACTTTTATCGAATTCCTCCACTACCCTAATTAATTGAAAGCAATTACATTTCTATAAAAATCAAGAACATAATCTTGAACCAAATGTCTTGAATTCTAAAACGGAAATTTTTTTCTGTGCGCATGTCCTATATGGACACGTCATCCGTGAAAGCGCGGATATCATTTTCAAGAAGAGGTTCTGGTAGCCCTGCCAATTTTCACACTTTATCTTCGCGGTAATAGAGTGGACAGTTTTCCCGGTCTCTGCCTCAAAGAGGAAATATTTTCTTATACATCTTGACTTATACTTGACTTGTCATCTCAACATGTCAAAACCATGGCCATGGTCAATTCTGCCCAACTCAGCTATTGAGAATTACAAGAAAACGGTAAGATGGATATTTATTTTTAAATTTGTTTCAAATTTAAGTTTGACTGAAAAGGGAATATATCAGTATTAGAATTTCAATATGTAATTGCAGCAATAAGTCATTTAGAGGTGTATATGATTTTAGACATCGGTGACAGAAAAAGTTTGTAATGAGTGAAGTGGTTCGCATTTCTACTAAATAATTCATTGGTCTATAGCAGCAATAACACAAATACTATGTTATGCATGGGGCAGTTGTTTACAATGAAAAATAAGGAAGCAGTTCAATTTGTGCATGAATTCAACTAATCAGTGATTTTTCGATTGTTTTAATTAAATCAGAACACCGATGCATCCTCTCTCCACCCACAAGACATGGGATTTATTATGTTTATGCCCTCTCCTCGTGTACCCACCCTACCGTTGTGTATAATTAACAGTTTTTGTTTTATGGGGTTGTGGGTTTTTTTCCGAACATCTGCGGTAAAATGCCAAGTATTCAATAACTAAAGGAATTTCAGTCAAATGAAAGAAGTACTAACCATAAAGCATTCTTAAACCGCTGATTGAGCAAAACCTGAGGATCAAAGGAACGGTTAATTGTGTCGGAATCGAGATGAAATTGCTTTTGTTTTCGTCGTGAAAGACATTTGGCGAGAGAAACCCACAATAAGAGCAAGGTTTTGAGAAAAATCAATCTTCTTAAGCATAAATTTTCAGATTGTTATATTCCCGTGATTGAGAACGTGTAACACACCTATTAAACATTGTCATGAATAGATATGATTTGTAGCAAAGCTGTTGTGATATTGCCTTCTGCATTTAAAAAAAAACAAAAGGCGAATTCATTCAAAATTAGATAGACAAAACTCCTGTGGAACTCTAACGCACAGTATATAGCTTAACTCCTTAATCCACTGAACTAATCAGACAGTTTAGAAATTTTCAAAGGAAAAAGTTGATATTTCTTATTTAATTTTTGTGTCATTGGCGTACTTCCGGTTAAAAATTGTGACGAAGTTTAAGGGAAAAAATAGTTGAAGAAAAGAGGTATGAGGATTTCATGTGAAACATAGATAACATGTATACAATAAATCTTAGATCCCAGGATAACCAATGAAAGCTTGAGAGCTGATGTCCAATGGGGTCCTTTATTTGTTTTTTTTCCATTGAGGTTTGCTTGAGAAGTCATTAGTGTGGGGAAGGAAACTGAAAACCCTTTACAAAATTCCCTTGTCCTAGTGGACTCTCTCGAGTAATCAAGGATCGCACTCCGGATCGCAGAGGTGAGAAGCAAGTGCGCTACCTGGACAAATAACCCTTGATGTAGGCTCAGAGAACTACATGCTGAAGGCTATCCGTGCACGTCGCTGCAATCTTTGGATCAACTACGAGCCGAATTTCCAGTTTACTCGATCTTGGTTGGAAAATAACACCTCAATTTCAGCTACTTCATGATTTATTTCTTAAATTTTCTTGCATGACGCCTGGAATTTGAGAACCACCTGTTGGTGCTGCACTGGATAACATGTAAAGGTTGAGAAGTTCTTTTTTTTATTAACCCAATCTTGTTAACCCAATCTGGATAGGTATGCATTGCAGGTCAACCCCTGCAAAAACAGTGTCTATCCCCAGCAACAGAATGCATGTCTCTCATGCAAGCTACAAAGTTCAAGTCCTGATCGACCTCGACACATGAAGTAATGCAATGAATACCTTCTGCTGCTCCGCCATGCAATCAGTAGCACAACTTCAGAAAGTAAATGAGACATTATATAGACCCCACCTGTCGTAACGGTGTTACTTGCTATGCGTTTAAAATGAAAAGGATTTTTCGATATTGAAGATTTTTTTTTCACTATTAGTGTTGTGAGTGCTTGATGAATCAAAAATAAACTCGCTATATATGTTTGTTGAGAGATCAAGTCTACTCTCTACTCGAAAAGCAACAGAAATAGAATATTCGGCTTTGATTTAGTGACAGTGACTAATTTTATGGCTTTGATCCAGGGTATCAAGAAAAATCTCAACTCTGCAAATTGTTTGCGCATTTCTCTTCCACAGATTATATAACGATACAACAGCAACGTCAAGCAAAGGATATGGAATAGTGACACGTCTTTACATCCATGCTTGAATGTCAAACACAGTGATTATCAAACAGACTGAAAGGCAACTTGATATTACCGAAAAAATAGCAATAACTTGTACTTAGTCTGTGGTTATGTAAACAAAGAGTGCCCAGGAAAATCCGATAGGTAAACTCCGCTTAATTTAGGTCAAACTGGTTTGATTTCTTCTACATTTGGTTAAATACATCTACATTGTTGCGAGAACATTTGGATAATTATTTTTAGAACAAAACCTGGACCAACTACTCAAAAGGAGAGTAATTCGATTTAAAAGTAAAACACGTAGAGAACCTATGGATAAGCATCACCTTTGTAAAGAAAAAAAACTTTGTGCATATCACAAAGGAGGATTAGGTTCACACTATAAAAGTATAGAGAATAGAGATGTTGGATCCACATCGCTTTAAGAAAATCTAATTGTAAAGCTCTGTCTTCACCACGATACAAGAGATTTTTTTTTTAAATAAATATCAATTTGGCACCAAACAATACTGGTTCAATATGAAATAAAAGAATAACAGCAAAAAATCTTTGTCCACACCAAGGTAGGAAAAAAGGAAAGAAGAGTAAGAAGTAAAACCCCCACTGAATCCAAATACCTAGTTAGGAGAAAAAACCCTGGGTATACCCCTCAAAATGAGATCACAAAGAAATTGCTGTGGGTTCTTATCAAGTTAGAAAAAAATAGTTAAGAATAAATTAGAAAGTAGGGCACTCGTTTCTTAAACGGCAGACCCGGGTTCGATTCTCGATTTCGGCACCGCGTCTAACTTAAGGCGCTCAGCATAAGAAGTACAAGTCAGGTCGTCTGATACGAATGCCACGCGTTACGATAGGTTGATTGATTGATTAAATATTGTTTAACGTCTCGCTCGAAAATCTTTCACTCATATGGAGACGTCACCATTGCCGGTGAAGAGCTGCAAATTTAGGCCTATGCTCGGCGCTTATGGCCTTTGAGCAGGGAGGGATATTTTACGTGCCACACCTGCTGTGACACGGGACTTCGGTTTTTGCGGTCTCATCCGAAGGATCGCCCCATTTAGTCGCCTATTACGACAAGCAAAGGGTACTGAGGATCTATTCTAATAACCTGGATTCCCGGAGTTAGTACGAGAAAAATAATAGGGCATATCCCATCTTAATAAAGTATCTACAAGCTTGTTCTAGAAAATCCATTAGTGACCCAATCTAATTAGATTGAGTAGTGACCTTGACCTTTGACCTTTTGATACCAAAATAAATAATTGTTTTCCTCTCTTGATAACAAAGCCACACGTGTAGTATCAAATCAATTGAAAAAATGATATGGCCTCTAAAGTATCTGCAAGCGTTTCTATGAAGTCCTAAAGTGGCCTTTGACCCCACAGGGTTCTTTCCCCCTTGATAACAAAGCTACATGTAATATATCAAATCAATAGAGGACATATGTGGCCTTTATAGTGTCTACAAGCTTTTTCGTTAAAGTCCTGTAGTAACCTTGGCTTTTGACCTTTTGACTCCAACACCTTTAGGGTTCTTTCCTGATAACAAAGCTACATTTAAAGTATCAAATCAATCGAACAAATAATATGACCCTTATAATGTCTACAAACTTTTACTATGAAGTTATGTAGTGACCTTGACCTTTGACCTTCTGACCCTGAAATCAATAGGGTTCTTCCTCTTTGAATAACAAAACTACACATGAAGTATCAAATCAATCGAGCAAACAATGTGATCTGTCAGTGTTTTAGCTGCCATTGTCGCCAACACACCAGGGCGTACACATCGATTTGACAACATAAATGATTGTTAATTTTTCATTTTATTATGCATGGTTTTATAGCTAGAAAAAAAACCATAAATGTAATCTTAAAAGCCTCAAAACCCATGAGTTTCCGGGGGTTCGCCCCCTGGGCCCTGGACTCATTGGGAGTCTTAAAACGGCCGCCCAGACCGTCTATTCTGGATTTGTCACTGCGCGTACACGTCACTTCCAGCCTAGCTACGCTACTGTTTGTAAAGTGTTTACAAGCTCGGTGTTGCACACATTCGTCATCTTAAGAGAGAGCAGGGCTTACCGACACTAAGATGGTTGATTGTATATTGTTTTGTCTTGTTCGAGAAACTTTCATTCAAATGGAGACGTCACTATTGCTGGTGAAGGGTTGTAATAATTTGGCCTATGCTCACCGCTTACGACCTTTGAGGAGGGAGGGATCTTCATCGTGCGACACCTTCTATGCCACGGGGCCTCGGTTTTTGCGGTATCATCCGAAGGACCGCCCCCATTTAGTCGCTGCGTACAAGAGAGGGGTACTGAGGACCTATTCTAACCCGGATTCCCACGGGAAATCAACATAAGAATAAAATAATAATAATAATAATGATTAGGTTTTATATAGCGCTTTTTCCAGCATAGCGCTTCACAATACATCATTACCCCAGCAGACCTTAGAACATTCCAGAGCTTTCTAAAACGTCATGTTCATAACAAAGTGGACAAAGTACTGTATTTTATTTGACGGTTGTCGGGATGTAAGTTCTTCAACTGCATTTTATTGCATAGTTTGGCCTGGACTTCTCGAAAAAATCTTTTAAAAGTCGGAACATTTTGTAATTCCTTTTCTGATGGTAATAACTTTTATCTAGTACATATTATATAGGAACGGCTTTACTCCTTAACCTTCAATTGACAAAGTGAGTTGAATGCTGCTTACAGTCGTTTTGAATGTCACGAATTTACATACAGTTTTAAGACAGATCTATGTTATAAATGTACCGAGATGTTCGTCACAAAATTTGAATTTGTGTTAAGATTAGCATTAAATTCAAAGAGTTACTTCCCTTATAATTCTAGGTATTTAAAAAAAAACACAACAACAACAAAACTTGTATATGAAACCTGTAAATATCTACAATTTAAAAAATGTGCGATTGTTTTTACATACGGTGATTAGAGAAAGCTTTTCTCAGAAAGATGTACAATGATATTTTCTTTGAAATTAGTTCGGCTCTGCTATATTGATGGGATGTAGAGTGTTTACTCTCGGGGGTACTTATTACGTTATGCTTACAAGTATTTATAACATAGTACGAGTTTTGTTATAATCTTTAATGGCAAACATTTTCAAAGAAAATAACGGAAATCAAGAATATTTAGTAATTTATATCTACCCGTATATTCGGATATTTTTTTTTTATTTTTTTTTTTTACTAATTTGAATATGGTGTCCGAACAAAAACTGAATACTAATTAGTTGACTATTCTTTAAAGTCCCTTAGCTTGAAATCTTTGTGTGCGGAATCTTCCAACAAAGTAAATCATTATCACTTGCCATGCGCAATCAGGTCGTTTACTACTGTTCATCTTTTAATATATATGATGATGATTTCATGACACACAGAAATTTTATATCAAATGCCAAATGATAATGATGTCCCTTTTGGATTTCTTCGCCAGATCGCTGGGTTCAGTTCCGTGTCATGGTCTCTCAGTGGATGAGATCGACCTTGCTAAGGAGCAGTACCGCCAAACACAATGGCACATGCTTTCATCTGAAGCCAGAGATAAGCTCTATATTTTATCACGCCGTAGGAGATGGAAATTACGACTCTATCACATTTTTATAGGACAATAAACGTAGGACACTGAGCATAAAATATATGTAATTGCGAGCAGAAAACAATCATGAATGTCAGCATCCCATGGCTGGAAAGGGAGCGTGAAAACTCCCTTTCCACAACATAAACATATAACATAACTTAAAGCTTGTAGTATTTGCCTTTAATAAGTTTCTGTTGAAGGAATACTTTCTAAACTTCGACAATGTCCAATATTTACCAATACTGTGTACACAAATCGCAGGTGAGATGTAATGATTTATTTTTATTCATTGACTGCTTTTAACATTTATTTTTTGAAATTTATTTACGAAATAATATTTTTTATTATTTATCTATTTATTTTGGAAAATACACGAGGGCATGAACTACGACACTTTACTCTAGAGGATTTTAAGAAGAGCTTCCTGAAACGTGTGCTGGCGTGAAGCGTTGCTGTTCATACCTTCATGTATTTTCATCTATATTTAAAGTTTACTTTCATTTCCTTCGGAATATTCCCAACCGTTGAAATAGTTGTACTATATTTATCAAGATTTATACGCACATCGTTAACATTCATGAGGGAATGATATTCATTTCAATTGGTAAAAATATCGAAGATAAAAACATTGGAAATGTAAATATTGTTATATGTATACTATATATACCTTGATTAGAAATAATTAACTGATCTTTTTAAAGTTAAATTTGGAAGTTTGCTCGGCTGCTGTTTAATATCTTTCCAAGTAGACACATATACTCGTACATGTATACTCATTCAGATAATGCAATTCAATCCATATATTTTTAAAGTGCTATCAGAATTTGAAGATTACAGTATACATTTTAATCATGAATAACATATGTATTGTAAAACTAAACACAATTATTTGCAAGAAAATGCCGAATAATTTGAAAAGGAGGAGGTTGATGTTTGATTTGTAGTCATCCAATAGTAAAATTGAAGCAATGCTAAAATAAGTATGATTTGCACAACTTTTCAGAAAAAATATATAAAATGAATCCATGAGCTATGTTAAAGAGAATTATGTTTTGGGTAAGTGCTTCTTATCGATTATAATTTGATGAGGAATCATAAATAAAATATACGCCTATCAAATGAAGTGTATGCAATGTCAAATTCGTAAAATTTGAACATATGCAAATTTTGCGTTATTCTAGAAAATATGCCACGCTTCAAAACGACGCGCAATATTCTAACTTACATTGTATCCAACACATCAAAGGTGGCAGCGATATTGACAATATGCATGGAAATATTAATTAATATGATGAAATATTTGCTAATCCGGTCAGCACAAGACCATTTTTCTAAGCAGTCGAGAAATAGCTATCGCCGGTGCGACACCAATCACTGCATATGCAAATCAATTTGATTGAAAGTTATACTGAAATCACCATTGGTCAACAGCTTTGGTAACACATTAGAATACAATCTTTTAATATACATGCAATAGACATTTCTACGGTGATAAACGACATAAGTTGAATATCCAAAGAGTCGTTTCACGTCAATTGTTATCATACAAAATGTGCAGATATTGGAGCTATGAGTTACTGCATCCTTAGTAAATATTCACCCACGCTTGCAATCAGTAACGAAAGGACACAGAGCTGACACTGACAGCTGTATTGCTCATGCCTGGAACGTCGTCTCAAGGTTATTGTTTCGTGGTTTTAGTTTCCTTGTTTCGCAGCATTTTTGTGCTATATAAGAAATCTTCTTAGAGAAACTAATGTCTGAAAAGATCATATAATATTCACTGATGCCTTAGGCGCTAGTTTCTCAACCGAGAAGTCTAGTGTCCGATTGATGTTTAATCTGAAAGCCTAAGGTGCTCACTTCGCAAACGAGAGGTTTTGGGTTCGATTCCTGACGGCCATGTCAAACTTAAAGCATTTAGAATGGGAAGTGATTGGGGTTTTTTTGTTGGTTTTTGGGGGGGTTTTGGGGGGGGTTTTTTGTTTTTGTTTTTTGCCAGTGTCTGGTATTAGTTGTTAAGTACGGGACTTTCGATTGAAGCCTTCAAAACCAAAGTGCTGCGTCACAATAAGCGTTGGCACGATAAAGAAGCTCCAACTAAACGACCCAGAGTGTCTAGGGTAGGCCAGAATATGTGAAACTTCTCACTCTGGCTGGTGACTTCTCTATATATCAGTAAAGGATTCTCAAACAGAACGTAAAACAAATAAACACACAGCCGGATTTTGAGGAACATTGTAGGGAACAGTAATTTTTTGCTTAGATCAAAGTATCAATGGTAAAGTCCTAAAATTGTCTGAAACCGGGTAGATTTGATCTTTAAGTTACTCTGTTCGATCTATGGATGTGGTTCGATAATTAAACTATAATTTCGCTAACGTCGTTGTGATTGTAGAACTACCACTCATATGGTCTAGTTGCATTTTGATGTCGGTTTATCATTCGAATATTTTCTCTGCATACACAAGGGGTGGGGGGGATATTTCGATTATAGGAAGAAATATCGTTTACATATTTAAAGCGTCATTTTCATATTTGGAAAAAAAATCGACTTCTGCTTCTTCATTTAGAAAATATGAGTGAAATCAAGATTTGTTAATTTCGTCGACATGCATCGGACGTTTCTACTTGGCAATCGATATAGTAGGATTCAATGTCAGGGGTCATTCAGGTGAGGTTTGAGAAACGAAAAGAGGCAAATTACCACTGCATTAAGGGAGACCGTAACAGAGGCTTACATTGTAAATTCTAATTGGCATTCAACGATTTATCATACAACAGCAGTTACCAGTGTATCATAACTGCTTTCAGAAAAAAGGAAGAAGAAAAAAAAAGAAAGAAACTGGCACTGACAACTGCGCTATGTTTGTCCGGAACCTCACCTTGACGTTCCTGTCGTGATTCCAATATACACTGTAGTTTGATTTCTGCGGTTAGTTCCATTATGTTCGGGGTTATTTTTCGTTATTATCTATAACTAACATATGAAATTAATTGATATTTAACTAATTTTCAATTTGATTGAAAATGACGACGGTAACAAATATCCTGAATGGATTAGAACTTTGGTAATTTTATTCTATATAAATTTATAGAATTTGTATTTCCAATGTTTTTGCCTTCGAAATCTCTACCAATTGAAATGATAGCAATTTCCTCATGAATGTAAACAAAGTGCATATGAATCTTGATAAATATAGTACAGCTATTCGAATTCCGTTAGAAATGAAAGTAAATTGCAAATATTGAAAAAATTCCTTCAATATATACTTAGATTATTAAAATCACGTGAATAGTCTATTGACATCTAAATTGGAACTTGTTGTCAAACAGTGTATACAGGTTTATTTTTGTTCCGTGGTCTTATAAACGGTTTCGCTTTCGATTTGCACACACAAAGTTGTGTTAAAAAAGAAATAAGAGAGAATCCAGTTTCTTAAATTCGTCGATTGGAAAAGAGGGCGAAAGGGGCGAAAATAAAACGACGGCGAATATTTCTCGGCATATAGTTTCTTCTTAAAATGAAATAATAATAATAGTAATAACAGTCAACAACTGATGAAAAGACGAGTATGTTTCCGATTTGACAGATAAGCTACTTGTAACATAGGCAGCTCGAATCCTTTCAGCTCTGCCTAAAATATCGCCCTGGGCTTCCCCCTCCTCCCTTCCACCTCCGATTTCTTATTTTTATATCAGACATATGTCTCATACATTTGTTGTTTAGGTTATATTGATATACGTAACACAATCTGAAAATTGTAAATATAGTTGACAATATACTTATATGTATGAGTGCTAAATTTTGCTGTAAGCACCAGATTCCTGTATCCCGGTATACATGTAATTGCGCGGGAGATGCCTCGAGCTAGGCTGGCAACCCGCTCCACAACCAGAAGATTTCATCGTGGGTCCTTGCTGCAGTACTAGTATATTGTTTATCTAGACAGTAAGTTGTTACGGAACTTGCATAAGTAAACATGAACTACGGACACCCTGTATTGTTTTGACTATTTATACGGAATAGACGATAATGCGCAACACCTAATCAAACAACATTAAGTGTATGTATGTATTCTTGAACTAATACTCATTTTGATACAAATACGGTAAATCATATTACTAACACAATTTGCGTAATTGTTGTTGTTTTTTGATTCATAAATATTATTGGGTTGGCTTTTAGGGGTTTATTTATTTATTTTTCCTTTTTTGATTTATGGGTTTATTGTGCGCACAAACGGTTCGTATCCATCTTGAGAGACAATTCTTAATGAATAATAAAAGAATCAACATTAATGTAACAGTATAATAATGATATATTGTCAATATTTACATAAAATAAATATCGAAGACTACTTCATTTTTGTATCTGGTATGACAATTGAACCTCACTGTCATCAAGCGTCATATTCAAAATTGTGACGAAATCTGGATTTGAACCAGAAAAGTCCCAATCATTTTAATGACACAATACATGTATTCTTTATTGAATAAATCGTTTCATCAAAAACATGGCAAACGTCTTTCTTAGTGGGCCTGAGTCACCGAATATAGATATAAGAGGACAATGCTTCACATATCTTTTTTTGCAAAGGTTTTGCTTTCATTGGAGGTGGGGCACAGATGGACGCCTTTAATCAGATTGGAAACTTCTCAGGGAAGGAGATTCTATCGTAAATCTCTCATGACATATACCATGCCACACTATGCCATAGTTTTATTTGTCTTTTAATTGAGAGTACTTGTAAGGTGCACGCGTGCTCCGTTTCATCAATCAAATCTGATTAGGTGGTTCCCATCTGCGGTTGACTTAATGAGTGGAGGTAGGAATGGTGAAGTCGTAAGCGCGTGCCTTAGCATCGCATAGCGGAATTCCCTTGCTCTAAATAGGTATCACAGTTACAACCAGGCGGGCATCGACAGGGAGAACAATAAAATTTTGTAATCATTAAATTCAAAGTTTTTTTTTTACTGATATATAAGTTGTACTTTAATCGATGTTTAACGATCTCTTAATATCGGACACGTTGTGATGTTGTGACGCAAATAATCAAATCAAAACTAAAGAACGTCTTGAAAGATGATTCACTTACATTTTTATCGATTTAAAAAAATAAAAAGAAATCTGCTCAATTTGCTCAAAACAAAGAACAATATATATACTGAGAGATCATATTTCATCCAAATGATGATCTTTTCATTTTATCGCTCTATAATGCCAGAGTGTTTTGACTCTATTTCCCAACACACAATCAAAATTATTACTTGTAAACGATAAATTTCATTATATACCCTATGCGAGCAGCAAAAATTACGTGCTTTTTGCTCCGGTTTTCATCAAGAAAACGTGGGCTTCAAGATAATACTCCGCATCTGTAAATGTGGATATACATTTACAAAAGAATCTTTTCAAAAAAAGTTACCATAGCAACCTTTACGAGAGGGAAGGAAAGCAACATTTGTATGCAGTATTCTCAACGAATCGTGCTAGACAGAATACACGACCTAAACAATATCGCAAATATTGCATTTGACACGTGCAAATGTTCTAGGTTGTGCATCTGATATCCCTTGATATCACAGTGTATTTCTCAACTAGTTGTGCCAGCAAAATACCGAATAATTTGAGGAAAACGTACTTTTGTTTTAAGATTAAAGGAGTTAAAAGGTAAGCGTTTGTGGCATCATATTTTCGTAACTGTATTAAAATCGGTCATGAAATATCCCATATCATCTGACTCGGATTGGTCAGCATTTACACGGGGATTTGTTAGCGGTGATGAATTTTGTATCATTTGATTGGATTACGGCAGTGCAGTGCTAAACTGCCGAGTTCCCGCAGTGTGTACTGTAAGCCGCGCCTGTTGATCACTATCTACCATAATATAAAACCCATCTACTGTTTTTGACAGTGGTACTATTTTAGGTTCAGTCGCTGTAACATTCCAAAATGTGAGTACTTGACATTTGTACCTTTTTCCTTTTAATATTTTGTTTCTGCCGACGTAGGAATAATGTTCATATATAGTTTTTTATGTAGATTTTTTTTATAACAAAATGTTTGTGAAATTTTTAATTTCACTAATGTCGATCTTCAAAGAATATATTTATCTTAATGGCGCGATGATATGTAATTATCAAAAATAAAGACTCCCCAGCTCTTACGTAAGGCGAAAAGCTTTTGTGAGTCACTAATTTCACAGCAGACTGTTTTTAATTAAAGTCTTCATGTTTATAATAATGCACTCATGAAGATGAACCGAAACTCAGAGTTTTGTATGAAGTGTAGAACTTAATGTTTTACAGCTTTTCATTGTTCGTGTTTTTGCGAAAGCGATTGAATTTCGAAATTTTGTCTTTATAGTTACCATAGAAATGCAAAGTTGGGTAATCTAGTATGGAAAATATAAGATTGCCAAGATTCACCAATATGTATGTGGTATTCGTGTGGCATTGACACACCTCAATTTGGAATGTGAATTTATGTTTTTATTCATGATTATGTCATAGATTTTTGGCGAGTTATTTACGGTAATATGGCACAAAGAAACAGTCATGTAAAAACGTATTCATACGATGTTTCGATACCATTCGCAAATGTCAATAATTAGTCATTACTGACATCGTCAAAATGTTTTATCTTAATCATATAAACAAGGGGAAATAGTTTGAACATTCAAGATATTTACAACAGAGGCAAGTTCTATGACCCGCTTCGCGAAAACAGTAGCTAAGAATGAGCGGCCCCTTATCACCCGGGAAGTCTTGCATTGCTCAGCAGGTGCAAGAATTGACTTATATTGGCACGTGAAACGCAGGTCATTCAGACATTAATGATTTAGAGGCCTAAGTTATTGACGCAATCAAGATTTCAAACGAAGGCATTCATTTTAGAGATGGCTTTGATTCTATCATAGTCACTGCAAGATCAGTTTCTGACTGAAGGGGAAAAAATAGCTAAGACACTCTTCATACAATACGCATTATGCAACACGTATCAAAAGCACACGAGGAAAGTTTCTTGAATTTCCTTTTTACACTTGCCCTTGGAAAAGCTCCGATACCAACGAAAGTTTTTAGTAATTGGTTTGCCTTCCTTTCATATTATTTTAAAGGAATTCAAGAGAAAAAATAGATTTTGGCATATTTTCGAAAACCCTCCGAATACTTTTTGTGTTAGTAACGTTAGTCAATGCGGAAGTGCATGGATACAGAATCGGTAGAACCATAAAAAGACGAGACACTCCATAGAATTTTATCTTGCTTTCACAACCATCCTTCTTTGTGTTCCGCAATACGTGCCCGTGTATAACGTCCAATCAATTATATGCCTTGCCCATCAAAGAGAATGGTGCAAAAATATATTCATCTTTCTGCATGAAGTAGATAGAGGCGTACGCTTCTACTTAGTTTCATTACGCAATGCTCTTCATATCTTTTGGGTAGGAAAGAGCAATGGGGCAATTATAACTAAATGAATTATTTGTACGAGAGTAAACTTGGAAGGGCAATAAAATAATTATTACACGAGCATAAGTGCCTTCACAGCAGCTTCCATTGACACGACCAAGCTCTTAAGTCTTTAAATATCAAAAAACGTGAAATCATGAGAAGATTGACAGATATCACTATAAGTAGTAAATCCATGACTTGAATAAAATATTCTTACATCTTTGATCATTAATACTTTGCTATATCTTAATTACTGTGTTCCTGAAATTGGCTTCTCCTAACCACGTGCACCAACTTATTTTCTTCATTTCAAGCAAATGAATCCATCATAAGAAAAAGGTCTTTAACAATATAGATAAAGTTTTCTATCATGTGTTCCACATTTTCAGAAAACTTTAGAACATGTTGAGATATCCTTTAATAATTTATTCAAAGGGTTCAGTAGCAAACTACGCAAACGGCAAGACAACAACGAAAATATATCACAATCCAATTAGTACAAAACAGCATCTAGTATATAGCTGATTTAGTGTCAATGTTTTATGTAGAAGTATACATAAACCTGTAATATTTACTGCTAAATGAGTTCGACAACAGGTTAGTAACCTACGATGATCATCGAAACGTGTCCTCATCATCAGTACTGTCAAGATCAGGAACCACACATGGTTTGGGTTAAAAGAATCCGGATGCAACACTGCATTTAATAACAGTGGATGATGCCAGTGCCAAAAAGATCACTTGGCTGAACTTGTTTTGTCTAAGAGTAAGACTTCCCGATATATCATTGCCTAGGATTGTCCACTAACGTACCACTTACTCGTTTTTACAGTACAAAATGCCTGCACCGGATGCCGAAGGATTGGGACCGGAAATTAAGGATAACACTGACGGGTCCATCTGTGTTCAGTACCATCCCAACAAAAGCGGTCGACATGAAGTCCAGATGTGTTACGAAGGCTGTGCTGTGGAAGGTGAGAAAATACAGACGATTGATTAACAATAACGAATTGCAATGTTAGGATAACTATAAAAAACGATAAGTGTTGATAGTGATTACCGAATTAGTCGCCTCTTAGAATGTATTAGTGCCCTCCCTGAATGTTATCGATGTAGGATCTTAAGCCAAACAAAATACATTTAGTGTGACTGATAAGAGATTTACTCTAAACCATACTAACTAATGCATGTTGCAAAGAAAGAACAACTAACACAATCTTCAGTAATTTGGCTTGGAGTTTATAGATATTGTATATCTTGCAGTTATCAATTACACACACTGAAAATAACCAAATTTAATATTTTATAGTGATAAAATTTAGATAAGTTTTTACATCGGTAATTAAAGGATTGAGATAGATTGATTGGTTTTAGCTCACCTGAGCTGAATGCTCAAGTACCTATTTCTGATCCAATGTCACATTTCCAAATTCCATCTGGGACAAATGTTAAGAAAATTGTAACACTAGCATATAGGAAAGCATATTTCATGATCCCTTTCCCCTTTGGTGAGGGTCATGACCTCTAACAATGATACAATCTTTCGATTTTTATTTTTTATTTTTGTGCAATTATGAAGAGCAATGAATCTTTTATCGGAATGGTAAAGTTAAGCACTCCTATGCATGTCAAGAATTCAGACCCTAGGATGTATTTATAAACATGTAGTAGATAAATTGAGTGCACTGTTGAAATAAGCAAGTACCAAAATTGAAATTCATGGCCACTAGCGGTTCAGACCTTAGGACGGGATCATCTTGATCACATACTTAAAATGATTTAGATCGTCAAGCATTTTCTTTTTACTGCTGGAACTGTATCAGAATGGCAGTGCTCCTCCATATTTTGAAATCCATGCCACCCGGTATAAGACACTGGAATTCAAGAAGGAACTAATATTATTTTGATGTTAAAAAGTGCAGGAATACCATAGAAATATTTTTCACTCTTTCAAATCTAGATACATATATATAAATGCATGATTATAATATTGAAATCGTTCCCTTGGGGATGAAGTCCAGTGAAGGACAGAGTTTATAAATATTTCAAATCGATGAAATACCTACTACCAGAGAGCTAGCTATCAAACTTCATGCATATTGATTACTCCTGTTTGGAATCACCAGGTTTGTCTGTTTGTCACAAAATTTGTCTGAGGAAAAATAGATTTAAATGTAAAACTTGCAGAAGATTTGACAGAAGTTTCATATGGCTTGAGAATGTTGCGTGTTCATGATTAATGTCATTTAAGGTCAAGGTTATTAAAATATATATTTGAATTATTCACATTTGCTTTGGTAATAATTTTCGACAGAAAAAAATAGCGATTCATTCGTTACAAAAAAAAAATAGTTGCTTAGGACATGAGGCTACAAGTTTGTCCTTTATCTACTCAAGGTCATTTGGACAAGGTCAAGGAAAACAATTTTTGTTTACATTTTCAAAATGGATGACATGAGGTAAAACAAAATGAGTATGCATGGATAGATACAAGTACCTAAAGAATGCAATCTTCGACTGATATAGTTCATACCTATAATTCATAAAGAGAAAAGGTGAAGATAACGAACAGTGATCATATGAAATACAAAATAGAGAGTTGGGCAAACACGGACCCCTGATATACCAGAGATGGGATCATTGCGTAGGAGGAGTAAGCATCCCCAGTTGACCAGTCACACCCACCGTGAGCCCTATATCTTGATCAAGTAAACGGAGCATTAGATGCAACTTGCTTATGTCTAGATTTAGTTACCATAGCTGTATACATCGATGACCATTGACCACTTATTCTTTTCGCTTTTGTTGACCAGTTTCAAGTCAATACTGTGTAAATAGAAAGACGTACGACCAAAAACAGATTCCGCTAAAAACACACAGTTAACACAATAGTCAATCGGAACTCGGAAAGGTGTTTACAGTCTGTTAGAGGCATGTGAATTCTGCTCTTCTGGCTCCTGAAGTGGAATGATGACGGAGTGCCAGATACGTTTTCCGGCAACTGACTGTTTGAAACATTTGTAAGATTGATAACTGTTACTGGAAATCACCTCCTCCGGAAAATGAATTATCACGTAGATAACACGGTCTGTTCAGCTTTGCCTCCGTCTGTAGAAGAGCAAAATTGTTTTCCATCCGATTTTATTAGCCTTTTAAATGTACAAGTAATTAAAAATAAAATTACAGATTTACTGAATTTGTGCTAGCACTCTCAGTTAAAATGTGATGAGACTTGATAATGCTATATAACGGACTCTTTGCTACTGGTGCAAATGCAACTCAAAATTTGCCATAATTTGTTAGGGAGTAAATTATTAACATATATTGCGTAATCGTATATTCGGATAAACAGAAATCCAGTGTGTGTCAAAGTTGAGATTAAATTCCACAGCTGATCTTGCAATTCATTGTGAGGTAATCTAAGTATCTCACCGTATGTGTTAACGTGATATCACGCTACATCTTTGGCCGAACTCTCGCTCTCGCGCCAGTATTATCCTCTTATCTTTTTTAAGTTATGACGCGATGTAGTGGCATACACCCAAATAATATCTTTCCTACAATCTTGGTGATTCAAACACTTAGATGAATTAAATGGTTTCATAAATAAAAAAAAGATATACAAACGATCGGTAGACACGTGGCTTATCGACCAAACCCGGAATCCCCGCTAATTTTAAAATGAAACCAGTGCCTTACACTAATAACCGAACACAGAAAATCAACTAGCCACAAAATAGTAAAAATGCTCCGAGATAAAATAAAATTCAAAGAATGAATTGCTATCTAATCTACAAGCCTTGATCGTCCCCGAAACATTATGGAAAATATCAATAGAATATGAAGTTTTTTTCCAACTCTTGTCACGAGACAATATACATCAACCGACTATAAAATGTAAACCTGCGTGTAAATTTTGCAGGATCATGTTAAAGTTGAGTTTTTCAAGAGTACAGCTTGTGGTGTACTTTTAAATATTTTTGATCTATGATGGAGGTTGTCATAATGGAATCCATCCAAATGGTTTTATTTACAATACTGCAAGGATTTATCTTACTGGAGGCAAAAAATGGTACATCGGCAAGACGGAACAGTACGGTGTGTGTATACAACATCAATGAGGCTTTTAACTATGTTGTTGAAATAAAACAAATTGTTTATTGTAAACAAAGGATTTTGGATGCTGGTTTTGTTGAACATAATGTTTCTCGTTTTACGGATCAAGCATTTTGCGATCACATCAAATCATCTTCAAAAAACGGTCAAAATTTATGATACTGTTTTATACGATAATCACAGGTCTTCACATTCTTCACATGATCGTATATTTTTATGATTACATTAAATTATCGTAAAAAAGATAATACACGTTCTTGCTGTCTTGAAAATACTACTGATCCAATTTTATAGTTATTGTCTATTTCTAAACAGAATTGGCACTTAGATCCGTTACAAAACACAACGGGAATAATTCCCACATAAACGCAATATAATGAAACTAACATAATAAAGAACTTATTTAACATGATCCTGTTTACAAATTCAAATACCACAGAGGAAGCTAAGATTTGCATAACGTCGATTTCAGCCTCTCAGCAACTGAGACCATTTTGGTAAAGAACTCTGAAAGCTCTACCACGTCAACGATTTGGAACTGGCATGTATCATCTTTCGTCTAAAAATAACACTCAAATTTACCATTGACATTTTGGCCATAGATCACAACCATTAAGTCTTGGCAGGCAACTTTGCAACATTTCACAAAGCTTTATGTTAGAAAACATTTTAAAGTACTTTTTGTTCTTGAAAATTTCACTGTTCTAGACACCATATTTCACAAAGCCTAATTTCTCTATACAAGAAGCAGATACACCAGCAGCTTTGCGTCATTTTCTATTCTAACTATACTCCGCTCTAGCAAAAATAAATTTCTGTGGATAAAGCGTCTGATTCTGTCTCTATAATCAATGCTAAAATATATGGTTCAAAATAGAAATCCACCGAGAAATAAACCCTTTTTTTTTTCCTTTTTTTTTTTTTTTTTTAACATATGGCATTTTATTAACTGCATAGTTTTACCAATGTGTTTTGATTCAAACATTGCATTGAATTTAAGTCTATTCACAAGTTGCAATAAACTTTTGTCACGTTGAAAGAGTCAATATTCATCTTGACTTCTTATTCCTAGAATCATATACAAATGTAGCATTTACTGACTTTTCCAGGGAGCCCATTTTCTTGTATGGTTGACCAGATCGATGGCAGTTACGTAACAGCATTTGGCGCT
Source organism: Ostrea denselamellosa (assembly GCA_024699665.1). Taxonomy (NCBI): domain Eukaryota; kingdom Metazoa; phylum Mollusca; class Bivalvia; order Ostreida; family Ostreidae; genus Ostrea; species Ostrea denselamellosa. The sequence continues at coordinate 7,946,978 of JAMZEH010000020.1, read as the reverse complement.
GGTCTCGTCGGTGGAATGAGCGGTCAAATGGTCAGCTTTACTGTCACAGCTAAGCAGGGTAGTCTCAGTAAGTATTGGAGTATTTTAGTCTTATCTAGAAATTCCAATTTAGAATGGATACTTTCTTCTTCTTGGAAAGAACTTCCTAGTGATAAAATTAAGTAGTGAAATGTTTCTCTTTATATTCAGCAAACTATCAAACGAAAACGATGATAATGCCATGCACATGTATTTGACAAAATATTAATAAACTGTCTTTAAACCAGTTGTCTTCTTGAAATAGTGTTATCCCCTTGCTCATTCTGTGATTATTGAATAAAGATCTTTAATCTTCAAATGGTTATATTCACCTTTACACCCCACCCCTGGAGCAGATCTCTAGAGTAAATAAAAAAAAATATTCACTCTCTACGCAGAATTCACTTAAAAGCTGTAACGGAGTTAGTGCCAAAGTCCCTGACTCATCCGAGTCAGCTTTGTGAACTAGGTCTGAAAGTAGATGCAATTGAGGCATACTGGCCGCTAGGCTAATGAACTCTGAAGTGATTATCTTCCGTTCTCGTGGAGTACTAATTCTTTCCGTCTGAGAACGTTACAAATTAAGCGACGTAGTAACACTGTACTACACGGAGCATGCGTAGACGTCGATCTACTGCACAATCACAGCAACTCTGTACGTAAAAATTAGGCTACAGAACTAAAAACTATGGCAAACATTACGAAAAAGTATAAAGAAATTGTATATTTTCTTTCACATTTTAGCAATCATAAAAAAACCAGTTTATTTACATCCTTTGAGTTAAGTATTCAAATACGAGCTATCTAGACCGTAAAATGGGGAACCGAAACGTATAATCAAGATAATAAAGCACCTGTATATCTTTTTTGATATCGAAGTATTATAAACCATGTAAAGGTTTATACGCTCGTTTACAATGGTATGAAAAAGCAGAATCGAAATTTCATTCTGTCAGGTTTCCTGATGTTGAAACACTGTTCTTTGATTATTCTCAAGTGATTTCAATTACGTTAATATGGTTTATGTCATACTCTGTATATATTCGCCGTCAGAAACACACACGAAGACAAGCACAAAAAACCTGAATTTTTTTCCGTAAATCTGACAAACAGCTTGAAGGTGCACTAGTAAAAACACAACTTCAGGAATTCTTCAAAACATGCAAAATTGGTTTTAAGCACATGTACTTTAGTTCCTTTAAATAAACACTACAATCGCCCAAACATTCGTTTTCGAAGATACCATTTCTAATGGAACCCATCGTAACATTTTGTCAAAATTAGAAGAAGGTAATTATCATAAAATTCATAAATTAGTTTTGGGAAAAATTAAAGTTTTTCCGAAATTTGTTTTCTTTATCTGGATTAGACTCGAATGATACATAAAAGACTATTATATATTTCGTGTTCAAAATATATTTGGTATCGTATAGTTAGGAATAAAACAAAATTCAACTCTATATGTATTTACAGGTAAACTGGAGGTGAAGGTTGACGGTCCAACAAAGACAGATATTACCAGGAAGGACCTGGGAGACAAATGTGATATTTCCTTCCTTCCTATGACCCCTGGTGTCTACAATATCATCATCAAATATAACGGAAAAGAGATGAAAGGATCTCCCTTCGTTTCCAAGGTTTCAGGTAATCCCAACACCCACATGCTTGCGCGGCAGCGAGCTCACCAAAGCTTGATATAGATATGAGTACTAATATCAGACAACACCATGGATACAAAAAATGACAGTGTTTTTCACATGCACAGGCAACAAACCCTGTACATCATTGATATGACAGATATGGCAACATTCTACACTATTAGCCTATGCTGATCCACCACAGGAGTACCAGCTACATATAAATATACAGTGTATATCTGAAAATAATAAATTTTACTCAGGCTGGCTCAATGTATAAAAAAAAAATTCTTGATCAATTTATAAGTAAAGGAAATATCAAATTCAAATCACAAATAAATCATTTATGGTACAAAGTAACTCATTAGACCACATGCCACCAGTTGGCTGTTTTGGAGTTGACGTTGTGCTGTTGTTGTGTGTAATTCTTCCTATCCCTTCACTGCCATGGACCAAGTTAGAAATGTTTGTTTCTTGAAATATACGCCATGTAAATTAGTTGAAATATGATTTACCATGTCATTACCTTATAAGCTTTTCATCAATATGGTTACATTTGAAATTGCAATGAGACGTTATATTGTGCACAATGGGACAATTTTCAATTCTTCTAAGCGATTTTTGGCAAAAAAAGAATTTAATTAGATTGAAAATGCCTTTTGGTAGAACGGAAACAAACTTTTAACTTTGGTTTCTCAAATGTTATCCCATCACATAATGTCATTGTACATATCTTTTACCCGTAGTTCATGAAAATGGTTTGCCTATGAAACCTGGTAAGTCTTCAGTCTCGCTGTAGTTTAGTATATTTTGTAGTCGATGCAATATAAATCTACTGAATAGAAAAATATGTAATCTAGATCTCTGGTGCCGACAAAATAGGTGTCTTTTTATTTTTGCACATATTCTAATAATACTTTATTACTAAGATATTGAATGCATTCGTATTTCAGAAAATTTATTAAATATTCAGCTATAGAGAATGGAAGCATTCAGTCTTTTTTATTTAAGTTCTTTGCATACTCGAGCAGTCAGCTTTTGTTATGTATCTGGTCTATGTTCATGAGGGTGTTAATTTTTTTAATCGAAATGTAGTTTACTATGAAATACACTGATATGACTGAAGACAAAATAGAAAACTTTAAAGATATATGCACGCACGGTATTGGTTATTCGCCGACAATGAAAATCGGAAGATGACAAGTTCAGTACTCGTCCTTGATCAAATCAGACCGAAGACTTTCACGTACTAATGCAAATGGTCTTTTGGATAAAATAGTAATAAAAAAACTGTTGTCAAGTTAGTCATTTGCACGATGAAGAGCCATCACAGTATTGGCATGCAACAGTGCAAATAAGATCTCCTTCGTGATGTTAAATAAAAGTTAAAATATTCTAAAATTAGACTTCATATGGTTACTTTATACCATTCTAAGAGTTTTGTGTCTCTGCAGAATTTCAGGTCTTTGCACATTGCAGTTGCGCGGAATACAAGCCAACTTGGAAAACATAGTAGATTGTTGAGTATTCGAAACTACGTTACAACATGACCACAGTCATATACCGAAACAGCACGCCATAGACGCACTATTGTTTCGTCTGCCTAATTGTTTTACTATTTCTTCATAGTCTGCTCTCATTTCTAGCTGTTGTTTTATACTAACAAGTTAATTGAGAAGGCAAGCATGCATTAAAGAGAAGAATGACCGCTTGATCATTGTCTACAGGCAGTGAGGCGAGTTGCATGATCGCAAAATAAGACTCATCCGGGTTTTATTGCAACCAACTCTCTAGAAGCCGAAGCAATTGACATAAAGGTATACTGCATTCTCATCTTCCTTGTCTTTACACTGAACAACATATTTTAAGTTCTAGGAATTCTGTAGTAAAAGGATTGACAATTATTAATGGATTTTGAGAGCCCTGTGTTTCTGGCTATTAGTTTGTGTTATTTGAGGTGTTTCTTATTGTTTTTCTGAATATCTGGGGCTTATGATAGAGATATTGGGAGCAGAAGGGTGTATTTTGAGTGTTATGTGATCATATCGCATAACATATGGCATGAAATTCTTTCATCTTACTATCTATCCTCTAGATTATCACAAAATACTGTTAAAGTATACCTTTAATATGATACGAATGAAAACAATATCTAATATTTGAAATAAAATCCTACAACATCTTGATTGATGGTGATCAAATGTTTAAAAAAAAGGACCTATCTTCAAGATTTGAACTTCGATGCCTAATTACTTTCGAGAACTTTGAGTATAGTTGAATTTTTCTCGTATTTTCTTTCAACGATTCAAAACCATGATATCCATCATTATTTGAACACAGGTGAAGGCAGAAAACGATCCCAGCTTTCCCTCGGAAACAGCAGTGAATACTCACTTAATGTGCTGGAAACCAATGTGGTTGATTTGGTGGCTTCCATGAAATTGCCCTCGGGTGCAATTGAACCCTGTCTCTTGAAGAAGGACTCCGAGGGACACCTCTGTAAGTAAAATAATTTAGTCATTTAAGCGATCGCATATTACATCCCTTCAACGTCAGTTCATTGTGGCTTCAGATAAAAGGAACCTTTTAAATCAAAGTATACTATAAGCCAGGCTTAAGATTTGACACTTAGATAAAGATTCAGTACTCACTAACCATATACCCCTTGTGAATATACATATGCTTCATAAAAATTTCAATAACTGTATATTGGAATTCAAACAAAATATGCTTATCATGATTTTGAGATTATTTTTCTGAAAACAACAAAGAAAAGTAACAAAAATCATTGTTAGTTTGCATAAATGATAATAGCCGGTTGATTGCATTGTTTACAATGATGATACGTAATCCATCATCAGGCCAACATAAGTAACCTTCACGTCAAGGTCATAAATAAAAATTTCCAATTTTTCTTTGTTGTTGTTGTTATTCTTTGAATCTACTGAGTAATGATACTGCTTACAAACAGGCGTTGGTTCGTTTGCTCCAAAGTCCACTGGAGATTATGCGGTACACATTTCCCGTGATGAAAAACCCATAAAGGGCAGTCCTTTCCACATCAAAGTGGGCGACAAAGAATTGGCCCATGCTTCCAAGGTGAAGATAAATGGACCGACAACCAAAGCAAAAGCCAACGAGCCAAACACATTGGAACTGGACTGCAGTGAAGCCGGTAAAACGTCTTTTTCAATATTCAGTTTAAACTGTGCTAAACGTTTCACAGATGCACAAATTTGTGGTGATGAAACACAATATCTTGTGACAGATTTCTGTCAATTAACAATATAGATATCATGTGGTAAAAAATATTTTTATTTTCCAAAATGATAATAGAATAAAAAGTCTTATATAAGATAAGATATATCGGTATTTTGAAAAATTTGCGTTAATTTTGTCATGCAGGATATGGTGGCTTAAGCATTGTTATAGAAGGACCACATCGTTCGGAGATTGAATGTAAACATTATGAGAACAGAAAGTACGCCATTTCATACAGTCCTCACGAACCCGGCATCTACATCCTTAACCTTAGATTTGCTGACGATCACCTTCCAGGTATCAATACCGCACACAAACAACTATCAATACGAAACAAAAACAACAATCGACACGGCACAAATACAACAATCGATATGACGCAAAAGCGCATTCTATACGGCACAAAAACAATTAATACGACCCAAGAACAACAATCAATATGGCACAAAAACAAAAGTCGATACGACACAAAAACAACAGTCGATAGGGCACAAGAACAACAATCGATACGACACAAAAGCAACAATCTATACGGCATTTAAAACAAACGATTAATACCGCTCAAGAACAACAATAAGAAAAGCAGAAAAACAACAGTCAATACGGAACAAAAACAAGAGTCGATACGACACAAATACAACAATCGTACGGCACAAAAAACAACAATCAGTACGACACAAAAACAACAATCGGTACGACACAAAAACAACAGTCGGTACGACACAAAAACAACAATCGGTACGACACAAAAACAACAATCGATACGGTACAATGACAACAAACGGTACGGTACATCTAATATAGAGTAGCTGTTGTGTGTTGAATTAATTGGATACTTGAGTCCATTAGGAGTTACAAACGTATGAGTAAACATCTATCTGAGTTCAACATTCAGCAAAGTTCTGCTGTGTATTCAATTAATTTTATTTGAATTAATTGTTTCTCGGTTAAAATCATGGATGAATACCTATCTTCTATACTTTATTATAGGAAGTCCCTTCCTGTTACAAGTGGAGGGAGAACCGTCTGGACGTATCAGAGAAACCGTTTCAAAGAACATGGAGCAGGCCGAACCCGTCAAAAAGAATCAGCATTGTGAATTCTATCTTCAAATTCCAGGTGCTTAGAAAAGTCTTTCAAAGAAATACTGATTTAATCATTGAAATATTATACACGTTCTGTGTAAAACACTGTACATGAGTTACAGGCTATGCGTAAAATGAAACATACGAATATAATAATGCATGAACACAATTCATTTTGATGTAATAATACTTGTTCATAACCAGTATTTGTTAAACGCAATGTAAATCAATATAAATATGGACCGCACTGAACATGGTATATACCAATTTTGTATTCATCGTATTCAGGAACCAATCCATTCGACATGGAGGCATCCGTAACAGATGCAGATGGCTCCACTGAATTGTGCGAGATCATGGACGAGGAAGACTTCCACTACAGGATGATGTTTACACCTCAGATGGAAGGAACACACACTCTCAGTATCAAACATAAGGGTCTCCATATTTCAGGTAGTGTTGCACACATGTAGTACTGCGAATGATACGAAATCTGTGCAAGCTTAAAATTACAGTAAAGAAAATAGAACAGAATAAATCGGATATTGTGTATTGGGATAGTTTTCAGTTATGAAATACGATATTTCGATAGAAAAAGAATATTGAAATTCAAATTTATTTTTATCACATGCAGTAGAACAAAGATTGACTTGAGATGAAGATGATGACATTGAATACTCTTTTGATATATAGGCAGCCCGTTTGTTTATTCCGTCGGTCAATTGGCATCCGGAGGCACTCACAAGGTACAAGTTGGTGGACCAGGCGTGGAAAAGGGAGAAGTCGGCTTTAGTAGTAAGTAAAATTCTTACTTGCAAAACATAAATTAACAAATGAAGAGACTGTAGCTTAACAACCTTGAGGTCTTTCAATATTTCAGTGACTATTTTGTGACCTCACCTAGCACTTCCTATCTTTATCTGTAAGTCATGACTAACATAGACATTCCATGGATAATAACTAAGATCATACTTTTAAAATAATACTAGGACTTCTTTTTCGTGACCATTTGAACTTTTCTACACCAAAAGTACATAACAGAACTGTGACCAATAAATTGAAAATTCGGGTATATGGCATAATAGAATAGCAATACACTTTCTTCATTTGTTTTATTATATCTATACTCATGATTGATATATGTAAGTGTTTTGTTGTCCTCTCAACTGAAAGTATTTTTTTTTAAATACCATATTGAATATTGACTGACCTTGGTTTGCGCTGAAATAATTAAAACAGGATTATGCATGAGTATTATGTCATAAAACTACTAGTATACTAAAAAGAAATTATTGTTAACAAGGTGTTCTATGTGAGAAACATTTCTTTTATGTTTAAAAATAAACCATTTGTTTCGATATGTTCTACAGTCGTCTAATACCAAGTTAAAAATTACATTAATTAATATCGCTAACTTTTTTAAGATGACACATATGTAGCAGAACAAGTTGTTGGTTTTTTATTTATCAATTACTAGTACTCCTTTTTTGGCAGCCCAAGAAAAACACTCGAGCACGCTTTGTTTTCCTGATTTTCCCAGCACAATTATGATGTGTCACTGATTGTCTCTTTTTCAGCGTATTGAGGATAAGTATGAGGAGTGATGGTGTTTGGAATATGTTATTGGTTGTGATTTGATGGTTAACAATTCAATGAATATAATTCTTAAACTTTACTATACATATAGTTTTACTTTACATGATATTGAATTGTTAATCTGTAGTTTAAATTTGTTGGTGATAGTTGTGAATGTCGTGATACATATATATGATTTAACGAATCATCACAATCATTCATATTTCAGTTACAGAGTAGGTGTAAAGATAAATAAGAATTGAATCGGAACAATTTTAAAATGTATATTATTTGAACACGTATTGAAACCCGTTTTTACTTAGTGATATATATTGTGTAAAGGTATATTGGTAAATCAAAGACCCTCATAAATAAATTGATTAATTAATCAAGAAAAGTTTCAAAAGAAAGGTATCAAAAGTTTTCGGAAGAAAAACTCAGAGAATCATCTCTCATCCTTTCAAAGATTCTTTTGTGTGATATGTTTTCTTCTATCTGAAAACGAAATAAGTGCATATGTTGTTTTATTTATTCTCACGGTTAAATCTGGGAACCAACCAAACCCGCCAATTTGTGTATATAGTTTTCAAAATTACCAGAGCATATGCATTACTGTTTGATTCTACCTGTATTTCGCTACCCTTCGCCTTTGCACTCCTGAGATTCTCACGAGTTTTCTACTGTCAAGGAAACATTTCCCCCATTTTTTGGCATGTTTTCAAGTCTGTAGAATTAGTATGTGTCGTTATAGTTAGTCAGGATTGTGTTCGTGATTCTATCCTAGCCTTTTTGATCATTGATTCTTACGATGAACACTAAATTAAAGCTAAATTGTTTGACCAGTTACTAGAATAACGGTTTTCACGATTTTTTGTAGACGTTTTCAATATCTACACACGTGAGGCCGGTGCAGGTGAACTGAGCGTTGCAGTAGAAGGACCCTCTGATGCTCTCATTAGATTAGAAGAACGACCCCATGGCTTCCTCGGGGTCAGCTATAAAGTCAAAGTGGCCGGCAAGTTTGGTTTATTAAAAAGTTTAACAGCATTAATTTTTCATTCTTCTTACACCTTTGTCCATTAATTCAAATACAGTTTCATCTTTGGGTGGCAGAAATCAATAAAATATATTCTAATTCTACTGTACTATTCCTTTATTCTTGGGGGGGGGGGTGCAAATATTTTTCGAGGGTTAGAAAATATGTTTAAGGGAATTTTCATTTCGTTGTTGAAAATTTGTTCTTTGAATTATAACAGACCAAAAATAAATACTGTAAAGTAAACGACAAACACTACAAATTATCTAGAAAATTGTATGTTTCTGTTCATCAGGAATGTACGACATCCACATTAAATTCAACGACAGTCACATCCCAGGTTCGCCATTCCGAGTCCATATTTCTCCAGACAGCGGTGTGGCACGAAATGTTACTGTTCACTCGCTTAAAGATAGAGGTCTTCAGGTATAGTTATACCAGTGCAAGTGTTCCCTGGCAAAAAGTCATTGAGACCAAATCCACGTCCTTATGGAATTTTTTTTAACTTGAACAAATTTTACTCTGACATAAAACATTTATTTTTACTTCACAGGTTGACAAAGCTAGTACATTCACTGTGTCATACAATGGTGCTAAAGGTACCCTGAACGCTTGTGTACGCACACCCTCAGGTAGTCACGAGGACTGCTTCATTCAGGAAATGGACGAAGGATTGTATGGTCTCAGATTTATTCCAAAAGAAAATGGTGTCCACTACTTGGACATCAAGCTGAACGATCACCATATTCCAGACAGCCCGTTTGCTGTAATGGTGGGCTCCATGGCGGCTGATCCCGCTATGGTGCTTGCTCATGGAGACGGTTTAGAGAGCGGATCGTGTGGTATTTTTGTTTTACACAGCGTTAACCGTTTTACATTTGTTATCGTGTAGGAAAACATAGTTTAAAAAAATAGCCATTGACTAGGTTTGATATTTGAAACTGTTTCACAAAAGTGTAAATTAACGTCAATTAGGCATTTATATATGTAAACTTATAGTTATCTGGTAAATCTAATTTAACAGACGAATAAATATTGCTTATCAGTCCTAAACTATGATTGACAGTATTAATCGTATTGCTTTTGATAAAATATTTGCTTTTATACACAAACCTATTCATTCGCGTACGAATATGAAGCTAATATTTCTCACATGCAAAGCAATACACGTATATCACTAATTCATATGTGCAAAAGCTTTAAAAATTGCACAAAATAAGTTCATATAACTGTGTTTATAAGCACCTTTTCTTACCTAACAGGTACGAAGAACAAGTTTGTGGTAAGAACTGCTGGGGCAGGATCCAGTTTCTTGGCAGTGTTTATTGAAGGCCCCTCCAAATGTGCCCTCAGTTGTCGCGAGGTAGATGAGGGTTATGAATTTAGCTACACACCCTTCGCAACGGGCAAATACCTTATTACCGTTAAGTATGGTAACATCAACATCGCGGGCAGTCCATACCAGTCGGAGGTTACAGGTATGTACCTACGCACAGTGTGTAAAAATTGTAATGATATTTCTTTTGCTATATAATCTATTTTCTAAAACTTTTATTATCTTTATATCTTTCTGATTTAACTCGCTTGCCATTTTTTTTAATTAATATATATGTGCAGTGAAAATAACACTATTTACATATCTATCAAGTGTATGCAATATTAAATTTTATTTCTGAAAGATGACGAAGAGAGAAAGAGCTTCATGAGTTACAGCTATAATCATTATTCAATGAGCTTTAGAAGGCGTTATTGTAGCAATTATATCGTGCTTATTCATATAAGTAAACAAATGGGCTTTATCTTTTATATACAGCTTCTGGCGGTTCAGGTATACAGTAATACCACAACCTCCAGCTTTAGGCTTGCAATGTTAGCTGCATTCGTGATAGATTTCAATCTAATTGCAATTTCGAAGCTGTTATAAATTTCAGAAATAGTGAATTTCAAATCTCTGTAATCAGCATGTTAACTGTATGCTGCTTTGATGAATGCTGGCAGGATATATGAAGAGAAACATAATCGGCATGGGATTGAAATCTATCTCGTTTATTTCTGCTTAATAGCGGTTGTATGTCCTTGTTTAATCGTTGAATATCAAGGATAGGTTTATGATTGATCAAGCAGTTTTGGATAAACTTTAAACGTTCCTATTTCTATTCAAATATGCTCTTTCAAACTCGTAAAGTTGCAAATAAGTTATTATCTCGATGGCTTTCCATGCATCTATTACAAATTATTGAGTATGCTACGCGTTAGTATAAAGAAAAAGTAAATTAATTTGTTACACTTGTAAGCTTTTTGTTCTGGGTACAGTTGCAGAAATGTTAATTAAATTTGATCGATAGACTGAGTCCATATATCAAAAACGTGATTTTAAAATTTTTGCTTTTGGGACACAGTGTGTGATTTTCAATCTTCCCATGAAATGATAGCTAGATAGTTAAGTCCTTTTCCCAACCCTTCGATTGGTTGTTGTTTTGCAGTGTGAGTCACCTCCCTTATGCAAATTATTGCGGGAATGATTAATAATTAATTATAATTGAAATTTGAATTAATTGCTTCGGCAAAATAACGTACATAATATATGTGAATCCATAGAGCATTTGTAACTTGCAATGGATAATAATTTCTGAGTCATTTTATTGATTTACAATAGGATCTGGAAGGAAACCCTCTCCTCTGAGCGAAACTACTTCTATGGTCGTTGAAACGGTCGAAAAGAGACCAGGTGCTAAGTCTCTTAGACGTTTCCGTGGTGACGCTAGCAAAGTACAGGTCAGAGGACCTGGCCTCAAGAAAGCCAGAACCAATCAGCTTCAGTCCTTCACTATTGACGTCAAGGACGCGGGTAAGGGAACAGCTGCATGATGCAATCAGAGGCGTGTTCAATATCAAATTCTATGTTCCAGTATATTTTTTTTTTCATTTCCACAACTTCATTTTCTTATATTCATTAAAAAAGAAAGGTAAAAATTGTAACTCAAGGCTGTAATGAAGTTATTGAAGACTTAATTGTCACTGTGTTTTAGGTCATGCCATGCTTTGTGTTGGTATGGTAGCACCCAACGGACTTCCGGAGCCTGAACTCATGATCAAGAAAAACAACCCAACACAGTACACCGTCAGCTACAAGGTGGTAGAAGCCGGAGAACACACATTGTGTATCAGATTCGGTGATGAAGAAGTTCCCGGGTCTCCTTTCTCCCTCGCAACATAATCGGTCCCCCACCCAGACATTCTTATTCAAGTTTATTTTTATTTCCCCCTTTTTATACGTATTTATTCACAGAAGCAACATTTGTATTTATATTTGAAGAGTGAATAATAAGAATATATGGGCTCCAGGTGTTTTACAAAAACCACGTGTGGTGTAAATGTCGAAGTGTTTGGTTTGGTTAGTAATAAAATAGATATCCCTCACGATTAGATAATTCTGTGTGTCATCCCACTTTTTTCTGTAAAAGTGTTGATTATTTTCGTCTGATTTAAAATTTTGATATTCGTAAATCGAAGACAGCTTAGATTCAATTTTGAAGTAATAGATCATTTTAATTCTTGTCAGGGTTCCTCTATAGAAAGCATGTGAGAGATAGATGTTTGTCTTATTCCTCCTCTTGACATCCAGCTAGGATTGTTTCAATAAACTGATGATGTCACAGTTGTTGTTTTCTAATATTTTTTTTTATGAAAATTCAACGGCGACCTGTAGAGAAACTAATTGCAGTTATTGTGCATTACCGTCATACATGTACTGTTATCAGGATTCGAACGACATGATATAAAAAGTGATGTTCTACACATGAAGTTCTGCTTCCACGAATAGAGGTTTTTATCTGCTGATCATCATATTCTGAAACTGATTACTAGGTATACGTGCATATATCTAGTGGACTGGGTATTGCTGTAGCAGCACGATAAAATAAAATTTGCCCACAGTATGTAAATTTCATATTTTAGAGAGAATCGATACGAACTTCTTTGATTCTTTTCACATAGAGTAAAAGAGTGGAAACATAAAGACATTAATATCTAACTTGAGAAGAATTTCAGTAATGTTGTGGTCTCATATATTGTAGTCTCATGTTTGTCCACTTTCATTGGGCAGGACTCATATTGCTTTGGTTTGTTTTATGTTTTGCGTTCCATCTGAAAATTGTTCACTCGTGCAGATACTTCATCTGCTTTAGGTAATGTGCTTGAAATTTTGACCTATACATGACGCTCAGGGCCGTAGTAGTGAGAGTTCTTTATCGTACCAACCCCTGCCGTGACACGGGACACCCAGTTTTAAGGTCATATCCGAAAGAGACCTTTGACTGTCACGTTTAATGTCGGACATTTTGGCAAAGGAATAATCAATAACTGTGTTGAACGTTTTCCGCTTATAAATTTGAGTATCAAGTAAAATGAAGTTGCTTGTGTAAATTGGAAATTTAAAAAAAAAACGTATTCTAATACAAAAGACAACGCAGTCTGAGAGTGAGGGTGGGGGCAATCCAAAAGACTTCTAAACATCAAGACAGTTCATATTTATAGGTCACTAAAAAATTGCAAACCATGCTGAAACATCTGCAAACAGAATATGAAGAACTTATCACAATTAATAGCCTATAAACTTTGTAAAAGTCTTCAAACAAAAGTAGCAAACTCAAACGATATTACAATCTACGATATTAGAGGGTTTTTTTTCACAATTAAGAAAATGCTGCCTTTGGCATTCTGAAAGTGATATTTGCTGATGATCGCATATTTTGGCACTAGGACACTACTGATACGTCACAGAAATTGGTTCTTGTTCATCGTACGTTCCCTGCGTTGTTGGCGATCTTCGTACAACTTTTGTCTGTATCGCAAGATCTCTTCTCGCTGAAATATGGCACGGAGAGGCAAGTCGTTCTGCTGTATACTTCGGAGTCTCTCTTCGTCTTCAATGAGCTTAGATACAGTCTTATCACGAAAATTTTTATCCATTGTTTCTTTCCGAAATCTTACTTTCGCCATTCGTTCTTCAACAGTTTTTAATTTTTCTTTCTGTCTTTCTAGTTTCCTCTTCCGTTTATCTTCAGCACGAAGAATTTTATCTTCAGTTTTCTTCCTTAGATCCTCTATGATCATCTCTCGCTTGGTTTTAGCCTTTTCATACTTTTCTTGATGTTTTCTACTCAGTTCTCCTGTATTTCAAATATAAAATTGCACCTGGAAGTTTCTATCAAAATTAAGATTGTGGTCAGTATTATCTTTCCCTCGTTATTACATTATCTACTATTTCAGGACGAAAAAATATCCAAAACTAGATAACATAAATCAATCTGGTATTAATGCAGTCTTTCATTCTAAATATAGTTTCAGAAGTCATCGAGTTTGTATGAACGTTTACCTTCCAAGACATAGAATGATAAACGGAGACCTCTCTAGAACAGTAGATCTATACAGCACAATAAACACCCTTTTCCGTATCACATCACACTGATATCAATCTATACCCAAAAATTAGAGTCTCGGGAAGGTATGGGTGTGGTATGGAAAAGGTTGTATATGTTTTATCATATATGAATAATGCAATGGTTTTGGTACATGTTTGAATACACTTGAAATATCCCCTCTCTAAACAAGCAATTACTGAACATAATCAATGCACTCGATCATCTAAATGTAGCGCATATATTTTCGCATACATTAAAATAGTTTAATTTAGTAATGCATTAGCAAATTATTTATGGAATAAATTTCTAGATTACTTGTATTACAGGGAATATAAACAATGGAAGCATTGATATAATTTCTGCATGATCGGGGAATATATTTATAGTTTGTGCTTTACATAGATACACAGATTTCGTGTCAAGTTGATGAATAAATACTTTTATCGAGAAATAAAATATAAATTTAAATCAATGCATCTATAAATAAATCGCAGCATACAGACATAACGAAATACCTCACGGAAATGTCCTGAAGTTTTAATGACAGTTTGAACCAGAGAGGAACAAAACATTTTGGGGTTGATGATTTCAATTTTGAAATCGAAATTTCTTTCATTAATAGGAATAATTATGTTCACTGCATACATCAGCAATAGCATATGTAAATGAAATTATATTTTAAAAAACAAAATTAGACCATCGTTAAAATGATGTCGATATTTTACATCAGAGATCAATTAATTTCTTTGAAAATTGAAAACATTTTTTAATGAAAACATGAAACTTTAAAATTTCAAATATAAACTATAAGCTTACATTCAATTTAATACGGAAATAAAGAAGTTTGAAGCGGGAATTCCATAAGGGATACATTACGGGTCCAAATGACCAGGCATAATTCCGTGTCTAAATAATATTGAGTGCCAAATTAATGCGCATATCAAATCAATTGTTGCTTTCCTCAATTGATTTACTGCGCGCTTCACTCATTTGTTGCTCTCATTAATTAGATTAATGCTTGCATCAATTGAATTAATGAGAGTAATAATTGATTCAATTCAATGCGCGAATAAATTCAATTAATATTCTCATCAATTGAATTGATGCACGCATTAATTCAAATAATGAGAGCAATAATTGGTTTGATATGCGCTTCAAGTCAGTTATTGTTCTCATCAATTTAATTGATGAGATCATCAATGTGGTGGAAATATTGCTCGCAAAAATTAATTTTGAGCTCGGTATAAATGATTTGATGATCTGTTTAATTCAAATGGAAGATATCTTGAATTAATATACAATGCCATTGTATAAGAATTACTGCGCGCATCAATTCTTTTAAAGAGAGCAACAATTCAGTTAAAGAGATCATTAATTTTAATTGTGAATATGTTGAATTGAGGATACCTCTGATTATATAGTTGCTCTCTCTAAAATAATTATTGTGCGCATCAGTTGAATTAATGGTATCATTAATTCAATTGAAGAGAGCAATGATTCTATTGCGCTCACTGATATCAATTCATTTGAAGAGAGCAACAGTGCGCATCAATTTAGCAGAATAATTAATGCTATCATCAATTCAATTAATGCGCGCAATAATTCAGAATTGAATGTATCATTGATTATTTTAAGAAATATTTAATTGAATTATCGCGCGTATCAAATGAATTGATGACATCTTCAAATAATTGAAGACATCATCAATTATTTGAATTTATGTTAATTTGGCGCTCCATAACATAAAGCTGGTATTCACCAGGTATACCCAAACTTGTAGGGTATATACTCTGTTCTGGATGAACTGTAAACTATTGAAACGACAGGAAGGAGATCAAGGTACGATTTTTGTCCGTTTATGGATATATTTCGTCGGTAAACATATGCTGGAGGAAGAGAGAGTTCATTTACATTTGAATCCATTGTACACTTTCTAGTTCAAACACCTCGATATATTTCCGATGATGTAGGCGAATTTGACGCTACCATGAGTTTATGATCAAATGACATTTTCAGTGTTTTCTCTGTGCTTTAATTTACACTTCCATGCAAATCAGCAACTTGTCAGTGGGCGGAGGCTATAGAAATCGAAATAGATTACCAATCTCTACCCAGTTATCATTCCTTTCACTCACGTAGTTTTGAGGATTTATCAAGATTCATGTAAAACAGCGAAAATGTTCAAATAAAATATGGTTTCGACTTCATTGCAAAACTATACGTAAATAAATCAATATTAAGCAGACACCAAGTCTTTCTGTGACACAAGCATTGTATTGTTTGAATGCACTGTATAATATATAGTCGGTAGATATGCATTGTATTGGGGAATAAAACTACAATAAGTTGCTTGCCATACATTATCTGATATTTCATAAACTAGTTCTTCGTTTTTTTTTATTCATCGTGAAAAAGCGGATTTATACGTGGATTTGCCGAGACATTTTCAGAAGGATGAGTATAAAGAACGATAACTCTAGGTAGAAATTGATGGAATGCCATGCTATCGTTGATTTTATATTCTAATACTTTGTTGAGCACGCGAGTTGATTAACTATGGAAAACATGATAATTTATTCATAACGGTCATTTTCCATTGTAGTTAATCACTTCACATACCCAACAAACTTAAATATAAGGACAAAGCTTCAAGTTATCACGTTTATGGTATCAATATAATAACACGTTATCTATGCAAGTTTCTTTGCCGGTGAAGGGCTGCAACATTTAGGCTTATTGTCGGCGCTTGTAAACGGCCTTTGAGGAGAGAAGGATCTTTACAGCGTGCCACACCTACTGTGACATGGGGCCTCGGTTTTTGCGGTCTCATCCGAAGGAACGTCCCATTTAGTCGCCTCTTACGACAAGTAAAGGGTCCTGAAGACCATTGGTTCATATGTCACAGTAATGGAGCGCCAAATTAACATAAACTCAAATAATTGAATATATCTTTAATTATTTGAAGATATTATCAATTCAATTATTGCGCTTAATAATTGAATTCATGCGCGCATAAATTCAATATTGAAGAGAGCGATAATTGATTTCATGCACGAATTAATTGATGAGAGCAATAATCGAATATATATCTAATCATATAGATTGCTCTCTCAAAAATAATTATTACATGCATCAGTTGGATTAATGATATTATTGTTTCAATTGAAGGGAGCGATGATTGAATTATTGTCGCATTTATTGAATTGATAAGTGCTACAATTCAGTTGAAGAGAGCAATAATTAAATTATTGCTCGCATTAATTGTATCAATGCGCGCATTCATTGAACTATTGCTCTCTATTAGAAGAGAGTAACAATTCAATTATATAGCGCTTATCAATTCAGCAGAATAATCCATACTATCAACAATTTAATACGGAATATCGGAACTACCATTTTGTCTCCGATTCCGTTTTTATGTTTAGTACGACCAACGATATCTCGTTTTCTGCGTTAACTTGGGCAACTTGTCAGTAAATAAGCACACTACATGTATCAGATATAATGAGCTCAAGCACTAAGCGTCGTTTTTTGGTCGTGGAAAGGGGAGGAGCAAACGGAGATTAGAATTGTTTTCATATTTGTCTGAAATTTCTTAGTTAGCAAGATAAGTAGTTTTGCCCAAAGCCTAAAGTCGATGGTGAGGGGGTTAGCTTTCAGTACACGAATTCAAAATCATAGGTTTAACCATGTAGTTTGAACTAGTTTCACTACCATTCATCACATTAATAAAAAGTGAATAGCTAATAAAATGATGTTCGCATTTTAAAATGGCGGGCTTAGTATGAGACAGTAAGTATGTCACATGTAAAGCAAAGGGGTTCCCATCCTTTGCTACATGTCTGGAGATCAAATCTATGCACATGCACAAAATGTAATTGTTTACGATGTTATTACACAGTGATCAGTTGCTGTACGTATTAACTCAAGAAAATCTAACAAACTGAGTAAATATTAACATACCATATAGCAGAGGAAATACATCGTCGGTGCTGCGAGTTATTTCAGAACCAACGAACAAATATTTAATCTAATAGCTTTTGTTTTTGGTACTAGGATATTCGCTTACTACATTTCTGAAAAACAATCTTTGATTCGGGCAGATATTTTTGTATCAGAAATGAACCGACTTTAGCCATTTGCCCACGTGAAGCATAATTTTCGTAATTTCTTTTTCAGAAGAGTTCCAATTTCTCTTAGTTCCGATATCCCGTAATGCGCACAATAATTCAGAGTTGATGATATCATATTTGAAAAGCTTTTTTATTGAATTGTTGCGCACATCATATGAATTGATATCTTCAAATAATTACATACATTGACGTCATACGATAATATATGATGTGAAACTCTCTCCGTTTGATTGAAACTCGGGTAACCCGAGTTTGTACTCGGGTACGAATCGAAGTTCATCCTTAGACAGTTAATCTCGACGATTAAAGCAATATAAGCTGACAAAATTGCAATTTTTTTTCTAGTGGCATTAAAAGAGGTTAAATGAACGTTGATATGATTGAAAAAAAGAACTGCGTCGAATTTCCTCTCTTATGCATCGTTTACACACCTTTACGTGATGAAAAATATATTCCTCGACATTCCGTTTGACTCTAACAACGACAGCTGATTAATCGTCGGCGACAATCCCGAAGATAACCGATGTTGACACGAATGATTCTGATGCTGATCGGGGTGGATCGGGTTGTATCCGGGTCATTAAAATATGGACGGCGAGGTGAGATAAAATTCTAGTTACCATCATTATTTTGGCATTGTTAACGATGTTATATGTTTTTATATCTTTTTCGTCCCGAACCAGTCAAAGTCGGCTTTCTCCCTCGCTTCGAACCTTTCGTGTCAGACATCTTTCGTGCTTACCGGAAATATTGCGCTTGCGCATTTGATTTTGCCGAATGAGTTCAACTTTAGGTCATTGCATACGGAAATAATGTCGGAAAAATTAAGGTACGGGAAGACTTAATTTCAACTGTCGAACAATTTTTACATTTAATGCAAAAAATACAACATGTCAAAAGTTTAATCGATAAAATCAGGTATTAGAAGGTAGATGTTTACAAAATTTTCGATTAAAATTTAGGGACCCCAAAATAACAATTTTGACAGCTTATATTGCTTTAAGAGACAGTGTGAATGACCACATCCACCACCACCCACCACCCCCCTCAACATGGCTCAAAACTCTTTTGTTACAAGGGTCAAGACCAGTCGTGGGATTGGATTTCGTATGTTACAATAACGCAGCATGACATACCCCTTCCATTCAACTGATCCTGGTACAAAATATCTGCCTGTAGCATCTTTTCATCGTGGTTTAGCTTAAAATGAGGTTCATCTTCGTTCTCTTCCGATTTTTGTCTTATTCTGGATTTGGTCTTCCTCTTCGTTTTCTTGTAGCCGTTGTCGATTGGATCATTGACTGGAATATAAAAGGAAATAGGTCGAGGATCCAAATTATCAGACTCTCCGTCTTTTTGTAGAACTGCGCCGTCATCTTCGCTAGGAGTACACCCGGGTGTCGTGGTTTCCATCTTTGTGACAGCGTCTTTGGCAACGGAAACCGATCGAATATGTTTATTATGACGTCATGAAAACGTACAAGGGAAAAAAATCAATATCATTTAGAGAGTTATCTTTCGTTACATTTCTTGAAGGGACAGTGATCATCGGCACTTTTAAAATAAAAAATAATATTGATAAACCATTTATTTCATACTTCAACTCTATGCTGGGAATTACATAAGTATTATATTTTTTTTCTTCACTTCAAGTGTATGTAGTTATATATACTAATCAGTGGGTTTTTTAGATGTATGGAGCGCCACAAAATCAAATGATTAAAAATATCTTTAATTTTTTGAAGATGTCATCAATTCATTTGATACTCACAACAATTCAATTAGAGATATCTTCAAATAATTAATGATAATCTTCAATTCCGAATTATTGCACGCATTGATTGAACTGATGATAGCATTAATTATTCTGCAGAATTGATGCGTGCTATAATTGATTTTATTGTATATTGTTTAACGTCCCTCTCGAGAATCTTTCATTCATATGCAGACGTCACCATTGCCGGTGAAGGGCTGCAAAATTAAGGCCTATGCTCGGAACTTAGGGCCTTTGAGCAGGAAGGGATCTTTATCGTGTCACACCTGCTGTGACACGGGGCCTCTGTGGGACCCCCCCCCCCCCCCCCCCATTTAGTCGCCTCATACAACAAGCAACAGGTACTGAGGGCGTATTCTAACCCGGATCCCCACGCTATAACTGAATTGCTACTCTCTTCAAATTAATTGATGATATCAACAATTGAATTGATGCGCACTACAATTCAATTGAAGAGAGCAATTATTCAATTAGTGCGAGCAATAAATGGATAAATGGCCTAAATTTTGAAGCACTTCGCCGGCAATGGTGACATCTCCATATGAGGGAAAGATTCTCAAGCGGGATGTTAAACAGTAAGCAATCAACAAACGAAACGACCTAACTACACAATGACTAGGAACAAAATAGTAAACTCAGTAGAAATGAGAATAAGAGTTACAACACTTTACAAATTTATTACTAGTAAGAAAATGACAAATACACACTCCTAAAGCCTATATCTATCCTGTAAAGAATAAGAAAAATCCCCCAACCTAGTTGTAATAATATAGTAAATAAAAAGGAACAAAATGTAGGAACGAACAATACGTGAGTCCAGTATAAGTAATGGAAGGAGAAGTGTAGCTAGCAAGACCACCTGTCTCGCTTCAACGAATTGTTCGAGCCATGGCGTCATACAGTAACTTGGAGAATAGAAATATTGTCGTTAAAGTTATTGGCCGAAAGATAAAGTGGGCAAATACAACGGGTGAATAAGTTACATCGGAATCGAAATTTCGAAGTAAACCAAACTACCACAAATTGAATTGAAGCGGGCATCAAATCAATTATGCTCTCATTAATTAAATTTAATTGATGAGAGCATTAATTGAATTGAAGTGCGCAGTCATTCAACACTGATGAAAGCAATAATTGATTTGATGCGCGCATTAATTCAATTGATGAGAGCAATAATTGAATTGATGATATCTTCAAATAATTAAAGATATATTTAATTATTTAGGTTTATGTTAATTTGGCGCTCCAAAGAGATGGAGAAGTATACCCTAAATACACAGGCGCTCGGCGTTTTAAATATTTATAATTTTTGCAAAAAATGCATTTTTTTTAAATTTTGAATATTTAAAAGTCAAGCGCCTGTGCCTAAATAGTCATTTTATTTTATTTACAATTTACGGCCCATTACTGAGCATATAAAGAGGTAAACATACAGAGGTAAAACATCGAATGATAGAAAATAAATACATAATATAGGAGATAACAGGCGCGGATCCAGCTTTTTTCATCGTGGAGGGGAGGGTCCAAAAGATCGGAGATCTGGGACCTGGTTATTTCCACGTTTTTACAGATAGTAGACTAAGTGAAATCTGCATTGGCCATAGATGCAAGAGTCATCGTTTAATTTAATTGAAAAATGCATTTTTGAAGAAAAAAATCATTGCAAGATTATTTGTAGCTCATTTTGATGGATATAACATTATAAAATGCAGAATGTTTTTTTAATGTCAAAAGAAAAATTGAAAGTTTACGCCACAAATTTGTTAAGAAATTACAGAAATTTGGTTTTGATGATTCATAAATTATTCTTAATGTAACGTAAATAATAATAGAATTACATTTTTTTAAAAATATGGTAATAGTACTAAATTGACCTTATAATGGTTTTATAAAATTGGTTTTTCAATGACATATATAAATTATATAATGAAAAAAGGAAATGGTGGCTTTTTTATGGCCAGGTACTGTATTTGTAGGTCTAAACAGGGTTGAGTCAAAAGATGTTTCAGCAATAAAGAAAATGATCCAGTGTAGAAATAAAGACAGTCATGAATATTTAAATTTCTCATTTTGTAAATATTAGTATTACAACTGTTCCTGCAAAAACAACGAATATGTATAATGATAAATACCATCCAATCGCCCTCCAGTAGATCTTGCATTTCATTTTTTGTTCACCTCTCTGCTGAAATCAAAGACCATGCTATAGAGGGAAATTATGAGGGTTGCAACCTCTTTGGCTGAAAACAGAAGTAAGATCATCTTGTGTCACTACTCATGTGAGAAAGGTTACCTACTAGTAGCTGGTTACAGATCATTTACTAGTAGGCTATTGCTACTAATTATCAGCTAAAAGAAGTTTCATATAATGATTATCACATTTATTTTGATGGAAATGAGTCTTTTCATTGCAGAATATGCTCTGAAATTCCACATGTGCTTGATTTGGCCATATACTTAAACATATTACCAATAACTTTAATAGTGGGGTGTTTAATTCACAAAAAAGTACATATGATAATAAATGCATTTGATGGAAAATGCCCCCAACTTTCAAGTTTCTCTTGAAATGAGCATCAATTCAGTTAGAAAAAGCATTAATTTGGAGTATAAATTAAATATATTTTTACAAATGAATTAAAGAGCTCTCTAATCAGAATTAAAGACATCTACAAATGAATAGAGAAATATTACCTCTTTTAATTGGTGAGATGATGTATTTACTTTGACTTGGTGCTTTAGCTATAGTCCATTCTTTGGTGCCAGAGTAGTAGTGTTTAGATCTACCAGTATGTTATTATTTCAGTTGCACTTGGATCACAAATATTTGATTTTAGAGAACATGGGGACCATAAGCTCTAACCAAAAAGTCGGAGAAAACGTTTCATCATGCATTTGAGAAGATACATATAATCATATGGAGGGGGAGGGGGTGTCACTTCCACTCCATTTCCTCCCTCCTCCCTCTTTTCCTCCCCTCTCTCCCTTTCATCTATCCTTTCCATTTATCCTCTCCCTTTCCTTTCCCTATATCCTCTCCCTTTCTTCTACCCTCTCCCTTTCCTTTCCCTATATTCTCTCCGTTTCCTTTCCCTATATCCTCTCCCTTTCCTCTATCCTCTCCCTTTCCTTTCCCTATATCTTCTCCCTTTCTTCTATCCTCTCCCTTTCCTTTCCCTATATTCTCTCTGTTTCCTTTCCCTATATCCTCTCCCTTTCCTTTCCCTATATCCTCTCCCTTTCCTCTACCCTCTCCCTCTCCTTTGTCCTCTCCCTCCTCCTTCCAGTCTACTTTGTCCTCACTCAACATGTCTCTGTTTTAAAAAAAAATCTGAGTAATAACATAATGGTTGTCATTCATTTTTATTCATATGCAATAAAGTCATCAAATGTATAAAAAGCAACAAATTTGTAAAGGTAAAATGTAACGTATCATACAGACCACATTACACTGTAAAACACATGCTAATAATAATGATAATAATTATCTACAACTGAAAGACTAGACTTGCTGTGTATATAGTTATGCATACAGAAACAACAGTCATTGTGTATAACATTTATTGTGTGTAGTTCTTCCATTTATTACTTAAATCAGCATTTGAGCTAGTATGACTGTCAATAAACGGTTTATTATACACAATTTTACAAGTAGTTTTAACAGTCAAAATTACTACACAAAGTATTACAGTAATGTTTAGAGTATAAAGTGCAAGTTTAAAATTTGTGACATTGAACGAACGGTTCTTTTCAATTTCTTCAACAAATAAAGAAATTGAATGTGATACACTCTATATAAAGAGGTGACTTGGAGTTTAAAGATATTCCAGGCATTGCTTGATTTTCCACCTATAAACTTCCCACATATTTAGTTCATCTATTTCTTGACATAAAAATGTGCATTGCAAAGCTTAGTGGTCTAATGAGTATAACGCTACCAGAAAAAGGGATTACGTTGCCATGTGATGCTGCAAGGCGTGCCCATAGACAAGGCAGTTTATTTTATTGTCAATGTCTACTTGTTGTATATTCTAGCTTACAGAACAAGTTTACTCATCCATTAAAAAATTGGGGGGAAAATGTGAGTCTTTTTCTCTTAGCACCATGGAATCTGGGAATAAAAACTACAGTTTTACAATATCATGGGAAATTACACAAAACGTATTTACAATTAGTAGTGATACATTAGATATATACATGTTCATACTAGTGCATCCAATGTTTTCCAACAACACATTAGGAATAGTAATTTCCAATGATGTACTAGTGTATATGATATCATGATACCTTGTATATTGAAAAAAAACCAAAAAAACAAAAAAATAGTAATAAAATAAAACATTGTTTGTTTCCATTGTATGGTAACTTTCAACAGCATGACAGCATAATAAATATGTTCTTTTCTTTGTGGTGAACTATGAAATGATTTTAAAGAAGCAATACAACACAACATAGACAACCAAAATATCTTTAAATATCCAAACTATGATCACCAATATGTGGTGGAACACTGGTAGGTAATACATATATTTGAAATCATAATGCCCAAGCTTACAAACATTCAAAAAATCACCAGGTGTTCTTCATTCTGCAGTTTTCAATATTTTTTTTCAACCAAGTATCTAGTAGCAGCAGGACTGTAGCTCTCTGGGGAAAAAAGTGGTATATATCCCTTCTTTTTCATGCAGAGCACAAGTCTCACTGTCTGTTGACATATTTTTTGAAAGAATTATTATTTAATTTTATTTTGTCTCAAAATATATGCTGATTACACTCCTATTAAAATGCTGAAATAAATTTATCACTATATTTTAAGTACGAAATTGTTGTCAAATGAATTTAGGGATGTGTAGCACAAGGCATGGCAAATTTTTCATAACTTGAGTTGTTGAAATGTATGATTTACAGAGTCCAAAAATTATCCAATTCCATTCTGGTTATAATCTGACATTAATTAGTTGATGGATGCATTCTGAGTGCCGATAAAAGAATTTTGAGTCACTGTCAAAGCACCATTTTATTCTAAATTTACAGATCAAAGTAATATGATTTCGAAGTTTTGATAGCCCTCGATACTTCCAGTGCAGACAATTCATGTTCAAGTATTTAAAGCATGAGTTCTCAAATACAATATGTGCCGCCAAGGGCATCTATCAAGCCTACATAAGAAATAAGTGGGGGCAAAAGTGTTGGAGCAGAAGTGAAGACTATCAACCTAATACTTTTTTGCAGAGAGAGGAGGATGACAAATTTTTAAAATTTGAGATCTGTGTCCATTGGAGCAGCGAATGCAATAATGATCTGTGGTCAGTAAAGTGACAAAGTTTAAACTTTTACATTACTAATTTCTGGAAGCTTTTGAAGGGCTACAGAACTATCAATATTTGGACAGTAGCATCTAATCTCATAAAATTTCCAATACAATATTGTGTACTTAAATGTTTGAACTATGGATTTAGCTATGCTAAAATTAAAATCCATGAATGTGATCTGTGCTAGATCTATTTTGTTATGCATGTATTTAAAACTGCATCATCATATGTAACTTAAAACATAATTACTTTTATTTCAAATTTTGTCATATTATGAATTAATGTCAAAAAGAAATAATATCAAGGTGGTGATGGAAATATAAATAGTCCCCCCCCCCCCCCCCCCCAATCCTTGATCCCTAATGTTAATTTTAGTTAAGATGAATTACATAATAGGTCTGTATTTTTCTTGCACTTTTGAAATATTTGCATTTCAATACAGGTATCAATAATTTTGGCAGTATGTAGAATATGTGTATTCACAACAGTCTCCCCTCCTCCCACCCACGTCATCAGCTGGGTATTCTACCAAGAAGTAGTTCTGTTGCAAGTTCATTTCTATCATGCAAAATGATGTACACATAAAACCCATTTTTGAATACATTGTTAAAGTTCTGGTACATTTTAAGTGTGAAAATCTGTCATTTTTAAATCTTTCTCCAAATAGAGTGACCTTGCAAAAAATTGGAAATTTATAGGGATATCAAAATGTAAAGGCATATATAAAATTCTGGGGAAAACCGTGTTTTGGTAGTTGAAATTCTCCTATTGATAAAATACAGAGAGATAACTTTTCAATCTGAAAAAGTGACACTTGACATTCCACTATACCAGCATTTGTGTAGAAGCATGGGTCCATAATATCATACTTCATGCCTTTAACAAAATTGTACTGGAAATTTTATGAGATTATACGCTAGTCTGATTTAGCATACTTTTATTAATGTACTTGACATTAAGAATTGACAGGCACAATTATTGCTAATGTATCTGGCACATGGCCAAGATGAAGATTGATGTGCAACATGTGTCATTAACAACATACATGTATGTTAATAGAAGGTCAAAGCCATCATGATAAAACACTTACTATAGTTTCGGCCATGTGATCAATGTGTTCTTTGTACTCTAATTACTGTATTGCACTGAGTATTAATCACCTATTTTAAAAACAAAATTCATGTCATTTTTAAAAAAGATTATGACATGACCTTATTCATCAGTATGTCTTTGTTTTAATGTGAGAGTGGACAGCTATCCATATATTATTAGGACCACCATCAGCTTTTCGAAAATCTTCACCTATACAGATTCTGATACAATAATTCTGGTTATTTAATCATTAGAAAACACAAAGTTCAATAGTTTGAGATTCATCAAGTTATTACCAAGTCCTAATACCACATACTGATATTCATCTCAGTAAATCTTCTATATTTGTAATGTAACAACATTAAACTCTTTACTTGAGGAAGTTGCATTGCAAAAATTTGACAATTACAGAGTTGATAAAATGTAACAGATATAAACCTTTAAAATGATTGTTCATGAAAAGTGAGCTGTACTACAAATACTGTACAAATCCACACAACAAATACTGTACATATCCACACAGCAAAAATATTACACAATCCACACAAATAATACATTCAAATCCACACAACAAATACTGTACAAATCCACACATCAAATACATTCAAATCCACACAACAAATACTGTACACATTCACACTACAAATACAGTACACATTTACACTATAAATACAGTACACATTTACACCACAAATACTGTACACATTCACACTACAAATACTGTACACATTTACACTATACATACTATAGTATACAAATTCAAAGGAACAAACATTGAGTCTGTTATGGAATGCTATGGAATATGCAGACCTCGACATTTATTTAACACTGTCAACTTAAATGTGCATGTACACTCGTTTTAGATTGCAAAAATCTGACCTTATATGAAATAAGAAAACTTTACTGATAATCTGAACATATTATTTTAAAAATTTTCTGAATATGCATTACAAAAACACAGACTAATCAGATCATCGTGTTGAAATGGCTAGCTCCTCCATGGTAACCTTCCAGAGCTTTTTTGTGACTTTGTATCTTGCAAGGTCTTTTCTTGTTACCATGCCAACAACCTGTTAAAAAGAATCATCAGATATTAATTATAAAATGTATGTCTATCTATATAAAGTATAGAAATTAAAAATCACATGGTCTGGGGATTGTGCCCCAAGATTCTGCCAAAAATGAGGGGGAAGGGTGGGCAGGGGGAGGGGGGGGGGGGATTGCAGACTCCACAATGGATTTTATTATTAAAAATTTTCAACCAAAGGGGGAATGTTGCAACCTCTGTAATACCCCTCTAACTATACCACTTTCTGTTCACAATAAAATATACATATGTACATTGCTGCAAACCACAGGTTATTGTTTCATTCCATGAATGGAAAATAGCCTATAGTTTGCAACAATGGTACATGTATTAAAACACAAATGTTACTGAAGGTAAACATGAATTAAGTTGCAATCTATGATGGAAATGCGTCAATGATTTGTAGCGATTCACATCTGTGGTATCTGATGTTCAGATACTCATACCTGGTGATGTTTGTTGACCACAACAAGGTGTCTGAGGCCTAAGGCTCTGAACAACTTAAAGATCCTTGGAAACAAGGCATTCTGTAAGAAAATCATGAATTTTAAAAAAAACTTATAAAGATAAAACTTCATAACAAAATAATTTATTTGTCAGATGTATGGACAATTTTTTAATTGTATAAATGAACAATACAAATTCTGGTCAGTCAAGGGATCATTAAGTGCTGATTAGTAAGTCCATATTCTAAGAAACAATTACAGGCAAGAGATAAATAGACCTTGATGAAGATCTACCAACTATCTGTTGTTCTTGCTGATGCTTATGTTTGGATGTACCTCTAGTTGATAATAAATGTGTAACATATTACTGTAGTCAGTAAGATTAGCAGAGTGAAATTAGAAAATTTCTTTTCTCAAACAAATATTTGTACAATGTATGCCATTTCTGAATATTAAATTTCTACAGTCTGATTACCACCGAACTTCAACTTCAAATCCACAAAAAGTTCATAGCAAATAACTCTACAATGTACTTATTCTCAGGTTGTATTTATTCAGTCTTCTTTAATTTTTTTTTGGGGGGGGCGCCCTATTTTTTTAGGAGAAATCTATATTGTATGATGTTACTTACATCAGTGACACAATATGCTGCAGGATTCATAAAAGCTTCCAAGTTCATCTCACAGTTGTCACGTTCATACTGTGATACATGAATTCGCTGCAAACAGATAAATAGCATAAATGGCTTTTCATCTTCTTAAATAATCTTGAAACAAAAGGTCCATCGGCCACAATTAGTGGTTTGTTCATGCATAGGTTGGGATACGAATAATATAAAAATTTCAACCATTATACTGTGATACATCAATTTGCTACCACTGTTGTAATTTTACCAGTTAAAAACGCTTATTGTGGCCCTGCCCTGGCCCTACAGGTTAAGGTTGGAACGAACTAGAATCTATGCAACATGAGGGCGCTCAAATATAAATTTGTCAACGACGATTTGCAGTCTTGGATTTGTAAGACTTCTATGATATATTCATATTGAAAATCTTTACACAATCACAAGTATTTTCATTATCTGTATATATATATATGTATGGAAACTTTCTTGCAAGTTTTGGTCTCTCTGGTCTTGTGGTTTTTGAGAAGGAGGATTTTTGAAACACCCCACCTAATTTTCACTATTTCCCAATTATCTCCACTTGTAAGGAACCATGTGACCCTTTAGTATTTTACCAGGAGTAACAGAGAGTTCGTTTATCTAACCATCTCTCTAATATATGTAGTTGCACTTGCTACAGCAATTCTTACTTACTCGTATTGGAGTAAACTTTGGATATGCATCTCTAAAATCTTTTGTTGTCAAACCATATGCTTGATTATCTCCAAAGACCTTTAAAAAAAAAGATTCAGTAAAAACACTGCACTTTAAACTCCTGTCATATCAAAATTCATATATAATTATGAACATAGAATATCTCAGTATATATTCTGTTACATGTTGTTATTTTACTCACCCTTTGTTTTAAAAGAACTAATAATTGTGATCTTAAAATGATTCCCCTGTAGGTTCCGAAAGACACATCTTCATCTCCTGATGACTAAAACAAAAGTTTAAATTATTTTCATTCTTTTAAAAAAAAAATTACTAATTGCTAGCATACATTAACCACTCTCACTGTCTAATATCAGCAAAGTAGAAAAAGTGGCAGCAGAGAGTGTTATTCAAAATCCTTTATTGAGGTCCTTCATAAACCAAGATGTGTTTGTGTGAAAACTACTGCCCTCAGTGATAAAACAACCTATAGCAGCAAACTCCTAATACATGAACCATTGCTAACACCTTTTATTAAAGAGTACCTCCCCTAAATAGCATGAGACTCTCAATTAAATATCTAAACTTACATGCCATGTCAGATGTGATACCATCAAATAGGCCTTCTCACAGGATTATATCAAATTACAGCTCAAAATTAATCCACAATGTTAATGTGTTTTGCTTCAAACTTGACAAATGCAGACTAAAAATAATACATGTATGCCCATCCTATTCCAGGAACATAACAATAAAGTTTGTTCGTTGTAATTTTCATTATTAAGATTTCTCAATTTTCAAAATATGATTTCATACATTAATTATTGGGCTACGAAGTATTTCCAAAAAATAATGACCTTTAACAAACACATTTAGTCCAGTATTTGTAACAATTTGTACAAAACTGAATTTCTGAAAAAGGCAGACATAGACAAATGTATATACAATTACATTTTGCAGATCTGGGTTATAGTCCTCCACAACAGGGAAGCCATTGTGCGTCTCGGTTTTGAGTACCTCCATGATCCTGCCAACAGACTCCTTCATTCTGAACACAGACACAGGGTGACTCATGACCTCCCTTTATTATAAAAAGAACAAAATTAATAGCTTATGGTCTCTACAACTTTTAAATGCTTTTATCAGAAAATAACACATGCTATTATTTATTGTATCAATATTAAAGTAAATCTGATTTCAGAAATTTGAACCATGTATTAGTATGTATGTCAGTGAGAATGGCTTATAACTACTGGTACCTTATATCAAGGGTCAGCTACTAAACAGAAATTTCTATAGAGCCTTTGGGATTTTTAATTATTACAAATGTGTAAACTGTTTGACTACATTGATTGTTGATAATATTACATGTATTAATCAAACTAATGAATTTCTATCCCTTTATAACCCATTTTATTCATTTCATTGGTGAAAAATGATCTCTCTTTGCTGCTCCTTAATTTCTGTGATCTTGATCCCGATCTAATTAATATAAATTCCATGATAAGTCATATTTACTAGAATTATTCTATTATTTTGTATATTTTGGACATATGAAAAATTGAGCATCTTGACAAATGGCGATATTGGACAGATCCCAATTTAATATTTTAAAACATTTGTTAACAGAAATTAAAGAGCAGTGAAAGGAGAGGGTATTTCTTCAAAAAACTGAACAGGTTATAGATGAATGGAAATTTGTTAGTTTGATTATTATTTGCACTATCATTAATAATCAATGTAGTCAAATGGTCTACACACTTGTAACAATTAAAAATCCTTATAGGTTTCTCTAGAATTCTCTAATGTTCTCTGTTTAGTAGGACCAGCAGGAAACATAATTACAGTAAAGTTCAGTGAATAATATCCACCTATAGAGGAATAGAATTGTGGCCTCCACCTATAGAGGAATAGAATTGTGGCCTCCACCTATAGAGGAATAGAATTGTAGCCTCCACCTATAGAGGAATAGAATTGTAGCCTACACCTATAGAGGAATAGAATTGTGGCCTCATGTTTAGTTTATAACAAGGCGTCAGAGACAGTTCATTGATTGATTGTTTATTTTCTGCCACACTCAACAATTTTTCATTTATCTGGTGGCGTTCAGATTTTATTGGTGGAAAAGAAAACCCAGATACAATGTACCCAGGAAAAGACCACTGACCTTCCAAAGTAAACTGGCAAACTTTCTCACATGTATCGGCTTGAGCAAGAATCGACTTGAGGTGAGAGACTTTCTGATTTTGAGTAGAATGCTCTAACCACTCACCACAGAGGCCCCTCAGAGAGAGTTCAACTTATATATATAATATTTTGTTCATCTCTAAGATGTGTAGCTCAAACAGTCTCAGCATGGCTTACACAAATGTACAAAATAATCATCCTTTGTGTGCTCTATTCTACAATCATATCATCTCTAAGAGTCCTCTATGCTAGATTTGACATACCTAGCTGATACATTTGTTAGTACTGAAGATGGCTCCCATCCTAGAATAGGTACACCCTGTATGTGGATATGCATGTCATAGATACCCTGTAAATTAAAAAACACTTACTCAAGATGATTTTTAAAGTACTAGTCATGGTATTGCTTACATATATTTTGAGTAAATTTAAACTGAACAAATTTAGATTTACTCATCACCCTAAAATACTAAAATTAAGATGCAACAAGATTATTTTCCAATATGTCTGTGCAAAAATAACATAGTGCAAAAATGTCCCTGTGTACATAGTCTTCAGTTGTCTACCTCATTAAAGATGTCTCCAACCCATTTGGCCACAATGAGTACAATCATGATAGGCAGTCCAAATGTGATGTTTCCTGTGGCCTCCATTATGATGACAGTCAGACTTATTGTCATACGAACAATGCCACCTGTGTGTGTAAACAGATACATATAAACTTTGAAAGAATAAACATTAGTCTAAGAAGAGACAGAGAACAATTAAATATCACCTGAAAATTATACACACCTAACTGTGCTGCAGCTCCTATTAAAGAATATTTCCCAAAATCTACCCAATCCTGGAATTAAAAACAGATTATTACATTCTATTAATATTTTACATAATACATGTATTACATATTTAGAAATTATCTGTAATATAAAATGATTATACATGTACTGACTAATATCATTATTCTGTATGATTGAAATTTAAGTGGTGAAAGTGATTGTCATACACTACTATGTGTACTTTTTATTTGTGAATCACTTATGGGAACCCTGTTCTTGAAGATTAGTAATAAGCAAGCTAGCTAATATCAACATATAATGCATATGGTAAACAAATATTATTACTCAATTTTAAAATTACTTTGCACCCTCAAACAAAAAAGTTGGTTTACAATGTTTGTATGCCCCCCCCCCTTTTTTTCACTAAAGAATATATGTACCTCATTGGGAAAGATGTAGTTGAGACAGATTCCTACAAGTCTTCCCCAGGTAGCACCAACCAAAAGACTAGGAATAAAAAGACCACTGGGCACATAGAGTCCGTAAGTCCAACAGGCCAGCAGAAACACACACAGACAGTACACAATCAAGGTCGATGGTGAATACATTCCTACACAGACAGAAAAGGATTCCTAATATAATAATTTTCCAAAATTTTTTTTAATCATAGCAAAACAATTTTACCAAAACAAATTTTGCCATATAACACCATTGAAAAAAAAGAGCATGCTTCATTTAAACAAGGTTTTATCTTGTTTACCCAATAAAACTTTATGCCAAGTTTGGTTGAAATTCACTCATTTATTCTGGGAAAAATATATTAACAAAAGGCAACACCATATTTCCAATATTTTGCTATCACCTGTCCTTGGAAAGGGGTGTGGGCTTTTATTTGAATTTGAACCTCCTTTACCCAAGAATGTTTGTGTCAAGTTTGGTTAAAATTGGTTTAGTAGTCCTGGAGAAGATTTTTAAAAGATACCACCATATCGACACTAATTTGCTATTATCTCCCCATGGAAATGGGTGTAGCCCTTCATTTTAAGATACTTGAATTCCCTTTACTCAAGGATAATTTATGTGAAGTTTTGCTGAAATTGGCTCTATGATTTTGGAGAAAATTTCAGGAAGACACCATATTGTTCTATGCACATGTTAAGCTCACCTGAACAGAAGTTGAAGTAATACTCTGCATATGTAACTAGAAAGGTCTATCCTAAATGCCAGAGGTCTTTGTTTAAAATAGGTGGGACAACAAGACATATCACTAATAATAATATTAACATAAATCATTCCCAATGATGTTCCACTGCAAGAAGATGTAAGGTGTCTCATTGCTATATCTGAAATCCTTTTCCACCAGTGACACTTTATAAACTACAAGTATCAGTATTACTAAATAAAATATTTGAAAAACAGGGCTCTGCATAGACCTGTGTAAAATAGCATTCCTGTAAGTGTAATTGAGACTGGGAACAAAATACACTTAAACTCAGAGCCTTGTAGACAAGGAATTTCAGAATTTCCCCACCTTTATCTCTAGCATCATCTTTGGCATTCAATGTTAAAAACTAAGTTATTCCTACTAATTTACAAATAAGCAATGGGATTAGATATTATACAAGATTGCAAACACTCGCACATACATTAATTAAAACCATACCCACAATGCAAGTGTATGAACAAATGACAACTTTATATACAGTAGATCCCTATCATATTCAAGAACTTGATATTTGTGTTAATTCACTATAAGTCTTCATAGTTTAGAAATCGCAATTCATTTTTGTAAATTGAAGCTGAATGATGATTTTGCCTGTTTAAGTACTTGCAAAATATAAGGAATCCACAGTCTATCATTGACACTCTGTTGAGAGGGAATAATGTGAAACAAAGATGTTTGCAACATTTCAAATTTAAGTATGTATATCAGAATATGGACAAACCTTTGGACTCATGAAAAAGGCTTTTGACACTATCTTCTGGTGACTGAAATAAGATGGAGGCTGTGGAACTGTACTGCCCATCATTGCAGTAAAACTGAAATAAACCAAGGTTAATTATCTATCAATTGCTATGGTTTAGCTATAACAAGAAGCTATTTAATCTTCCAGGTGACTCAATTAATTACTTAATGCTGATGTCACAAAGAGGGTTAAGATATAATCTAACTATTTTGAATTATAAAAATTTTCAAGTTTTACTTTTGCTCAAAATGAAGGGATGGTGTGTGAATAGGTGACTATTGCAATTTATGGAGACCATTACTTCTACAGAAATCCAGCCATTATACTGTTGCAAATACAGTGAAACTTGTCTAATCCTGACATGATTCATACCAGAAAAAATATTCAAATTAGACAACATCTGGAATATGGAATATTGAGAATTGAAAGTTGGTGCTAAAATCACATTTTTCCAATTGCACAACATCAAGATTAAAGAGGTTTCTATGCAACTGTTTAAACATATGAGATAGAATTAAATGTACCAGTATGAGATATCAATCCTGAAAAATGTAAAAGTGATTGAAGGCAGTAACCAGCATCTACTAACTGTAAAATACCTGCACAGTGTTTGGGTCCTGGTTATGTAACATTGGACTGCAGTTATTATTAAAGTACAGGGAGATGTAACCAACAGTGGCAGTGATGATGGCTACAATCATTGCCTCCATTACCTGGTCACGACTCTGATTTATATACCTTGTAGGTGAAAAAAAGAAAAAAAATTACATGTTCCATTAGAGGGAATTTTGGTTTTGCATAATTCTGTGAGGCTAAACCCACCGTGCAAAAATATGTGGCTTAAAATATATCGCTTGCTAGGTAATTGTAAGAGAATTAAATTTTTGTCACTTGTGCTCACAAAAATAAATTCTCACAAACAATGGACAATGAAGGTTTTTCAGAAATGCACCACTAAAAATTGGCACATGAATAAATCTAGCACTCAGCTCTATCTTGTGTTGTTTTTATTGAAGAGAACCTTCATGTGTATTGCAGAGGAAGTACATAATGGTAAATTTGCTTGGATATGAACACACACATAATTATAGAATCTAAACATAATGAGCCGATATCACTTGGCTGATAACATATTGGTTCAAAACATCAATGAAGCACTTACCTTCTCCGGAACTTGGTTAAAATGTAGTTGAATTTGTTGAATAATGCTCCAAGAAGTCCACCTGTCAAATAAAAATAATCATATCAAAATAAATTACTACTTACAACTTCTGAAGAATCCAGTTATATTAATGTTCAAGTATATCATCTTTCACTTCCTTATTCAACAGCTTTCTTTCTCATCTTACCTAACACTCCCATTAATATGAAAATTGGAATTTCAAAAGCAGAGTATGTTGTTGTCTGAAAAGTAAACAAAAATACAGTAAATAATTAGAATGTAGGGTACGTCTATCTTTACAGACATCATAGGAGGGAGAGTGAAGAACTTACATCAAAGCTGCCAAAGTTAAACAAGCCAGGATAAGATAGATCCCAGGGAATTCCCTGAATGTAGCTCTGTATGACGTTAAGTGTGAAAGTAGACATCATGGAAGCAAAAAACTGTAGGACATAAATAAACATGAATTTAAATGTAGTCTCGTTATGATGCACAAAATAAAGTCTGAACGAAGAAAATGTTTTGATTATTCAAAAGCATTTTGTGCATTAAATAATGTAATAAAAAGCATGATGTAACTGAAGCAAATCATCTTGATTTTATGTCATGTCAGTGAATGACTGCTCAAAGACTGAATATTATATCACTGAAAAACCCTGTGCATTGAATGGATGACACTAACTGTTAACTACTTACAATTCTCCAAGCTAATGCTTGATTCCAAAAACTTGCTCCCTCCTCCAGACTGAATAGTACTCCCCCCACTGGTGCTCCAAAAGCTGCAGACACCCCTGCTGCCGCCCCTCCAGCCACAAAGTCACGCTTCTCTGTGTCCGCTCGGAAAAATTCAAATATCTATAATACATAGCACATCTTTCATTCAAAAATGCTCTTACTCTTTATATCAGTGAACATGTTCACAAGTGTATACATTTTTATTTCATTAATTCACTTTTACTTTCACAAGGACACAATGACGTATTCATCTATGAGACATGTCTTCTATTGGTAAGAGTTTATTTTTTTTTTTTTTTTGAAAATTGCTAGTCTTGCAAAATTACATTATATATCTGATCTTTGGTCATTTCAACACTTGCCTCAACCTACTAAAATTTCTAACAATTCAGATTCTACCCTGTCCTCAAATGTTAGTTTGATGGAGTTTGTATACAGGAAAATTCTTGCACAGATGTATTAATCATCCATTTTAGTCCCATTTTAAAATCACTGAAAACCTTTTTTACTACTTCAGAACAATGAGAAAATTTTAATTCACCCAGTTTTAGATTTATCTGCTTGGGTTATAACTGCACTATAGCTCTTTGAAAAAAATTATGTCAACAAATCTCCAGTCTGTCAACATATTTTTTCTTTCAGAGAGCTACAGTTCTGCAGCTACATTGGTTATGGGTGAAAATTATATGGGGAAGGTGAAAGGTGAGACATGAAATTTTCCCTACTATGCATGTACTAACCTTCAAGTCAAATTTTCTAAATGTATCTGATCTTCCTTGAGAGATCCCAGCTGCAATCACAGCACCAGAATGTATCATTGGTCCTTCCTGTAATTATCAAGAACTGGACATATCTAGCAATCAGTCTAAGACTAAGAAAATTAGTGGCATTATAAAAAAAAACACAATTGCTTGAAATGATATAACTTAGAAGTAGTGGATTTGTATAAAAGTCCTGAGATACCAACCTTTCCCACAATAAGTCCCCCAGCCACTGAACAAACAACACCAATGACTTTCACAACAATGGTCTTCAAACGAACAACATGGGGAACTTTGACACCATTCAGGTAGCACTTAATCTGGGGAATTCCACTTCCTGCTGCCACAGGCTGAAAATTGCATCAAATATACAAATCTAAAATGTTCACTTACTGGCAAATACAAAAACCATGTTTGAGATTAAAATGTGTTGTGAAACACTGATGCCTCATTATGGCCAAACACCTAGGTCAAGGTGCCAAAAAGGCCTTGTCACAAGGAGTATATACATGTGAAATGTGAAAGCCTTAGCACTTACCATTTAAAAGTTAT
Organism: Ostrea denselamellosa; assembly: GCA_024699665.1. Lineage (NCBI taxonomy): Eukaryota > Metazoa > Mollusca > Bivalvia > Ostreida > Ostreidae > Ostrea > Ostrea denselamellosa. The sequence goes on along the minus strand of JAMZEH010000020.1, from coordinate 7,909,641 downwards.
GGCCAAGATTAAAATTTTTCAAAAGTAGGTTAAACTCTAAGATCAAGAGCTCAAAACTTTTGCTACTTAGAGAAAGGTCTTATCAAAAGAAATAAAGATGTGAAATATGAACTCCCTATCACCATCCATTCAAATGTTATGACTAAAGTTAAAGTTTTTGTGGACAAACAGACAGATGGAGTGACCAAAAACTATACATAATAAAAAGGGGCATTGATAAAACGATAGAATGATATATCTGCATTACACCATTTTCACCAATCTAATAACCAATCCAAATATAAAACAGAGATGCACAAATGCAATCCACATCCCTTCATATGCCACCATCAAATTATTGTAAAGGAGTTGAAGTGGAAGCAAGATTTTTGGACCCAGTCCATTTTCCCCCACCACAGGGGCAAGACCACATGTTTGAAACTCAAATACATTACTCCAAATCATAAACCACATTTAAATCATTTGAGTCATGGCTAAGGCATTAAAGAAGACAATTTGTTTGGGTCCTGACCATAATTTCCTCAACCCACTGGAGAGACCCTAAGTAGAATACCCAGTGTATAAATACTAGTTTTACCCCATCATATACTACTATCAAATCATTTGAATTCTAGAAGTTACAGTTACAGACTCTGTTCCTCGCCCCATCCCTTGATTCAGAAATTCTAAACTATTATGCACAATTATAAGCCACCATCAAATCATTTCAACATGTTGGAGTAGAGAAGCACAAAAAAGATTATTGTGTTAAACTCCATCCATTTACCCCCAACTCATGGGCTAGACTCCATTTCATTTCTGAAACCTTAACATTCATAGACAAACTCCATTTCTGAAACTTACATGCATAACTAGTCATACCCTTTCTTATGCCACTATCAATTGAATCTGTCATGATTTCAACAACATTTTTAGACCAGCCCCTTTAACTACCAACTTCAGAGGCAAGACCATAGTTTGAAATGATTGATTGATTATTGTTTTCTGCCACACTCAACAATTTTTCAGTTATCTGGTAGCATCCAGATTTATTGGTGGAGGAGAGAACCCAGAAACAATGTACCCAGGAAGAGACCCCAACCTTCCAAAGTAAACTGGCAAACTTTCTCACATATATCGGCGCGAGCAAGAATCGAACCTGCGCCAATTAGAGGTGAGAGACCTTGTGATTTTGAGTGCAGTGCTCTAACCACTCAGTCATGGAGGCCCCTTAGTTTGAAATGAACAACTACAAATCATACCCTATCATATTCCATAATCAATTAGTTTGAATTTGTTATGGTTACAGGGAAGCCCAAACAAGATGCAGACAGATGGACAGTCAATGGGACTACAGTATCACAGCACAATATGTCCACAATTCTTAAACAGATATAAAAATTAACAATTCTTCCAAATGCTTTGTATTTTTTCCTGATTTTATTAAAAGTGTTCAGCAATTTTACCTCAAGACAGGCTGTCAGTATTGCAGCAACAAACACCAGCCCCCCATTAATCCCCACCCATACCAGTAGGGGGATCTCCATACACTCTTTATCCACACATTTGTCGACATCTTTACTTGTTAAGAAAAAATCATGTAATACATGAACACCTGCATGCTAAGCAGAATATGAAAATAATATATATTATTATTATTATTATATTCACTTATATAGCGCAAAATTACGTATAGTTTCTATGCGCTTTACAGAGGTTGTCCTAATGAAGATGAAACACTTATAAAAAGAACTGTTAAGAATAAAATTGACAAATTATTACTAAAATAGTGATAAGACACCAAAATGCTGTGTAAAGTATGGCAGTCAGATGTCGAGACAAGAAATACATACGTAGTCAATGATGTGATATTGATTTATGCTAAAATGTATATATATGTATAGATATACCTGAACATCTATGTTTCCTGTACCTACATGATATTCTGAAGATTTACTGTGATATAAAATAGGAAATGAGCATACATATACTCCTGTACAACTAAAGATTTCTGTTGAAATGTTTTTTTTTAAATGTCATCTTCTACTTTGTAAAAACACAAACAAATCTCCAGGAATAAGACAGCAACGTGAAGAGGGCCTTTAAAGACAGAGTCTGTTGTCTGAGTATCATTTTCTATTTTGCCATGTCTAAAATGAAGCTCTCCTATTGGATAGAAAGGATATTAACAAAACTGTAGACCTGTGGAATATTTCTTGATAGTAAGCATCAAAATGTAGACTAATGTTTTAACTATATACACAGAAATTTTCACCACCACTTTATTTTTGCCCATTTCATTCTCATCACATGTAGGTGTATTTTATAAATGGGGAAATCAAATTTATTCATTGTTCTGAGGTAGTCAGTCTGATTAAAACCACCCCCTTCTCCATACACTCATTCTGACAAGTGTAGTAGAAGAGAGGTGGTTTTAATCAGACCATGAAGTAAAAATGTCTGGGTTTCAGCAAATCTAACATGAGATGAATTTGTTTTTCAATCCTTCTGGACAAAAATAACAAAGATTTCCTTGTACACAGTATTTCTTAACATATTGGAATGCGTCTCTTATGATAAGGTCCTTGACAAAATAAAATAATCCTAGTTACATTGTATGAAAAATTGTTCCTGACATCTAGATGACATCAGGTGGTTCAGTCAAAGATGGCTTCACTTTCCATCTGAAAGCTTAGAAAACCATATATAATTCTGTGGATGGCCTATTATTGATATATTATAGAACTTAGAGCATTTTTATTGTAAGTACTCTTTAATTACCAGGATATTTGATTTAGAGTATATTTTCATTGTCAACATAATAAATTAGAAGATTACCTGCATAGTAAGAAAATTATCAAGACACACATTTAAATTTTAAAATTTTCCAACAATATTGGATATGATGTAAAACCATGGCTGGAAATTTACAAATCATAAAGGATACACTTTTTGATAATGCTAAACTTGAGAGCTGTCGATTTAATAACACAAAAGTCAATCAGGCTTGCCACAAGTCCAGTCAAAACTCCAACAAAAAACATAACCAGCCATCTCAACATCTCAATGATCATGGTTTCCTATCAAATAAAAAAATATTCATTTCATTAATGATATTTAACAGTTCCTTTGATTAATATTCAATAATCCTGAACCACTGATGAAACATACCCTGACAGATTTCTTTTTCTCTTCCACTTGGTACAACACATTTTCACATCCATCATAATCCAAGCTCTGGAATATACATGTAACTCAAATTAGCCATCAATTACCATACTTGCCCAAATAAATGTCCTTGACTCTATTGATCTGCCCCCCCCCCCCCCCCCTATACTGTACCCCATATTCGAGTTCACAAAAAAATGCACTCTTAGAGTACACTTATTTTTAATTCAGAGTCCAAAAGGACAAAGTAGGAAAAATTGTAAACAAATGAAAAAAGGACAGACTAATCAAACAAGAATTACAAGTACATGTTAATAAGTATTGTAGAAGGAAGGAGTCTCTTAGCTTGTTTTAGTTTAAATAAATAAATAACAAATCTGATTTACAATAACTTAACTATATATATTTATATCACCAGTATTGTATCTGTATCTTAAAGTTCTTGCAAGCGCTGGGTGCAACTAATAATTCAAATATATTAGAATAACTGGTTGCACCCAGCACTTGCATGAACTTTGAGATATATCTATACAAATCAATGAAAAACATCTCTCAGACATGTTTTCATGAAGGAATCTGACTAAAATGTAAAGAATTTCTACATTTTATCCATAGGTTTGCCTACGGAAAATTCACAAAATTTCACCTGTAGTAATTCATCTTTGAAGGATTTGTAGTATTTAGAAAGCCTGATATCAGCAGACTTCTACTCATTTATCATTGTTACAATTAAATATTCCATAAATATTAGAACCATATAACAAAATTGATTTCATGGTTTATCAAAATCATTTATGCTTAGAATAATTAAAGAAAAACATTTTAAATCCTATTTACATGTATTTAGTTCTTGTTCCAGATGCATCAAAGTAGATGCCTGGGTACTTGTAGTTACAGATACACAATCAACAGTGAAACAATTATTTTATGGCTCTGCCACCCTTTTCAAATATAATGATCTTTGTTTTCTGTATATCAATTTTCAATTCTCAATCATTGCAAAACTCTCTGTTGAATGAAATTTAATTTGCAATCATAAAGGTATGTAGAAAACATTACTACGTCATCTGCATTCTTAAGACAATCTATATTTTGTGGTATAATATCATAGCAACACAGTCAAGTACAATGGCAAGTCATTGAAAATTTAACAAAAAAAGATTTGGGCTCAAGTTTCTTCCTTGACAGACACCATATCTAACTGAAAATGAGGTAGTACTGGTAAATACATCACCAATTTTCCTGTTGCAACATTTATCTATCAAACATATCTATTAATAACTGTAAAACTGTGGTCTGATATACAAGCTTATGTGAGAGGGATGTATAAGACCATATATTTCTAAAATTTAATCTAATCTATTATTCAAAATGGTGTTAATTGTTTGCCAAATTACAAATGATATTAATTCCCCATCAATATCTTATCCATACATACTCCACTATGCACACAATTGTTAGCTAACATAGCACATACAACATTAATTGCAAAAAGATAGATCAGTTAATCACCCCATTTCACCAAATTTCATTGGCGCACACAGCAGTTGTAACTGCGGTAGATATGGTTATTGCTATATTTATAACTAATTACTAGTAAGTGTCATATCCCTGATTCAATGTATACAGCCCCTTTATTCCTTTTGGTTTTCTTTTCATTTATCATCTATCACAAAACTCTTTTGTACATAAATATATTTCAGACCTTTGTAATTCTTAGTACTCCTGTATCTGTTTTTTCTAAATATCTTTCTTTCATTTTAAAAATTGTATAATTGATTATTCTTTGTCTATGTTAGACATGATTTTACTGCTCTATATATATATCATTTTTTGTATGGACTTGCATCTATTAATATATTCCAATACAAAATCCTCATCCTCTAAGAAATTGTTGCCATTAGAATTTACATATGCTGCAAGTGACGACTGTTACAAATAAATAGTTTCTTGCCATCTGAATTTTATGAAATGAATTACAAAATCAATGTTAGGAATCTCACATCATTAAATCAATTTGCAAAGTAAAACATCATACATTGTCAATGTGTTAAGAAACAATGAAATAATACACTCCAACTTACTAGTAATCCTGCATACAATAGGTACTGTACCTTCTCTTGAAACTCTTACCATTATTTCTCATTATTTGTTTGAATTATCTAACGTAGTCAGAACACTGACTTAGGCTTTTCATATCTGCTAATGACATGAATTCCCCTTTCACTGAGTTTACTACTTTATGGAGATAGTAGATTTAAAATCAAAGGTCATTCTATTGTATTTAAACATGCCAGTATTGAGGGGAAAAAATTATTTTATTTTGATAATTATCATATACTTGTAAGTGCAGTTTGAAGTATCTGATTCACACATAACTTTATCATTGTCCTTAAAATTTCCATTGTAGTATACTAACAATGTTGGTACTTTCCTTCTACTTCATCATTCCTAACACAACTACATGTATATAAAAAATAAAATTATTAGTACAATTATTTACTGTCATAGACAAATCACAAAAACTTACTGTGTTATACATGTATAATTATAATCATAAAAACTCACTGTGTTATGCATACATACTATAAAGGCAATGTCTGCTGCCTAGTCCTATCACAGTCTTCATAATAAAATATTGATCAAATTAAAGAATTCACACTATGAATTTAATTTAAAACATTGAAATTTTATTCAATAGAATGTGTTTTATTTTCTCAATTTAGGATACAAACCTCATATTCCCCAGAGAGGATCTTCTCTGTTGTATTAGTCTTGTCTTCAGAATCAGACTCATCATCATCATATGAATGATTTACCTGAAAATATATTTTACTGTAGACAATATGATTAAAAACATGTACATATGTTATGCATACTAAGAGTACATTTCACTTTTATTACTGCCAACAATAAAGTGCTTGATTTGTGTTGAATTTTGTAAATGATGATTGAAAGGGATGGGGGGGGGGGGGGGGGGGGGATTCATTCATTCACCCTTCAACAATTAGAGCTTAGAGTTCACAATTACATGTGATTACATCTACCTAGACATGCAATTTCAAAATGTACATGTATATAACCAATTTAATTATTAAATGATAGAGTGAGGAATATGTGTTCATTAAAGTATGTATATTAATGACAAACAGTTTCAATGTATTGTATCAATTAATACCTTGCATCATCACATGGTATCTTTTGTAATGTTGGGATTATAATTATTATTATTTTCTCCCCAAATTTCCTGCTGTGCATTAGAATACATAGCGGTAACATTTCAGTTATTATTATTACATACATAAAGTATTATACTTATCCAACTTTCCATATTGTGAAATCAAGCCAAGCCAGTGTCATGATGAAATATAATACTATAAATTATATCACATATTATAAATGCAATTTGTATACATGTACTTATGTAAGTGTACTAATCCTGTATATTATTTGTAATGACTGAAAGGGCTCTGGAATAAAGAATTCTATCATTTAGAAGCTTGACACATTATAGATTTTTAAAATAAACTTCACAACAGTCCATCATGGTAAACTGATCAACACGATCAAGGTCACCACTAAGTTATAAAGAGGCCACTATAGTTTAAGATTACTATTAAAATCCGAGTCTATGCATATATGTGACATTTCAATTTGGACCACTTTTAATCAATATTCGTATGAAATCGGAGAACAAATGCATATTGTTCAGTACATTAGTACTGTATACAAGTAATATTTCCTATGACAGTGTCATTAATTTTACTCATTTTTAATAATATGTAGTGCTTGATGCATTTAAAAACAATATGAATTAATATTCCTAGATCTATGCACTGCAATGATGACATACCGGAATGTTTGGTCTGTTTATTAACGGAGTAGTCTCTGATGAATCCATGATCAATCACGTGAAGATCATTTCAGTTTTGCTTCCTGATTGTTTATTTAAGTTCCGAAAATGAAAGCGAAAGGAATAGAAGATCAGTCGTTCTGTATTCAGTTAACATGATACAGAAAAATTATTGTCATCAACTTTTGTTGGTTTTTTTTTATTATTTAACAGACCATAAACCATATAAAAGTTAAGTAACGTATAGATTTTTTTTTTAATGAAAAGGAGAGTCGAATTAATTTACGTCGATTTATCTAATTCCATTCACGCCGACCATCATGGCGGACGAAGAAGACCCGGTTGTGCATGAGGTTTATTTTGAAGTTTTTATTCACATTATTGCATTGAAATTTGTTTATTTTTTCCTGCCTTACTATATTTTTGCTTTTACTTCAGAAATTGTAAGTTATTTAAACAAAGAAGTATCGAGTATTCGTATGAAAACTTTTGAAATATCTATATATAAACTTTGGGATTTCACCACATGTCATCATTGACTATGTTGTGAATCATTGAATGGGTGAAGGCAGTTTAATATATGCTTAAATACCATTATGACAAGAATTAAGAAGTCATATAAGTTCCAAAATTATATCAGTTATCTGAGATTACTCTGACTCTTAGCTCTCGCAAAGCAGCGACATGAGCTGGTGTTGCTGAATTCCCACTTTTCAGTATGGAGTCCACTCTGACTCTCCCTACACATGTCACAATATAAAAGCAAGGTTAAGTAGTCAGAGGAATCTTGGATTAGGATATCTGTAGACCTAATGGTCATGCTCGCATGCTCTGTATATTGATCAGTTTCTATTACAGATGCTTAGTGCTTGTTTCATTAAAGTTGTCAATTTTATTCTCTTTATTTTCAAAAGATGGTCGTATATCTTGGAGCTTAAATCCAAGTTAATTGCTACTGTTAACACCAAAAATACATGTATGTTTCAGTGGAACACCCCATTTTGCATCTCCTTTCAGTCCACTTACCGCATCCCCTTGGTACTTCATTTACGTCCCTCAGTACACAAGCAAATAAATTGGCTAGCAGAGCTTCCAGTTTACATTATTGTGATCTGTTACACTCACCCTCACTGTCTCAACTTTGTGGGGAGTTATATTTTTGGACAACAAGAATGAGTTTAACAGATCATGATGATGTAAACTGGAAATTGGGAGTGTTTTCCTGGTCATTTTATTTTTTGTCCCCCTCTCCCATCTCTTTCCAAACCAGAAAGTTCTCAAATGCAGAGGGATTTGTGAACAATATTATTGAGCTCTAACAATGAAAGTGTAGGGGGTGGGAGAGTCCAAGTTAAAGTTGCACATTTGCCTAGAAATTTTTTTGTCACAATGCCAGAAGTCCCTCATCAAAAATGGCAAAGATCTCACATAGTCTTATCATCTTATCTCAGATTATGAATTGAACTTGCATATATCTCAATTTCATTCTAGTCTTGTGGTCTCCTACATAATGTATAGTGTGTTGCAATAGGCCTAATGATCTTGCCAGATGGTCTGTTCCCTTTCAGAGTCAATGGGATATGTTTCCATTTGTGTCTTTTGATTTGAATTGCTTTTGCTTATTGTCATTTTCCCCATAGGTCTTCAGTTTTGAATTGACATGGCCACAATATTTATAGTGTCTAGGGATAAAGGACTGTGTGTTACTTTCTCAGTATTTGGGACTGGCATAAAGTACTTATATTCAATGTAAATTTACCAAGGCCCATTTTGATCTCTCTTCACCAAATTTTCTCAAAAATCCAAATAAAATTGTATCTTTTGATCTGCTCACTTCTTGTGCTATCTTGTGTAGTGAATAAGTAAATGGATCTGGATTTAATTCAGATTGAATGGAGTGTCTCCCAAGTTTATCAATTTGCTACAAAATTAACTGTGTGTGGCAATTTGTTCCATGCACTCTCTAGACATCTATTTCATGTGGAATGATTATCATGTATTTAAAATCTGTCCATTATCTGGTTATCAGACATATATGATTTGATGAACATTAATTTTTATTATTTTATAATCTTTGTGCAGGAAATAGTTTTGTACATACAATTTATGTTAAACTTACATATTTATTTTAGGTTGATGTTTTTATTTCCAAAAGTTTAGCAGATAATCTGTATCTACTGCAGGTATGTTATCAAAGAAAAGAAATGAACATGTCAAATAGGGTATGATGAATTGTGGCATATTAATAGAAAATTGTATATGTAATAATTGATATATGGATTTTAAATGGTTTTTTTAAAGCTTATAAATGTTGATATAAAAAAGCTTAAATCTAAGGCACATCCAACCGACTTGGACTACTAAAAGCTTGGTCTGGTCTACTTCATTTTGTGTCAAGGTAGCCCAGCACATCTTAACTATAAGACTGAAGTATATAATTGAAATTTCTAAGATAATATTCATGTTCATAGTAATTCTTTAATATACAATACTTATCATGTATAGTGTTTTGTTTTTGTTTTCAATAAATTTCTATGGTCTAGCCAGGGTAATGTGCTTTTAGGTGGAATATTGAAAATAATTTTCTTTACGTGTGGTATATATTTTTATTCATGAACAAATAAGCATAATAAGAATAAGTTTGGATTTGATACCGGCTTTCTGTATGAATAAAGGATATTATTATTAACAAAGGGAAAAAAATATGTGCAACAATTAAAACGAATACAGTATAAGTCAATTTAATATGATAGACCTGTTTATTTTGAAAATCATCTCATATTTCATTCTCTAAATATATATGCATTGCAGTCTCATCATTCTGGTGATAGTAGTTTCATATAGTTATTGCAATGATCAATGGAATGCCAGTCATTATTCTACAATATACAGTCAAACTTGTCTTAGCGACCCACCGTATTAAGCGACTTCCCGTCATATGTGACCGTCAAATTTCCCCCCAAGACAATTTTCTATCATCTACAACTGAATTAAACGACCTCCTGTCTAACGCGACTAACGACCGTAATTTTTGGTCCCAAAATGCATGTTTTCATGTTATTTTACCTCCATTTAGCGACCTTGTATTTCCCCGAGAAATATTAAAAACGGCGTTTTCCTGAGCAGAAATGTGAGGTTGAACTTTCGTTATCGTTTCTTAGTAGGTAAAGGGCAGACAACAAAAGGTGTTGCTTCAATTAAATCAAATTATGTGCTCATCGTTATGTACTTTCCTGTTCCATTCTCACTAAGTAAAGGACCGACAACAACAAAAGGAGCTGCTTCTATTAAATCAAATTATGTACTCATTCATCGTTATGTACTTTCGTTTTTGTTTCTCGGTACGAAAAGGGCAGATAACAAAAGGCGCCGCTCTTTGAACATTGTCGGTAATTAAATGACAGGCCAGAAAAGGTGTTGTTTCAATTAAATCAAATCAGGTTCTCGATGATCATTATGTTCTCAACATCTCAATATTATGTTCTCAATGTTCTTTTATTTAAAAGGGTAGACAATCAACAATCACCGACTTCTTCTCTCCAAGAACAGTAGAGTAGACTTTTTGTGAAATTAACATTCCTTTTACACTTACATATAAACAAGAAACATTATGCATAAAAGCAAAGTACATGTAATTATTTGTTTTCAATAGAAAATACATGTAGTTTTCATATCAATCTGTAATAAATGTCATTAACTGATGATGTCAAAATAAATATACTACATGTTTAAAACATATCAGTTTTGTTTATCCTCTGAAAAATGGGCACCTGAATTAAGTGACCACCTGTCATATGTGACCTTTTTTCTTATGTCCCTTGAAAGGTCTCTTAATACAAGTTTGACTGTACCTCACTTGCACTTTGTGTTTTGCTAACACAACAATACAGTCAATAACTGATAATTTAATTTTATAATCATAAAAATTAATCAATATATGTTTCAAAACAAATTTATAAATAACTGAAGAATATTTGTCATTCAATATAAATCAATCTTCTGCATTCCATGATTGATACACATATAAACAAACAAAATGGCGATGCACAGACAAGTTGACCCTCTTCCATGTTTGTGTAGCTCTCTTAGACTGTGTATTCAGTGCATTTGATATAGTCTATCAACATCAAACTAAATACTTAAAATATATTTTAAAATAGATCTACCAAAACCCTACCATCTCACCTTTTTGATCAGCTAAAAACATGTAAGCCGTAACTGCCATGACATCACAGTGACCTAATTCCTAGTTGTATCGGTAAACAATCAACTGTATATTTCTGAGCTGTAGTAGAATAGAAATGAAAGTTCTTGTTTTTGTGGATGATGCAGGATAACCTCCTCAGTCTCGAAATGTTTGAAATATAAAAGCTGAGGCATTAGCCTTGGCTTTTATATTTTCAAAACAACATTTCACAACCTCAGTGGTTATTCTGCAACAACCATGAAAACAGGAACTTTATTTCTTAAATAATTAATCAATATGGAGTATGCTATTTATGGCACTGAGAGAGAAGTCATGTCTGTTAATGCTGAGGTCGTGTGTAGTAAAATTTTAAGCTATTTGTCCGAATGGTCAATTATAATTGCACAAGCTTTTTTTCTTTTCAGTATCCAGTACGCCCCGGGAGAATGACCTATGACGATGTAGATATTCATTCTGCAAGAGTAAAGCCAATTCAGAAAAAGGTAAACAAATGCAGTGGTAAAACATTCCTAAACATTCAGAGCACGAATGTGTCAGATATCATAAGAATTATGTACATTATTTAGGTGGAAATTGAGTGTGCAATAAACACTAGAAGTCCTCACTATGACAAAAGTAAGGGTGAGCAAATTGCCTTAAATGTGGATGGTGCATACGGAAGTTCAGCAGATTCTGTTTATTCTAGGTAAGGAACTGAAATGTGTGTAATTGAATATTTTATGAATTTTAAAAATATTCTCATATCTTGGATTTCTGGATAAGATGAATAAAGTACATTTATAGCTAGTAGTTTTTGCAGAAGTTATGAATATTTGTATGTGATTCATTGGCACTCTATTTAATTTGTGAGAACTAGGTTTTGTGATAGCTTTGTAAGAATTATAATGGTGTATTGTGTATTAGATTTTAAAAAATATCATTAAGTGACACATCTGATTTTCTTTTTAATTTGAAATTGATCGTGAAAATAGTGAAAATTGGATATTCACATAAAAAACACAGCATACAGGATGTGAAATATCAACAGTTTCCCTTTGCAATGAATTGTGAAGGTTGTTTTAATATTTTGGAATATTCCAATTGTTCTTAATCTTTTTATAGTGAGGGGTGGGGGGGCCTCTTTGGCTGAGTGGTTATAGCATTGCTCTCAAAATCACAAGGCCTTTCACCTCTAGTTGGCACAGGTTCGATTCTCGCTCGCGTTGATATAAGTGAGAAAGTTTGCCAGTTTACTTTCGGAAAGTCAGTGGTCTCTTCCCAGGTACATTGTATCTGGGTTCTCTCTTCCAGCAATAAAAACTGGATGCCACCAGATAGCTGAAAAATTGTGGAGTGTGGCAGAAAACAATAAACAATCAAACAAACGATCTTTTTGTAGTGACAAAATGGATAAACAGGTGCTAACATCCGTCAGCACTGGGGACAAATCTGGAAGATATGCTGCAGGGATTTTTAAAGATGGTAGGTTGTGTTGTATTGATCTTGTGTTTGTTTTTACAAAGTGTCAATCTTACCCTTGAACTATGACTCCCCTGCTCTTAAAAGAAAATTGACCACACAAAACTATTCTGGAAGAAAAATGGTGCCAGAATGTTTTAGGTAAATTTGGAAAGTACATGTGTGGTATTAAATTCAAAAAGTGTGATTGCTTTGGTTGTGATAGGCTCAATGGACTTCTTGTGATATGTTGGTTTTGAGATAAGACCTCTTCTGTGTAGGAGGTGCATTTAGTGGAATTTTGAATGTGTAAGTGGGACATAGTGGACTTGCAGTCAGTGAGGAAGACGATAAAATGTATTAAAGCGGCTTCTCTTTCAATATGTAAAGTGTAGAAAATACGAAATACTAACGAAATAGATATTATACTATAGTGGAAATATTTAACAATGTCATATTTGCAAGTAATATCCTGGATATGATACACGAAATAACGTGATATAATAAGAATTTCATGTATTTAATTACTCCCTGAATACTTATCATTGATCTAGTCTGTGTATCAGTCAAACTCGGGTGATGAAACTGCGTATGAGAAACTGACTGAGCACATTCACTTATGCAGTGATGAATATTCATCGTACTCCCGCAAATAAACAAATTGTTTTGTACCTTACTATGCACAGGAGTTCTCCAAAGAGAAACAACTCTGTCGTATCTCGAAACTGGCGTATTGAAATTCTGGAAATGGATGACTAGCTAGATGTAAACTTCTGACCGGTAGTCATAACAAATGTCAATGAAGCTACATGTATGTAGAGTGTATATATGTGAAGGCATGTTCAGGGACTCGGTAGACCAAGTTCACTTGTCTTTTATGTAGGAGAGCTGCATTTGACTCCTCTACAGGCAATAATACAGATGAGGCCCAGTTTTGGTTACATGGACAGAGCAGATCAGAAAATTAAGACTGATGCAGGACCTGCTGGAGATGGTGGTTAGTCAATTCAGATATATCGCCTAAGATTTATAGACTGAAGAAAATTGCTTTCTGAAATTTTGTGTGTATGAAATACAGATTGTATGTGTGTATTTCAGTCCCCTGGTGTGCTTTTAACCATGTTTATATAAGTTCCGTCTTTCCTCTGTTGGGACTATAATATGAAACTGTTCATTAAGTTTTCGTATTTTGTAGGCGAGTCTTCACAAGATGAAGAGGAGGATGTGAAACCCGTCACTGTGAAGTTTGCCCAGCAGGAATCATCAGAGGCTAAGGCTCGCAGAATGGCTTCATTTGATTACCTTTACAAAAAGCAACAGGAAGAGGCATGGCTGCCCTTACAGTACCACAATATAAGTGTGAGAACTGTTATATTCATACCTTGTGTTTATTCTATGCCAATCTGTGGCGGGCCATATAGATGGGCTGTTGAATGGTTTAGGGAAGGTGTTCATTTGTGGATTTTCCATGTCCGCTGTATGACTTGGACACTGCAAAACCTAGAACCATCAAACCTTGCCACTTTATTTATCTTAGGAAGAAAGTGTGTTGCAAACTAAATTAGGTTGCAGTGACCTTGATTAAGATTCATATGAACCAATATAGTAAAACCCTGTCCAGTTCATAACTTGGATACACTAAAGTATAAAATCATCAAACTCTGTTGATGCATCTGACAAGGAAGGAGTGCCATGATCTAAAACTGAACTAGGTTGGTTCCACTGACCTCATTTAAGAATGACCAAATATAGTAAAATCTTATACTACTCATAACCTGGGCACTATGGGGCCTAGAATCATCAACCCTTTTCAATTGATGCATCTTCAGGGGTTGATGTGTCACACCTAAAACTAGACTGCAGTGACCTCAATTAAGGATAAAATGACTAAGTATAATAACTTTGATACTATAAGATTCATTTTACCTTGTCACTTGATGCAAGGTGTAAAATTTGTCACGACTAGAAATTTTCTTGCATGGTAGTATTGAAGAGGGATAATGAATAATTCTTTAGAGGTAGATAGAGATATAAAGAGTTCATCTTGTTGAAAGACTGAAATAATTACATCTATCAATTAAGTAAATTAATTTATAGTTTTGGGGGAGTTTTTAGTTTTGTATTTTTTCTGCTAGAATGAAGTGTTATCATTACTCAAACCATTAGATTATCTAGTTTCCTTGTAGCTGAGTGAAGGTGTATTGTTATGTTGGTTTGTTTTGGGTTTTTTTATCTTGTTTCCTTGTAGTTGAGTGAAGATATATGTTTTTTGGTGCTCATTATTGAGGATCCTTCCTCTTTACTGGTGTTAAGAATGGTAGCTAGTTGTCATTCTGTAATTTCCCAGAACACTTCTTGGCTGGTGAATCACAAGTTTCAGTGATGCACTTTATGGCACATAACATGCAATTATACTTAGAACACAAACCTTAGTTTTTTTTTTCAAAGCTTTATGAAATTTCATGTCCAGATTAACTAAATGTTTCAAACCCGTACACATGGATTTTATTGATTATCAAAAACTGTGTATCATCTTTTGATTATTTCTTCTTAGTTTTACTTTGGATAATCACTTGTGTTTAAACATGACATTTTTTTTCGTTGGCTTAACAGACTGGTAGAGCTGAGTCTGAACGACTCCAGTTGTATGCTGGGAAGGGTGATGAGTTGTCAGAGTTTCAGTTGCAGCCTGGGGAGTACCTACAGACCCTGATGCCAGAGACAGACCAGGAACAAGAGTAAGTTCATGTTTATTAAAAATGTTTTAACATGTTTAATTTTCAACAGAGATTTTAATTTAGTAATTTTGATGTGACGATTTAGCAACCAGTAACTTGGTCATCTTTCTGACTAAGTATGCAGGTACTAGATGAAAATGGCACAATCTTCATTGGGTCTTATTTTAACAATGTTTTGTTGTGATTTTCACCATCATGTACTGTTTGTTTTTGGTTTTATATGACATGATGCAATTATCTGTGTATACTTGATTGTCAGTCCTTGCATATAATGAATACTGCAGATGTACATAGCTATCTTGGATTGAAATGAATACCATTTGCTAGTATGGAAGTAACCACTGGCATTCACTTCTAAAATGTTAAATATATTTCCAAACATTTTTTTTTTATATGTTGATGTCATGTTCTTCATGGACAGTAAGCGTACACAATGAATTTATCTTAAATGAGTTTCAGTTTGGGTTGGGCAATACTGTGGAATCATGAATGTTCATGGAGGCCAATGTTCGTGGGTAGCCAAATATTTACTAGTTCATGGGGATGGAATTTTGAGGGTTATCGTCATTTCTGAAATATACAACATTACACTATAGAAGCTAATGCAAAAAATAACTAGTTCGTGGGGACGTAAATTTGTTGGTAAAAGGTATCCATGAAATCCACGAACATTTAGCCCTCACGAACAATAGTGATTCCACAGTATGTTAAGTACATGAATTATTATTCTAAACATATGATAGACTCATTATTGTCCAGAGCATACAATTGCCATTATCTACTAGTTACAATATTGACTAATATATACCAAGCCCATTGATGAGACACTCCATAATTAAAAAGGAAGTTAAATGAATGAATCAAAGTTATGAATTTTAGTTATCTGTCAAAAGTTGAAGAATTTTTTGAGGAAAGATGCCATACTATATATTCTTTTTATGTTTCTAGTTTTGAATTATTTATTTTGATTAAAAAAAAAGTGGTAGAGCTTTTGATGACATATTTTAATGAACAAGTATTGGGCGAGCAAAAGGATCAGTTAAGTGTCATATGACTAGTACACTGTACTAATTTTGGTAATCAATAATTGGATGTTTTGACGACTACTTCTTTAATTTGAAATCCCAAATTTTCATGCTTTGTACTTACATAGCAGGCCAAATAATTTTAATAGAGGAAAAAAGAGTAACATGTGTGCCTATGATTTTTATTTTAAAGAGAGAAGCCTGCAATGCCAAGTAATGTGTTGTCCTTGACTCAGCTGAGAACCATGCCTCTTCATGATCAAGTCCGAACACTACTGACAAACGGTAAGTCAGAATTATAGTCTATTCCCAATATATTGAAATTCATAGTACCAACTTTGACTGTTCATTCAAAGTTCAATATAACCAATGTTAAACTACATACATAATGTTATTGGGGATTTGTTTTTACATGTTCAGTATAAACAATTTTAATGTAAATGTAGCAGACTGTACATGCATTATTGTCCTTTTTTGTCATAGAGAAATTTCTTCATTGTCAACCTACATACATTTTTCCATTGTTTGGATGTGTGATGGGAATAAGTTACACTAAGCTTTGAACATCTTAGATAAAGGAAAGAGGAATTCATCCTGTAAAATAATTGCATTTGCTGTCAAATTACAATTAAAAAGAAAAAAAGGAATTTTTACTGGAAGCATGAAATAATGAAATGATTGAAAATGGTTCAATTATGATATAGAAAGAAAATCCTTAAAATGTTGTATATGCTTTCCACAGTCATAGCGTGAAAATGCATAATAGCCAAAAACAGAGATTGTTAACCCCACCACCACCACCACCCAGTTCCCCTGGTTCTGGACCCCAGGGGAGGATATCATAACATAATTGGAATAGTTCTGAAGGGAAAGTTTCATCCTATTGCTTGTTAAAATGACAAAGGTCTGCTTGTATTCTGTCCAATTTTATAGATCCTTTAATATTCAACAAACAAAAGAGATTTATGAAAATGTTTTTACAGAATTCTATACCCTTCAAAATTGTGCATGTATAGGTTCCACTTAATAAACACACAACACACAATCCAGTCATCAAAAGAAAGAGAAAACTCAATAGAAGGTGACAAAAGAAAGGGAAGAACAAAGGTTGAAAAAAATTACATCCTAAGAGCAAAAAAAAAATTCTTTCAACCATACTTTGAAGGAGTTCAATTTTGCAAGGCTAAAATTTTGCAATTTTTATTGTACCACATTTCACATTTCACAATGGTTTAAATTTTGTGGACAACACCTTTGAATACAAGCATTTTTTAAAAATATTTAGTATATTGTTAACTCTTACCTTTCATGACCTTCAAAATCTGAGGTCCCCACACTGCTAATTTTAAAATGCTTCCAAGTCCTCTGATATATTATACATGAATATAGCATACATATATGTCTTATTATTTTCTGTTGGAGTCATTAAAACGGATGTTTGCAAGCATGTTCATGTGAAAAAAACATTAATGTTCATTCTGGTACTGTGTTTTGATGAGATTGTAGTTACCTGATGGGTTTTATACATCTGTATTCTTATTCAGGTTTACTTTGTTTTTGTTTTCTTCAGCCAAAGTTATCCGATTTAGCCAGTTGCTTGCACTTCTTCCTCAAGGAGTAGATGCTACAGCTGTTCTTAGATCCCTCCAACAGGTGGCAGTACTGGTTCAAGGTTGCTGGGTTGTCAAAAGGTTTGTTAAATGAGTGCTTCTCATCTTTTACCAGTAATTATATGGTAGGATGAAGAAGACATTAGTCCCCAATTGGTGCAACTGGAGGGGGATTATAAATTATGTCTACATGTTTGTATGCCTCTCCATCCTTTTGCATGTCTGTCCACTCATCTGTCCCAATTCATTCCAAACTTCTTTTTGATACCCTTTGAGATGTTGAAGCTCTCTATGTACAGGTAACTTCTTTATGAACAATCAGAGATCAAGTTATACCCCTGTGTATAAATTCATTTTCTGCACCTTTCTAGGTTTAGCTTAAAACAATAATGTGAAAGTAAATTTGTAACTCTAGTGAGCAATTAATGACCCATGGTTAACTTTCATTATAATTTAGCTACTTTTTGTATGTTCTGAGAGACTGAAAATTTGTACACTCTTTATTCACCATATAAAGATCTGCACCTTATAGTTTCATCATGACTGGATAATTATTCTTCATTTTACAGGTGCATTTTCAACTTTATGGACTTAAGTCATTTTGTTTCAAATTTTGTAATGACACGTTCTCTCACAGAGACCACTGCTTAAGTTTAGGAGAGGGTATAAGGGAATCATTTTGTCCATCCATCTGTCTGTAGACCTGATCTTGTCTATGCATGTTCTGAGAGACTAGCATGTGAATTTTTCTGAAAATTTGTACACTCATATTTACCTTATAATGATGTTCATCTGGTTATTTTTATCATGATTGGATAATTATTCTTCATTTTACAGGTTTTTTTTTTTTAACTTTATGGACAAATTCACTTCGCTTTAGATTTTGTAATGACATGTTCTCATTGTATAAGTTTAATGGAATCATTGTGTCTATTTGTCTCTCAGCCCATTTGTGGATATGATTTTGTCCAGACATTTTGTGAAAGATTAGTGCATGGATTTTCCTGAAAGTTTGTTATACATGTACTCTTTATTTCACCATGGTTATTGATAAATATTGAGCTCAAAAGAATTTAATGTGTCCTGCAACTTTTATTCAGAGGAAACATGAATAATGTTCAAAATTTTGTCTTTCTAGTCTTTAAGTATACAATAATTCAAATATGCCCCAAATTGATGAGTTCCATAGGGGGCATTAGTCTCATTGGAACAGTAGTTTTTTGGGGTTTTTTTTGATAATTAATGCAAGTGATCACAAGAGATTTATTCCATAAGATTCAGTGTATCCATGATTGTGTTTAATTAGGATTATTCTGATTTTTAATCAGAGTTGTGAAGCCACTTGCATTAGACCTCTCTCTGATAGTAGGGGGAGACTTGAAATCTAGTCTCTCACTGTAGAATTTACTAACAGTAAAATTAACCCTACTAATGCTAGAATCAAATACACTTTCCTGATTTTTGAGGTTTTTCGAAAAGTAATATGTAGAATCCTTTAAAGCATTGTCCATAGAAGGCATTGTTATATACCTTAATTTTTTTTCCTAAATAAAACTAATATGATTTAGAACCAATTCTCACACTTGTTATCTATTGGCCAGTCAACAGTTTAAGAACTGTTGATAGGGCAGTATTCTGTCCTTTATTGTATTGGCTACATAAGTCACATGATTCTCGGTGTGCAGCTTTGTTTAGGTAATGACAAGGTTCATTGATTTAAATGATGAATTACAGAATTTATTAGATAAACACAAAAAGTATGTTTTCTTTTAAATTTGTGGTAACAGTGCTAAATGCATGCAATCACACTGTCCTGCCAATAGTTCAGTCAACAAACCATGTGTATCTAGTTAAAATAACCTTAAAAAAAATGAAAATGTATAACTAAACAGTTATAGACTGGGTACTCAGACAATGGCTTCAGGCAACATGTTGTCCTCGAATCCAGTCAATAACTGTATAATATCACACCTCGGTGTCTTTACTTTGATTTTTTGAATGCAAGGATGATACGATCATGATATATGTCACAGTTTTGTGTTCTGTTAAAAGAAGTGTAAACAAAAACAAAATTTGTAGTTTGTATGCAATTATTGCAATCATTAAAAGGGAGATACCTCCTGTTTTAATGCAATAAAACAGTAATTCAGAAATACATGTAAATTGTGCAATTATTGTGAAGTAAAGAATTAAACTGCAAATTATGAGGTGACATCCCCCCCTTCCCATCCCCACCACCAAGTATAAGTGCTTACCCAACATAGAATAATAACAGGGTAGGAAATATATTTACTCCTAAACATTGAGAAAGAAAATTGGCATCCCGCCTCCAAAGTTGAAGAGACTTCACTATTTTCTTTGTTACAGTGAGATTTTGTACCCTAAAGAAGCCACCAGTCCCCACAGTGGTGTTTCAGCTGATCATCTCTGCAGAGGAAGAGACTATGTGGTAAGATGTCAGTCATGTACAACAAAGTCTATAAACAAAACTATTCATCAGATAGACTTCATTTCACATGTCAGTCTTACAGATCTCATGTACATGTTTATATCTCTGAATATTTAAGATGTGGAGATTCACTCAATCTAGGCATGTAACAAGGAAAGACATTGCTTCCATTGTCAGGGTAATGTGCAATATTTGAACTTAAAATTTGTGATTTTGATTGTTTACAAATCTGCATCCACAGATACAAATTCTTTCAGAATGTTTAATTGTAAAACATTTTGTTTGCAATTTTAGCTGCCTGCTGAGGATGTGAAAGAAATCCTAGAACAGATCTCTCGTATTCGTGTTAACTGTGGTTGGGAATTCTTGTTTTCGTATGACTCGGAGTTTACCAGTAGGTAATGTGAAATCTGTTGACCTCATTCATTAGTCAAGAG
Organism: Ostrea denselamellosa; assembly: GCA_024699665.1. Classification (NCBI taxonomy): domain Eukaryota; kingdom Metazoa; phylum Mollusca; class Bivalvia; order Ostreida; family Ostreidae; genus Ostrea; species Ostrea denselamellosa. The sequence goes on along the minus strand of JAMZEH010000020.1, from coordinate 7,888,738 downwards.
TATGAAGGACAATCTCTCAGTAAAATGTGACTTGGGAGAGGCATGTATTCTTTTGGATTAAGTTATCATGCACATTTGATCTTTCAAACATAATAGTATCTAAAATCATTATCCATGAGAAGCATCACTTCATTGGTTGTATATACAGGTACTCAGACATTGTTCAGAGACAGAAGATGTTATGGGAAGCTAGATATCAAGGTCTGGCCAAACAATTGAAAATACCCAAAGAACATGAGAAGAAGTTCAAAGATAAAGGTACATTCAAATGTTGATAAAATCTCTAAATCAGTAATTACATACTGTATGTATATTTTTGAAGTGTATTAAAAATTTGGTGCTGATTCACTATTTGTTGTAATCTTCATTTTATAGTGTTTGTTCTGTGTTTGATAATGGATAAAAAAAAAATCTTATCTTAAAGCAACCTTAAGTTAGTGCTTTTTTTTTTTTTAAAATGGTGCAAAAGTGTAAATCCCACTAAAATAAATACCACATACCGTATTCTTGTACATGTATATTAGAAGGTGGCTGATGGAATCACAGTAATTTTCCTTTAATCCACCGAAAATTTTATCTTCTGATCATTTGCATTCATTTTTCATGTATGTTGTTAATTTTCTCAGCCTGCATGCCACAGGTGTATTTTACAGATTTTTAATTACTTGCTGTAGATCAGATTTTATTTGACATTTTTCAAATTTTCGTAACTTCACAAATCAGCAGACTCAAGAGAATTACCAGCCATTTTTTGCAATGATTTCTTTGCTTATGTATATTAGTACAATATCAGTCGCTCCCAAATATTTCTTCTCACATATCATCTTGCATCTTGATCACAGTATAAAGTTAATAGTACTCAACATAAATATAGTATGTTATATTTACAGATCCACCCCTTCCTCCCGGAGAGAAGCCTTTGAGGCGTCGTAGAAATTCTTCAAGGTCATCCACTGGGACACGCAGGAAGCGTACACTGAGTGGTCGATCTTTGTCCGATTACAGTGATGCAGAAACAGACTTTTTAAAACAGGATCTAGAGAACCATGATGACGTTCTCTCCAGGACAGAAGAACCTATGGAAGTGTCGTCTGCTAGATCTCAAAACATGAATGGTACCATAGAGGTTACCCCCAATACTGACTGTGATACAAACAAAGAAGAAACTTTTACCGATTCCACAGATTTTAAGCTTGAAGTCATTAATTTTGTTAGAGACAAACTGTACACTAGATTTGTGGTTAGTGCAAGTGAACTGCGCAGACTATTTCAGATGCATCTAGCTCAGTGTCCTCCAGGTCATATACTGGCAACTGGTGTGTCTGATAAACTCTTGGAGGAGTCTGTGTTAAAGGTTGGTGGAGTGCAACTGGAAAATCAGGTACGTGTCAAGTTCAGAAGATGTCAGTATTGAGGTGGAAGTTATGTATTGCAAAGGACTGTCATATTTCATTCTGCACGTAGGATAGTCTAATATAATATGACTTCAAACTACATGTACTTGTGACAGTTTCAAGATGGTGTAGAATACACAGAGTGTACATGGTAAAAAGACTGTTTAAAGTGAATGAGGGGAAAATCTTATTTTCTGTATCATTTATTATTGTTAAGGGCCATAACTCTTACCAATTAGGCTGTACATACAATCTCTGAGATATCGGTGATGAAGGAGCATTAACAAGTGCATTGACTGATTGAAGGTGTACAGAGTGTAATATTATTACAGATTAATAATGTAATGAGAAAAGTTAGAGAGAAAAGTTATTTCTATCTATATATTGGGTGGTATCAGACACTAAATTGACCATTACAAGCATTATATTTAAATGTTTAGCATCTTTATTGGGATTTTTCAATTTATTCAAACAAAATTTATTTTGATGAAGAGAATGCACTTTTTGAACCATTTTATTCTTGGGAAGGTTAGAGTGCATTGGAGAATATGATAGTAAATAAGTAAAAAGATAAACCATATTTTTAAATATGGTGGATGTTTTCAAAAAGCTTGAATACTAAAAGTGACATTTTCAGTGAAACAACTGTGACAAATGAAAAAAATGTTTCATTTATGATATCATAATACAAGAAATGATGTGATACTTGTCAAGTATTGTTAAGGTTTTGTCATTTAAGAATTGAATTATAAAAATATTTATAATTTATAATTATATTTCAGATCTCAAATATTTTACATGAATATAAAGTAATTTCCCAACTGATTCTCTGCAATGATATAATTGTAGATGTTTTCATTCATCTAAATTTAGTTTTTGTCCCTCTCTCTTGCACTGTATCACTGGACATTTCTTTCCTCATATTTTCCGTTACTCTGTTGTGTCAAAAATTAGAATAAGGTATTCTTATCTAATTTAGCTTTTTAAAGTAGTTTCATATCATGTATAAAATATGAATTTGTTGCTGTGGCATATTTTTGTTGACCACATTTGTTTTATCAAGTGATCATTATCAATTATTCTTTCTGTCTTTGCAGTGGCCACCAAATACGCAACAAGAACCCATTTATGCCTTACCCAAAATTGGAGATAGACTAGATGCTGTAGGTTTATTGGATTATTAAGTAACATCTTTAACATATTCATATCCATCCAATTCAATAGGTAGGAGTATGTAGGAATCACACACATCTGTTTGTCTGTCAGTCTGAAAAGGAGGCCAGTGTCAAAAGGATTGACAGTCGCAATAGATCAATGCAGTTTGCAAAGAATTTAAAAGCTTAACTTAGCATAAAAATAGATTTGAGCAAAAGAACGTTTCATATTTCTCAATTGAGGCCATTGTCGTCTTTTTTTCTTTTTTTTAATACAAATTTGGTGTTGCATTCCACATGGTCAAGCACATGTTATGTTGATATTAACCCCATGTGCAAGGACATCTCTCAATTTAAGACATATTTTAATAGTCAAAAGAAAGTTTCTATGCAGAGATTAAAAAAAAAAAGTATGAATAAAGGTCCATCATCCTAAATTAATGTGATTTGTTGTAATTGATCCCCTTTCAAGGTGTGAAGAAGGAAGTTGTGTCCATATATTGATTCATTTCTCAATACTCATACCATTAGTATCACTGAAAACTACATGAATTCTCATATTTTCATAATTACGTTTCATATTGAATATTTTTTTTTTACTGTATTTGTTCATTGAAAGTACATGTATATATTTATTTGAATACTGACTTTAAGGAAAGGAGTAAATCTTGTTTGAATTTGCATGGTCATTGATGAATTTGTATATTGTGATATTTTGGACAGGCCCGTGCTGTGTTGATGCATTTGTATATTGTGATATTTTGGATAGGCCTGTGCTGTGTTCATACATTTGTATATTGTGATATTTTGGACAGGCCCGTGCTGTGTTGTTGAATGCCTTCACCTCTAGTCACCGAATCAACAGGAAACAGTTTGTAAAGTCTGTAGAGGAGGAGTGTGGTATAATTCTCTCTGATCAAGATACCAAGTTATTACTCAAGGTTAGGGGAAAATTCAAGGCAATAGCTGCCAAGTTACATCTACCCAGTAATTTGGTTTTAGATTTTACTGTATTAAAATTCAAGAGGTAATATTACAAAAGAAAACACTTTATGAGGGTGATTCAATAAGTAGCCTGGCCATCTCATTTCCGATTGACCAAGATTTCACGATTTTCATGCCTTTTTTCAATACATGTTTTATACCTGCGTACAGAATTGCACATGTATCAAGTCATTCTTTAATAAGATATTGAATGTCAAACATGGCTAGAGATGTAATGGCATGCTTTTCATCTAAAGTTGAGTACCATGCTGTTATTCGGTACTTATTTTTAAAAGGTAAAATTCTTACATGATCGTTTAGGTATGCGGAAGCAAACAGCCCATTGGGTCCCCAATCCCTTAGCGATGAGAAAATGGCAACCAGAGCATCAGTATGCAGATTCATGAGCAAGAGAATAAAGCTCAGAGTTGTCAGTGGGTAGGGCCAGGGTCCCTGAGGCCAAAGAAGTTCAAGAAGCAACCATATGCTGCCAAGGTGATAGCCACAGTATTTTGGGATGCAAAAGGTGTTAATTATGTTGGACTTTTTACCCAAGGGAAGTACAATAACTTTGCAAACTTGCAAGACCAGCTGTGAACTACCATACGTGAAAAACACTTAAGTAAACTCTCTTAAGGTGCTTTGCTGCAACAGGACAATGCAAGAGTCCACACTTGCAAAGTTGCAATGGATGCTGTAGAGTGAAATGGTATTAATTAATACCACATCCTGCCTATTTGCCTGACCTAGCCTCTAGCGACTTCTTCCTATTCCCAAACTTGAAAAAAGATATCCATGGACGTCATTTGCAGTCTGATGAAGAAGTCATGATGGCAGTTGAGGAGTGGGTCAGTGGCTTTTTCAGTTCTGGGCTGATGGCACTTGAACACCATTGGTCTAAATGCATCACCCTAGAGGGCAATTAAATTGAAAAAGAAGAGGTGGATCTCAACCAGAAATAAGTTAGGCTGGTTACTTATTTACTCACCCTCGTATCACCAGTACATGGCTTTTTTTTTCAATGATTCAGCTCATATTGCTTTGAAGCATAATTTCTCTTGGTTGGAGTGTAACATGAATAAATACAATCCTTTGATAGTGTAGCAAATACTCTCAACCAAACTGCCTTCTCAGTTTACAATGCAGGGAGAAAGAATAAATAATATAGATGTACTGTATTTTCTGATTTTTATATATATATTATTTAGAAGTGTTGAAGTTTTAATCTGAAGTTGCTATATATATATATATATATATATATATATATTTATACACACACACATGTAATTTTAAACTTATTTATTTTACAGGACTATTGTGCCCAAAAGGGCAATAGCTGGATGCTGAAGGGAACAATGCCTGCCACTTGACCCTGGTCTGTTTTATAGTTGTAAAAAAATATTTTCTGCTTTTGTTACATTGTTGATTTTAATAAATTATGTGGATAGACTTAGTTTGTTGATTATTAGCTCATCTGAGCTAACTTTCCTGATCAGACATTTTCATGGTGGTTTTTGTTTTTCTGGTTGCAGCTGTTACAATCTTTTCACATTTCAATTTCTTCTCCAAAACTGTTCAACCAATTTTAATCAAACTTGTCACAAATCAATCTTTGGTAAAGGGAATTTAAGTTTGTTCAAATGATTTATGAGTTATTTATAGCCTCTTCTAGGAGATAATGAAGAATGAATGGGGGTATATACTATTAAGAAAACTGGTTCTATCCAGAAAGCCTTTATTTACACTTGGTTAGCTTATATGGCCATCACATGATGTGCAGTGTTCATAATTTGTTTTGGAATATGGGCCATATCTTGTAAATTTATTTCGAAATTTGGTCCATAGTATCATGGGGACCATGGGACTAAGGGCTTTCTGTAGAAAAAAACGGAGGAAACAGTCCATAATATGAAACATTTAATTAAGAAAGTGTGGGGAAAAGCTTTCTTATAAGCCAAAGTTAAAATATTTGTATTTATGATAAATTTGTAAAGGTGTGACATTAGAGGCTCATACATGGTACAATGGATTTCTTGTGGTCAGATGGTGTCTTGACCTTGATACAAGACTGTATGACCAAGATTAAAAGCACTTGTAAGAAAAGAGAATACTCATGATGTGTGCTATAATTGAATTCCTCTCTTCAAACAATCTGATTAAAATCAGATCCGCTCACGTAGATCACTACACTTATTATTTAATTATAGTGCACATCACAAGTTTTCTAATTTCTTGCAAGACAGTATAAATTATTTGCTCTATTCTATTGAATTATTGCATGAATCAATTCAATTAATGTACATAATAATTCAATCAATTCTTGGTTAAGGATATCATCACTTCCATATTGATGCGAGCAATAATTCTTTTAGAGATCAATTCGATTTATAGAGATATCTTCAACAGTTGAATTAATGATTTTTTCGGTTAAATTGTTGCTCTCTTTCAAAAAAGTAATGCGCCATTAATTCAGTTTCCAAAACCATAATTAAAGATATCTCCATTTGAATTAAAGAGTCATTTATATCGAGCTCTATTATTTTTTGTAAGCAATAATTCTGCCAAATTGATAACTGAATGTAGGCGCGCATCAATTGAATTGATGAGAGTAATGATTGATTTGGTGCGCACATCATTTGAATTATTGTGCACAATAATTGCTTTTATGCGCATATCAAATCAATTATTGCTCAATTCAATTCTTGCACATATCAACAATTGATGAAGGCATTTTAATATTGAATTAACCCGCGCATCAATTGAATCATTGCACGCAATAATTATACTGATGATGTCTTCAAATAACCATGCAATTTTGACGTTTCATACGATAGCTTCAGTTTTGCTAAAAATGCAGTACAAAGGTTCTCAAATTTTCAGTCGTTTGCTTTATAATCTGCATGAAGAATCTTGCATCAATAGTTTATGCATCAAAAATGGGGGATTTTTTTTTTTTAGGGGGCGCCTCTCTCTAAATCCGCCACTAAATATTGTGATGAAACATGGACTTGATCTGTAACCATAATGCAAATCCCACGTACCAAATTTCAGAGTCCTAACAGTAGCTTGGTGAAAAAAGTCCAGAAAACTAAATGATGATAGACGTACAGCTGAAGAGAAAATAGTAGTATTCGGCTCCAACTTTCTCTAATTGTTAACTGAATTCCTATATAGTGCAGTATAATTAGAAATCACAATGTGTTATTGTGTGAATGTTTATTTTGCATTCCATATGCATATACGTAACCCCACCACCGGTTGAACATGGTCATTTTTTCTTTTGCCATTTTGACCTTTTTAACCCTCCTTATCGGGCGGAAAGGTCTTAATCCCTTTGATTTTTCTTTCTTTCTGGAGTTGCCCCTGCGTTATATATCATCAGTTTTTACATATCTTATAGCGTGTTTATTCAATAGCTACTAGACCTAGTTTCACCAAGATACGACACCGAGCTTTTTTTTTTTGTTTTTGTTTTTTTGTTATCCCAACATCACTGAAACTTGTGTTCCTACATTCCTGTTTTATAATTATAGTATTAATTTGTCTAAACTGGATTCCATTTCCTCAAGTCTGGATTCCAGTACTTTGTTCCTTTCGATATCCGATTTTATCTTCTGTTCTGAAGCCACCTCTTCTATCGGATCAAGTACACGAGACATGGCTTTTTTGATCCGGTCTTCGTAAGAACAACCGACATAGTTTCCCAGTTGTTTGCTTATGTGCATCACTTCATTCCAGAACTTAGTTGACGCTTCTTCTGAAAGGGTAGCCGGAAAAGTGTGAAAATAATTTGTTCGAAGCAATCGAATTCGTTCTACATCATCACCAGCTGTTGCCCCGCTTCTCTGATGGCGATTCCCCCAGCCATGTGTAGGTGGCGTGATACGGGGACACAGGTATCTAATACAGATATATAACAATGAGATGTCGAAATACGCATAGGGGCGCTGTGTAACAGCAACTGCTGCATTTTTTATGATTTTAACTTGCTCTGGACGAAGTCTTCCGAAGACGGGAGATTTCTTCACTTCATCATACAAGAGGTGCGGCTGTTGCTCTTTCAGCAAAACATCTCTTAGAATGTCAGTCATTTCTTCGAATATTGCCAATACATGTACACACTTTAAAGATCACGCTCTGTCTTCAGGATAAAATCCCTGTGCCATTATTTAAATGCTTTCTCAAATGTAGAAGTACTGAAACAATTTAGCTCTATATAACTTGTTTTGACAATCGATGAGTTATATATTTCAATATTATTATTTAAACATCATTACAGACCTGCATTTTGATAGATTTTAACTAAAAAGGTATCACCCGTAATATTCCAACACTTTCAAACATAAAAACAATATTTCATTATATGCAATTATTAATGCGTCCAGTGTCTCGAATCGACGATCTCTCTTTGCCTATCGCTCTATCTTTGTGTGCATTTTATGGAAGGTTTAGCTTTAACAATTGACTGCGGATTTTTGAAACTGAAATTCAACTTCGAGTAAAGTAAGTTACTTTTGGAATATAAGATTAACAATTACATGTTAGGTTACAAGGAAGTGAATTTAAGTTACTCGGTTTGATTCTGCTAGCTTGCAGATAAAGCATTCGAGATATTCGGATACTGGTTATCCCGTCTGAGATTATCCAAGAAATAATCGGTTCTCTCACTTGGATTGGCAATCCATGCGGATTAGTATTTCGTTCCCTCGGAATTTTAGTGTCGGACAAAAAAAAAGGGGGGGGGGGGATGGGGTAAATGATGGAGTAAGAGACAAAGTCACGATACGAGCCGAAGACACAGTGAAGGGTCCAGGGGGAATTCGCCCAACAAGAAATATTGGTTCCAGTGAAATAATTTGTTTGCGGTCGTAAAATCTCCCTCGTAAAAGTGAATGCTACTTTTAACTATTCAGCAAGTGGCAGTGGCCAAGTGGTTGGAAAAAGGGAAGTGAGAGAAGAAGAAATTTATATTTACTTCCTTCCTTTGCTCTCTACCCTACCCCCAGCTAGTAAATTGCTTCTTGATATTTACGTGGTATGAATGCCTAGGGCTATACATGTCACTAGGTCGAAAACTGCTTGACGTGTTTCATACCAACTTCACATATACTGCTTTTAGCTACAGATTACTTCATTTACCTGATCAAGATAGAGAGCTCACGACTGTTAATTACTCCTAGACACCGGTCCCACCTCTGGTATGTCCAGGAGTCCGTGTTTGTCCCACTCTTAATTTTGTATTCTGTATAGGAGTTATAAGATTGATCCTGTTCGTAGTCTTCACCTTTTTATATGTACAAACTATAGAGGCATGGAGTAATTCATATAATTCCATAGTTTCTGAAGCTGGTTATGAAAATAATCACTCGCATCACCATGTCTCCATTGTTTATATATTCCCCTATAAGACAAAAAAACCTAGACACTCTATTTCTTATGTAAGATCGGCGTTTTTATCGAGAAAAAAAAATATTGAAACAGATAATCACAACCACAAGATTAATGAAATATGATTATCGTTACATAGATGGAATATGTAGTGTAAATCGTTATGATTTTTTTATGCCCCCAGAATCGAAAAGTTTTATGGCTTGTCCGTCCGTGGCCAAAAAAAACTTTAACCTCGGTCATATCTTTTACACTTTAAGAGATACACATTTAATATGTGTATTCCTCGTGGCAATACATTTCCATTGACACCATAATCTTTGACCTGTTGTCCTTTACATTGACCTACTTTTATAAAATATAAGCCATACCTTTCAAATTGTAAGAGGTACTGCTTTATATTTAGCATGTGCATTCCTTTCCTACGATATCATATTTGTTGGGCTTGTGACCTTGACCCTTGAGTTAGTTTTTGGATTTCTTCAAAGCAACTTTAACTTGGTCATATTTGATATGTGTATACCTAGTCGCAAGACTTTTCCATTGGCACCAAAATCATTGACCTGATGACCTATACATTGACCTTTGGCCTACTTTTAGATATTCGAATATCAACTCTATCTTTCAAATAGTAAGAGGTACTGCTTTTATATTTAGCATGTGCATTTTTTGTGAGAAGACCTTTTCAACGATACCAGATTTTGGTGACCCTAACATTGACCATTTACCTAGTTTTTGGAAATTAGAAAAAATAATAGCCGTGGTTATATCTTTTACAGCAGACGAGACAGACCTTTTATATTTGGTATGTATATTTCTTGTGCCAAGACCTTTCCATTGACACCAATATCTTTGATCTGGTGACCTTTACAAATCTTACGTTCCCCCTTTGTTTAATTCGGGAGCATCACTGTTTTACAAACATATCTCGGAGGGGGGGGGGGGTCTGTAAATTTCATGATCTCAAAGCCTAACGTAGATATTTCTGATATAGATGAATATCGCAACAGCCAAAAATACAATGCAGTACACATGTAATTTATCAAATTCTCATAGTATCTATCTTAAAGTTCGGTTTCCGCCACCAGCCGATACATTAAACGTAGCTTCTCTTCTAGGCCGGTGCTGTGTCCGTCTTTCTCTGCCAAGCTCTTTGATCTCCACGCAAGCAACTGGTGGTGGGTTTCTCAAAAAATTCTGATACGCACTATTTGTGACCAAGTTGATCTGAGGCACCGCATTGGTACTAACGGCTTGTTCTATCTCGGATTCATACGCATCTGCCTGCGCCTCGTACCTGTTCACACTACTTAAGAAACCTGTGTCCGGCGGTGCATTATAAATATTTTCGTAGGCCTGTCTGGTTTCTTGCAGTCTTGATAACAATGAAGCCATGTTCTCATTTCCCGTCGGAACATTGACACCAGTGTCACTCACCGTCCTCTTTAAACTCTCAACTTCCTGCAGACACTGTTGTGTAAATTCACTGACTTTGTTTTCGACTTCTGCAATAAAACTAAAGGCCTGTGTTTTACTGTTTTCTAACTCAGCATCGAAAGGTATTCCGTTTCTATTCATATCCTGTATGTATGACAGTTGGTTCTGAAATCTGATTTTTAATCGTTCTAATTTAGGTGATAACCTTGTCAATGCTTCTCCAATGGACACACATTCACATCTAGGACGTCTGTGATTTCGAACGGCGCAGTGAGAACAAATCAGTAGCGAACATCCCAGGCAGAAAAATTCCAAGTCTCTTCCTGGGTGTTCTAAACATGTCGGTCCATTACTCTCGTGCTGAGGAGGAGGTGGAGGATCGTGTTCCAGACTTCTTCCTTGTCTCTGATTTCGTTGTGCTCTTGGTCTAGAATGTGCATGACGTCTTAGACTAGGATTCACTACAGGATCTGGTGCCGAGGTAGTCGTTCCTTGCTCATGATTTTGGACCGCCTGAAGAAGACTGGAAATAAAAGTATCGACAGGAAATCCTTCAGCCCAATTACGAACCGGTGTATTTGGCCCTGATGGGCGTCTAACGTCCCCACGGTCGTTGGGGCATTTGAAGTTGTTTGCATTTGCACTTTGGACTGTTTGTTGTATGTGATCAGACAAACACTGTCTGCAAAACGTATGTCCACAAGGCAGCAGGCGGGGGTCAGTGTAACGTCCAAGACAAATACTGCATATGAGATAGTCGTTTTGGAGGTTGTCAACCACACGTTGAGCCATAGTAAGAAATCGACTTCGTTCGATTGTAATATGCCACCATGTTAACCAGTTAACATTAAAATGTACACATGTCCTTGGTTTTAACCGGGTAAATAATCAATACTTATGTGGGCCTTTAAATACACTTCTTTTGTTGTTCTATATATGGTTAGCCTGAAATCGTCCAACTCAGTTTAAAAACGCGGATCTTTTACCGCCACGCTAACCTTAGCTGTCCGGTGTTTGAAACATTATAACTATGGAGAGCCATATTAACATAAACTCAAAGAATTGAAGATATTTTTAATTATTTGAAGATATCATCAACTCAATTATCTCGCAATAATTGAATCGATGTGCGCATCATGTCAACTATTGCTTTCATCAATTGAATTGATGCGCTCATCAATTAAATTAGCTGCAGAACTGTAGCGTTATGGTTTTATATTTTAGTCTTTGACCATCGACCAAACTGCATGTATAATTTCTTTTCTTTATTTTTTATTTGACTCGCATTAGATGCATATGTCATTTCATGAACTCTTTTTGAAAAGATTCATAGAAAGAACATATTCGCAATTCGACAGCAAAGACATGGCTTTATGACCATAAACTTTGAATAATATGGTCAAAGACTAAAATATAAAACCATAACGCTACAGTTCTGCAGCTACAATTAAATTATTGCGCATAAAAATCGAAGTGATGCGTGCATCAATTCAATTGATTGATTATTTGTTGTTTTCTGCCACACTCAACAATTTTTCAGCTATCTGGTGGCGTCCAGTTTTTATATGAGAGCAATAATTGATTCAAATCTAGTTTCCCATTGATCATATCAAAATCGGACGAACACTACATTTTTGAAATGTCGATCGGGGTGGCCGAGTGGTTGGGGTGTTTGCTTCGAAACCAGGGGGTTCCGAGTTTGATTCTCGATTTTGACGCTGCCTCAAACCTAACACATTTAAAATAGATAGTGACTGTTCTCAACATTAGAGGTAAAAGTCCCGGCTCTTTCGGATTCTGTCTGTACCACTGAGATCCAGTATCATGGAGCTGCGTCCTTGAGCACCATACGTAATTCAAAAATTTGTGGCACTTTGTCTATGACTGGAGACGTCTAATAAGTAAATTATTGTAAAAAGTGGCAACGGTGTTCCGGTTGACATATATCTCTTTTCAGAACTCCGGGGAAATTTAGACTAATGCACTTATGCAGAAATCCGTATGATTATGGTTCGTAGCCATAAGTATGACAAAGATATCTCCGTCAAATTCAGCAATGGTGTTGTTTAAAATTCAGAATTGGGGATGGAAGTATGTATGCCTGCTAAGCTGGTGTCACATGGGGATCCGGGTTAGAATAGCTTCTCAGTACCCCCTTGCTTGTCGTAGGAGGCGACTAAATGGGGCGGTCCTTCGGATGAGATCGCAAAAACCGAGGTCCCGTTTCACAGCAGGTGTGGCACGATAAAGATCCCTCCCTGCTCAAAGGCCATAAGCGACGAGCATAGGCCTAAATTTTGCAGCCCTTCACCGGCAATGGTGACGTCTCCATATGAGTGAAAAATTCTCGAGCGGGATGTTAAACAATATATAATCAATCAATCAGTCATAGTTGTTACAAAATTAATATTAATAACCACTTCCATTACAGGGAGAGTCCTGGGAGATATTGATAGGAAAACGAAATCCCTGTCAATGTGGATGCATGTGTACACGTCAGAACTAAGTCGAACGTAGAATAATGTAAGCCCCATATTTTTCTGTCATAAACACTTATATATATATATATATATATATATATATATATATATATATATATATATATATATATATATATAATGAAATTATATTATTTTTAATGTCAAACGTTTTTTGTAGGTTGGAAAGGCAGACTACTACATTAACCACCATTATCCTCGCTATTGAAATTGCTATGTCACTCTTTTCTTTTTTTTTTTATTCGTCGATCAATTAAAAGTTTTATAGGGATTTCTAATATGCCCTTTTGTTATTTGTTTGTTTGTTTAATTTGTTCGAAAAATTGTTTTACGTACGTTTCTCGTTCACTCAAATAGCTATCACCAAGATCTAGGAAAAGTGCTAAAAAGCCGGAGATGTCCATGGTGTCCGGGGCCGTAGAGTAAGCCTTATCGTAACAATGTCAACTGTGACGCGGGACCTCCGATTTTAAGGTCGTGTCCAGAAGACTCGACACTTTCAATTCTAATGCCGGGTGTTTAGCATAGTAACAATCACAACCTATATTAATCGTCTTAGGTTTGACGCGAAACCGAATTAAAGAATTGAACCAATGACCTCCCTGTTGTATACCTATCGAATCTAGGATGACTATCACCTTTCTAACGATATATATATATATATATATATATATATATATATATATATATATATATGCGTAAAAAAGAACGATAGCACTTAACGGATGACTTCAAATGAATTGATGAGAGTAATAATTGAATTCAAATCAATTTCGATTAATGCAATGATTGACTTGATGTATGCATCAATTCAATTATTGAGCGCATTAATAAAAAAATTCAAATGATTTAAGATATCTTTAATTATTTGAAGAAATCATCAATTCAGTTGTTGCTCTCATAAAATTGAATTAATGCGCGCATCAAATCAATTATTGATCTCACAAATGAATCAATGCGCGATTCAATTCAATTATTGCTCTCATTATTAGAGTTAATGCGCACATCAACTGAATTGATGAGAGCAATAATTGATTTAATTCGCGCATCATTTCAATTAGTGCTGTTATCAATTAAATTGATAATCGGTCTCAAGCGCCAAGACCTCTTTAAAACTAAGACGTAAACATAGGTAGTGATTGCTCCATCGCCAAACGCTCTTCATGTAGAAGTGAGAAGTGAAGTCTTTCGGATATGACCTTAAAAACGGAGGTCCCGTATCACGGAAGGCATCGGCACGTTAAAGAACCCTTACTGCCACGGCCCTGAGCGCTAAGCATAGGTCTAAATTTGTAGTACTTCACCTACAACAGTTACTGGTGACGTCTCAGTATGATAGAAAATTTCTCAATCAATCAATCAATCAACCGAACATTTAAATTGGTATGAAAGAGGAATTGATATCAGTGCATTTTGTTTTCCGATCTCTGAAATTTCATTTATATGTATTTAATCTTGCTCTTGTTTCTTTGAAATAAAAACTGTTTATATTAACTAAATTGATGCGCGCAGTAATTCATTCAATGAGAGCAATAATTAATTTGATGTGCACTTCAATTCAATTATTGCTCTCATCAATTGAATTGATGAGAGCATAAATATGGTGGATATATCGCTCACAAATTTAATTTAGAGTTTGGTATAAATGATTTCATGGTCTCTTTAAATTCAAGTGAAGATATCTTTAATAATTTACAATACTTTTGTATAAGGAATAATACACGCATCAATTCATTTAAAGAGAGCTACAATTCAATTAAAGAGATCATCAATTCAGTTATAGATAAATTGAATTGAAGATATCTCTGCATATTTAATTGTTCTCTCTAAAAGAATTATTGCGCGCATCAAATAAATGAATGCTATGATTAATTTCAATGAAGAGAGTAATAATTCAATTACTGCGCGCATCAATTGAATTAATGATATAATTAATTCAATTGAAGAGCTCAATAATTCAATTGTTGTTCACATTAACTGAATTGATGTGCGCATTAATTGAATTATCACTCTCTTCATCTGAATTGATGATTGAATTGTAGCGCTGAATAAATGTTAAATCTCCAATGTAACGATTAAAGAAGACCTGATATTAATTTGATTGTGTTGAATAATTGTGGTAGGATATGTGAACTAATAATGAAAAGCTTATATATGACTCTGTTGCGAGGGATCCACAATGATAGATAGGGATTCTGTTGTATTTTGAAAAAGGAAGACTAATTTAGTGGGGTTGAAAACTTAGTGTCGAAATTGTAGGTGGACTGAAACCTTCATGTACCAAATTTGCAGAGACCGTTCACATTCGTATAATTTACAGATCACATGATTTCAAAATGGGTGATTAGGATGTAGCAGACTAACTAAGTCTGGTAGCTTCGCTCTGTGTATTTTGGAGACTTTGGAAGGGATTTGGAGAAGGAGTCAAAATGGCGGGAAATACTTTAACAGAGGCTGGGTCCTCTTATTCCAAAGCAGTAAGTTTCAGACAATTTCCATTCTTACCATGACAAGATCGTTACGAAATACTAAGTAGTAAGTTTGATGTAATCATCACTAAGCTCTAAATATATATAATGCAGCTCATGTTATTCAAATATTCTGTGTAGAACTGCATCTTTGTAAGACAATGTTATGCCTATTGGATAACGCGTTCGTTCTACACTTTGCACCAACTTAAATTAGCATATTGCCTGAACTGTATTCACTAACTTAGACTGATGTAAGTGACACATGAAACATCAGAGTCTAAGAATAAAAAAAAATCATATATTTCAATAACATTGATTAATGTATTGACACAGCTGCTTGGGTATTGTACTAGGACTCTCACTTCTCCAGCAAGGCCCAACTTTCTTCATCTACATCTTCATCTTCTTTATCTTCTTCCACGTTGGAGATAATTCTGAATAGAGCATTATACTCCAAAGACTGAAGAGTTCAGTGTTTTTCACACTTATTTTAAAAGCTCCATTGATATGGGAAAAATCAACATTTTTGGATATTTTGAATTTTCATTGTTGGAATTCTTGCATGAATAAATAATTAGATAATATACCACAATCAAGTGTAGCGTTATATATAATACTTCAAATCATGCAACATGGGATGCACTTCATGAAATTGACAATATACAGAGTTCTAAAAATGATTGATTAAATGATGAAAACATCCTGTTACAGAGTGACAGTACTCCAGAAATTTGGAAACGAAGGGGCATGATCCAATATTCTTTTTATGAAGATAATATTGATACAATAGTAGGCCATACTTGAAATATTTGTCACAAAATTCTTTTTATTATGCTTTAATCATTTAATCTTCTTCGGAAATTTTAACATCATTTAGTTTTTGTGAGGAGAAACTGCCCGAATAAGGTAGAAATTCTTATGTGTGAAAAAAAATGAAGTTGTTAACAGTCCTCTGAAGTTTATAAATGGGTGGGGCAGAACCCAAGAGCTACAGATCCAGTCTGTATGAAAACCTTTAATTTATGATGCATTTTCTTCTGATCTTGAGTCTGATGTTTGTATATGATTGCCACTTCAATGTCCTAATAACCAAAGCAGATCCCTAGCATATTTATGCACAGTACCTATGATAAGACTTGTGTGAACATTTAATAAAATCACATTTGAAGGGGATGTGCCCTGGATATGTTAAACGAAACAAAAATCTATAGTATAATACTAGTTGTGTCTTTAACAATATTTTGTAAGATTGTTGACTATCCTTGTTAAGTATGTCTTTGCTGACATTGAATTTTTGTTTCTATTTTCAGGTAGGCTTTGTGTATGTATTTAATCTCATTGTGGGTACAGGAGCACTGACAATGCCCCTGGCTTTCCAAAATGCAGGCTGGCTGCTGAGTCTCATTGTTATTGTACTGCTTGCAGGATTCAGGTATATATATATTCTCTCTCTCTCTCTCTCTCTCTCTCTCTCTCTCTCTCTCTCTCTCTCTCTCTCTGTGTGTGTGTGTGTGTGTGTGTGTGTGTGTGTGTGTGTGTGTGTGTGTGTGTGTGTGTGTGTGTGTGTACATGTGTTTATGTGTGTGTGTATGTTTCTACCTGTACTTCCAAATTGGTACATGTAACTGAATTTAACATTTTGCATTCACTTCAAGGTTTCCAGTGTCTATAAATTTCCCATTAATGTTTTATCATTTAACAATGTGTACCACTACCAATATAGTAATAACCATCTTACATGAAATCTCTGTATTGAACATAATATACATGCATATCAAACCTGTAGTCTTTATTAGAATTGGATTGAGGTTAAGGTTGGTGATCTTTCACTTTACAAGAATTATGGTTAAAATTACCAAATGTAAATATGGATAAAAAAAACCCTCATATTCATTTGTTTATTTTTTTCAGTGAAACATTTGTTAAACTGAAATTTCCTTTGAAAAAAAAGGTTTTTTTCAGTCGATGGAGATTGGGACAGCTAGACACAAGTTCACTCTGTAAACTGACTGGTCAAGTTATTGTGCTTCTAAAGTCAGTACACATCAGACTGATTAGATAACAAAAAATATTAAATTAATTGTATTACTTCATATGTTGACATTCAGTCATAAAAACTAAGTAAGGAGCAATAAAACAGATGAAGCTAAACACACAAGGAATGTATTCAGGAATCTTTGTATTGTGGGAGAAATCTACTATTGTTTAGATATCAATTTCTATTTTTCTTTGAGTTCATTAACAATTATTTTTGTCCATTTGATTGACAATGTTTACATTAACATTGATTAACACTAGTATAAGACAGAACATTAAATGTAACTAGTAAGTCTTTCCTTATGGAGATGTGAAATCCAAAATGTTGTTTAAACTGCACATAGTTTGGTACCAAACTTTGAATTCTGTTTTTTAAAATGCTTGGTATTCCAGATATTGTCTGAGTTAAAGGTTTTTTTCTAGTACAAAGGGTTGATGATTCATGAGTCTTTTTAGTTTGTCATTTTTTTTAAAACATTGGTGCATTTTAAATGACATACTAGAAGGAGTCTCTTGAAACATCATTTTATCTAAATAAATGTTAATTTTCAAACACATGCATTTTCATAAACATCATCACCAGGAATAGATCCAGGAATTAAAGTTAGAGGGGGTACAACTTCGTGAGGTAGGGGGTGCCTCAAGGCCCCAGTAGGTGCAGGGCAAAACCGTAGTGGGGGTCCAGGGGCAAAGCCTGGTGGGGCCATAATAAGGGATCAGAATTTTACATGGGAGTATATACTGGAAACATCTTTTAAAATCCTCATTTCAATAATAGCAGGTCAATGATTAGTCATATTGATATACAAGTATCTTCAAATAATTGAAATTCAAGTTTGTTCAATTCAAGGCCTCTGGGGGTAGGGTGGGACCATAATAGGAGATCAAAGCTTAAAATAGGAATAAACAGAAATTAATTAAAACACATTTGTTTCAAGAGTAGCAAGGTCATACTAAATCAAATCAAAATACAAACATCCCAGAATTGTGTGTATTAAAATTCTTTATTTGCCCCTGTTTTTTATTCAAATCATTAACACTAGTATTAAGGTGGAATAGATTTAACATAATGCATGTATACTTTTAAAAAATCTTCTCCAGAACAATAAAGTCATGTTAGTCATATTGGTATTAAAGCATCCCATGTTGTGTGAATTCATGTTCAGTTATGCCATGAACCTTTAGGGCTCGGTTGGGGCCACAATATGGGGTCAATATTTTTCATGGCAATAAGATTTTGAAAATCACAACAGTTGAAAAACAGCACTGCCAAACTGACTCAGTTGAGTGATGTGAACCATGGATATCTTGTTATAAGTGTCTTATTTATGGTACTCAGGTGACTGTTAATGTCCATAGGCCTATTGTTATTAAATTATATATTTATTCATTTTTTTTTTGTGACAGTACATGTAATATGTAATCTTACTTTATACTTATGACCTTTATTGTTTTCAGTTACATGACTGTAACATTTGTGTTGGAGACTATGGCAACAGCTAATGCCACTCTTTTCCTACGAAAGAAAGCTGATGTTGTTAGTAGAGTAAGTTAAAAAAAAAAATTCTCACAGATTAACTAGTAGTATCCCTAGAGTATACAGTGTAGTGATAATTGAATGTTCAGAATCACATGTCCGTTAGTAGCTTAAGATTTACAGTGACACATAGACTGTGAGCACATCGAAATTTGTAGAGGTCATTTCTCCAGCAAAGAACAAAATTTATCATCTCAGAACAATACTGCTTTTGTGATTAAGATCTAATGTAGAGTATCTACTTATTATGCTTCATGATCTTCTTCCTGAAGTCATTGTCTCAATGGACAAATTATAAACCGAGAAAAATTGCTTCATATTTCTAATACAAATGTAGAAGCCCTTAGCCTTTACCCCCCCCCCCCCCCCCCCCCCCGCCCATTTCTACATCGATTTCCAGAAGTGTTTTAAAGATCATAGATATGTAAATTCTTGTATATGTTTAGGCCTTGTGAAATAACTAGAAAGATATCTTTTACTGAAAATATGGAGTGTATATTTATGTACAGAGATGCTTGGATTTAAAAATGAAGAAAAGATGGGAGGGAGATTTAGATATATTCGAAAGTTAACAGAACCACCAGAGTTTTATTTGTTAGATTCTATTTTAAATAATAGTAAGTATCCACATGTAGTGTAGATTTGAGTTTCTCAAACCTTGACGTACACCACCCTACAGACAGGGCAGGGCCACAATATTTATTATGTCATATATGGGGATTACCAACAGTGTTGTAAAAAAAAGCATTGAGTAGAAAGTTGTACAAAATAAAGCAAACATCATTTCCAACAATGAAAGCCATTTTAGGGGGCCAAATATTGAACCCAAACTATATACAGTCCTTAATATAACAAAATTTAATCCATTATCATAATAATTTTAAAAATATTTTCATTAGATGATAATACATGAGAATTGAGTTTTAATACATTTATAACAGAGAGAAGAGTCAGCTCATTCCAACAAAGTAGATTCCATAGATGTTATGTCTGACTCAGCAACTGTTCAGGATGAGCAAAGCCCACTGCTTGGAAGTGAAGAGAAAGGTGTGGAAATCTTTATTTTGAAGTAGATATGTACATGTATAACATATATAATGATAATATGATGATGCATATTCATAAGAAACGAGAAAATTTCACACAGAGAGCCACAGGTGAAAAGGGAGAGGAATGCACATTCAGCCATGGCTTACAACAGTGTTTTCGCTGATGATTAATGGTTTTTACATTTCCATCTGCAAACCTCAAACAATTACTAGTATACAATTTTGAAACTGTTTAAGAAAAATGTTTCTAAAATTAATCAAAGCAGTGTGCGTAAACAGGTGTGTGAAAATTAAAACTTTTGAAAATACAATGCATGATGACTGTATGTTACAGAGGTGTAATAGATAGTCTGTTACTTACATGCAGTTAACAGATTGCCTACAATGTTAAATGTGAAGTAATCCATTAAAATAAAAGATATGTTTTCAATTACATTTAGTTACAGTCCGCAATTTCCTGATTTCTAACAACTCTTGTCACTAAACAGCATGGCCTCTGATACACAGTCACACTAAACATGCTGATTTTTAAAAAATTTTTTTTTTTTTTTTTTTGAAAATTGTTGTATTGTTCGATGTCTTGCTTTCCAGAAAAAACTGCTGTTCTGAGTAAGTTGTATAAACATGTATAACCAGAGTGATTTTTCTACAAATTCTTATTCATACAAAGTCTTAGAGTGCTCACAGCTATATTTTCTACTTAGATATAGACAAGCTAAAAACTAGATTACATATACTTGCTTATTGTTTCAGTCTGTGGAAAGTTGGTCACTCATCATTTTCTCTTTGATAAAGTTATCAGACTCAGCAATTTGAAATTGAATACTTCCACCAGCCCAAACTTCCAGAAATGATTTTGATAATGATTCAACCCAGGAATTGAACCCAGGACCCCTGGTGTATCAGTCACATAATCTAACCACTGAGTTGCTCAAGCCAATATCCACAAGGCATTAATGCAGATTATCTGATGACACCTTGATCTTTTAATGCAATATCACTAAAGTCAATCATAGACTGTCTGTCATTCCTATATCAGTATATGCACCTGTTAGAAATGTATGCAGTTTTTCCTTGATCAAAGCACTACCAATCCATAAGTTTTTACTTAAGTTTCAGAGATATCTTGAGTACAAGCATAACCTTCAGGTACCGTGGTTAATATCGTCATTGATGTGGAGCTTAAAAAGCAAAGAATAATGAGAATATACTTTTAGATCAAAGTTGCAAAAACTCTTGGAAGATTCACATATACGATTTCTTGATCACTATATATTATTACTATAGTAACTTGATATAATGGGTTGGAGCATTTGAAAAGTGTGGATCAACAAAATACAGTGTCAAATTTGATCAATTATCTCGTGGATTCAAGTTACTTTGTTATTGATAAAGTTATGTATACCCCCTTAGTATATGTAAATATATATATAAGAAATAAATTTCATTTTTGAAGATAATTGAGATTATGAACTGTGACACTTCCTGCCAGCATAATGGTGTGAAGTGTTGCAGTTCATACCCTCATGTATTTTCAAAAATGAAAGATATTTTTTATATTTACAATTTACTTTTCTTTCTGTCAGAATTCCCACCTGTTAAAATACACATACTATATTTATTAGTTTCAGATTCTGAGAAACATAATCTGGATTTCAGATCATCACAGTGTGGTGATCCGAAAAGCTATATCACATTCTATGAATGTAGCAGTATCAAAACATGAATTATTGATGGGTATATAATAAATAGTATGTTTATATATACAGTTGGATCAACAACTGTGATTATGCATGTGTAAAGTAAACTCAAGGTCGTATATTTCTTGTCATTCTTTTTCAGTTAGTAGGACTATTAATGAATTGACTAAATCCATTCAGAGTTTCAACAAGCATAGACTGAAAAATTCAAAATTTGTAATTTGTCAGTGTGGAAGACATTACCTAATTATTAAACTAGTATGTTTGATGTCTGTTTTAAATCTAAATCCAATAATTTTGTTTTAACAAACATGAATGAACTTCTGTTAGATTTACAAATTAAATTTAAAATATGAAGTACTTGCTCTCATAAAAATATAAGAATAAGGATGATATTTAGACTTTTTGGCTCACCTGAACGGAAAGCTCAAATCAAAAATCAAAGGAATTTATAGGAAAATTCTTTAAAAGTCTTCTCAAAAACCACAAAAGTACAGATAATCAAATTGATATGCAAGAGTCATGCTCAAAATCACAAGGTCTCTCACCTCTAGTCGGCGCGGGTTTGAATCTAATCTCGCTCACGCCGATATATGTGAGAAAGTTTGCCAGTTTACTTTAGGAAGGTCGGTGGTCTCTTCCCGGGTACATTGTATCTGGGTTCTCTCTTCCACCAATAAAACAACAAAAAAAAAGAAAACTGAATGCCACCAGATAACTGAAAAATTGTTGAGTGTGACGGAAAGCAACAAACAATCAATCACACTAATGTTACGGTCAGTGACAGAGATTATAGGTGGAGTGACAGAGATTATAGGTGGAAAGTTAATCTGCTGTCCTCCCTAACATGTATGCATTAAATTCCCAAATTCTTTGTATGCATTATCCCCCCCCCCCACCATTATTTTTGTGCTAATGTACATAGATGTGTATGTATTAGTTATATACTTGTACCTTTGGTAATGCTGTTTAAATGCTAACTTGTACCTCATGTAGCATTGTATGAATGGTTTGAGTGAATAAATAAATTGAAGGAGATGACACCTTGTGGTGTGTGGGTCAAAAGCTCAAGGTCAATGTTATATTAATTGATTTTTTCTACACTGGTAGTGTTTATGATTGGTACTTTGAATAAAGATACATTATTGTGATAGGGTGTCTTCTACTCTGTAAATGCCTTTGTTTATTGACATTTGAGATGGATTTGCTTATAAATATTTACTTTCTATCATTACTTCTTTTGATAATTTACAAGTATGTTGGTTTAATATTGATGAAATAAATTTGATATAATTTTCCTTCCTTGTATTGTAGATTACAGGGATGATATGTTTGACATTAAAGAAAGAGTAGAGTTGGTAAGGACATTTTCAGCTAATAAAAGATGCACCATACATACACAAAATGTGTCAGCAAAATTCTTTAAAATTATGCATGCATCACCATTTATTAAGTTTTGGGGAAGAATTAATGATTGCATCAAGTATATGTGTTTGACCATTTAAAAAAAAATCTTAACACACACACACACACACACACACACACACACACACACACACACACACACACACACACACACACACACACACACACACACACATCTGCCTTTCACTCATCAATTATTTATTTCTCATATGAGTAGTTTTTAAATTTTGATTATAACCTTGATCCAATGTTCTGTGTATTGTAAATGTGAAACAATTGCCATAGAGTGTCATTAAAGGTTGGATTTTCTGCCTCTGTCACATATCAAGCTGAAACTTGAGTAGCTTCTATGTGGGTCATTCTAGATGATCTTGCAGTTTCGATATATTTCAATCTCTTTTTAAGGAGTTTTGCCCCTTTATTTAAAATTTAGTGTTGTACAGAGGGTACATGATTTGTCCAACTAACTCCTCCCACAGTTTCCAGTTAGGACTCTCTGATTATTGACATGTTTATAAGATTAGAGAAAATGCAAAAATATTTATAGACTTATCAAATTCTACTTTTGTATATCTTTTTAAATTATTTATTTTTATTATTGATTTTTATTTGATTAGGCAGAAACTGTTGACATAAGATTATTGATGTGGAATATTATGCAAATGACTGGGGACCAGTAGGGAGCGCATATTGCTACAGAGTACTTATGGAATGCTTGTTTTACAGAGAGTTTGTTATTAGTATTGAAGATGTGCATATGACAATGATTTTAATTTTCTTGAATTTTTGAGATCTTAGGTGGTTAGACTTAGTAAGGTTTAAGGAAATAGTATATAGAGATGTTGAAAGCAAACACCCTACATAAACTTGTAACAGGTGTATTACATAACATTTATAGTACTCTTATTTTCATGATTTCAGGGGAGAATGGCAGAACTTTATTTCAACAGAAGTACGTATTTCTTAATAAACAAAGAATTCTGTCTCAAAAAAAAGAACCTTATGATTCTGATAACATTAGTACTCAATTTGTTTTCAATACATTCAATCAAAGAAAATACCAGTGATGTATGATGATTGTCTATTTAATGTGAGATGATTGATAGTTGTATCCTACAAATTCAAATCCTATCATGAAAATGTTTTTCTGGACATGTACAATTACATTTTTATCAGAAAATGTTTTTAAAAACTGTATAATAAATGTTAGAAATAATGTTTTTATTTGACAGTTGGAGTAATGTTTTTATTTGACAGTTGGAGTAATGTTTTTATTTGACAGTTGGAGTAATGTTTTGTAATGTTTTTATTTGACAGTTGGAGTAATGTTTTTATTTGACAGTTGGAGTAATGTTTTTATTTGACAGTTGGAATAATCTTGTTTTACCTGTGCATGGTGCTGTATCTATATGGAGATCTGGCTATTTATGCTGTTGCTGTGCCAAAATCACTCAGGGATGTTATATGGTAGGCCCATTCAAAAATCACAAATTTAAGGTTGATTATTGAATTGGTTCATTCAAAAATCAAATTTTTAGATTGATTGTTCAATTGGTCCATTCAAAAATCACAATTTATAGATTGATTGTTGAATTTTTGATGCACCATAACAAATTTTCTAATGAAATCATACAATAAATTAAATATCAAAACCTGCGTGGGTTTTACTGCAGTACCGTAGATCTAGGAATTTTCATGATATTGTAGTTAAGACTGTATGAATCATGGATATCAGCCTGGTAGCTCAGTGGTTAAAGCACCTGAGTAGTAATGCATATGTCCTGGGCTCAATTCCCAGTCCAGCCATAAATTTTTTCCTATCCTCTTACATTATTTTATTATTGTGAAATTAGTATTATCAATTTCTATGCAAGAAGGAACTTTTGTTCATACCTGATTGATATTGTACTGATAAACATAAGCAACCAAAAATGCCAAGAGTTCATGAGAATTGAATATAGCAAGTTTGTATTTTTTATGAAAATGCAAACCTTGCAAAGAAGTTTTTAGATATTATTTATTTTTTATTTATTTATTTGTGAACATGAAGATTTAGTCTTCAAGATATATGTATTAATTCTTTTCAGTACATTCAAGCGCAATGGAAGTGAAAATGCCTCCTGTGTTAGCTTGACCTTGGTGAACTCTGACCCATGTTGGGAAAACTCTAGTCTGGATAGGGTGTCTGTCTACAGAATAATGGTGGTAGGTATTTTCAGATTTTTGAAGACAAAAAGATGAGTTGTGACATACTGTACATTTATTTGCAAATAAAATGTATGTTAATCTTTCCACTAAATGTATATCCAACAATTCCAAGTTTAAATGGGTGGTTTAAAAGCAAAATTTCTCTTTTTCATTAATTGAGGAGAAGGTGGCAAATTTCAATGAGAAAGGCATACTGGTCTACTTTTTATCATTTAGACATATTCATTATTTCAAACACCCTGACAAGTGACATGTTGCAATCCTTCTTTTCTTGTCCATTATCATGCATTGCTGAGCTCATTAATTTCTCACTGAGTTTTAATGTAACATATAAGTTGTGAAAAAGATCAGAAATATTATTCCACCCATTGTAGAGGATTATAAATGGAGCAAATCTTTCTCTTTTTTTTTTATCTTGAAACACATGTAATATCTCCATCATTCCAAAATCTTTATGATGGACAAGGCGTCTTCCCCAAATTTGTTTTAACATTCATTGCTCCATAGTTAAGGATTCACATTGCAAGATGGGCGCTATGTGGATCATATGTAGTGTAAGTCTTGCATAATATCTTGACCCCTATGGTCTAGGGGTTCTGTAGCCCTTAGAACAAACTATCTAAGATATTTCTAAATAAGCAAAACGGTTATGTACATAAGCAATAAAACTTGCATTCTTACTAAATGTATAGTAAAGCGAATTTTTTTTTTTTTATCTAAGGCATATGATTAATTGATTGATTGTTGTTTTTTGCCACACTCAACAATTTTTCAGTTATCTGGTGAGAAAAGCCCTCAATATGACACTACATGGAATGGATCCATTTTATGAATTATGAAAATCAAAATTCCTTTTCCAGAAAGTATGACAGACAAACTGTGCATAATTACAATGACTAATTTTCTTATACATTCATATTCCCTATCTCAGAGGTTCTGGTGTTAGGCAAGGTAGGGTGTATGGATTGTTATTAACCATTATACTTAACTGTCCAAAGGTCTTTATATGTATTTTTATACTTGTGTCAGAATAATTAGCAGACAATTGTGTCAGTAAATGTAATGATAGTTCAAGTGTTAGGGTGGGATGTATGTATTAATGATAGTATTATATATATATGTATTAAATATGTGAAAGTATGCCTATGTTTTTAGATATCTTGTGAACCACCAAATGTATAGTTATAATGAGAAGAGAGGCTTCTACCAAAATCATGAATTTCACAACTTCTGGCTTGCTGGTTCAGACTCTAAAGCAGGACTACATAAATCACATTGAAATTGTATTTTGAGATTATTTTTTTAAATAATTTTTTGTTATACTCCTTAAAATTTGGTAAAAAAAAAGTCATAATGAGCAAGGGGTTGTCTACCAACTCATGAAATGTGACCCTTCTGTTTGAGGCTCCATGGTTTGTTGGGAGTGGGGTAGGAATACTAAATATTTATGAAATCCACTACCACTGTCCAGAAATCCACTACCACTGTCCAGAAATCCACTACCACTGTCCAGAAATCCACTACCACTGTCCAGAAATCCACTACCACTCTCCAGAAATCCACCACCACTGTCCAGAAATCCACTACCACTGTCCAGAAATCCACTACCACTGTCCAGAAATCCACCACCACTCTCCAGAAATCCACCACCACTGTCCAGAAATCCACTACCACTGCCCAGAAAGCCTATCTACAGACTTCAAACGAATCTGATTAAAGTCAGCTCCTCAATTCGCTCCTTTAATTTTATGTTGTTGCTCCTCGTGTAGTGACAACATAAAAATAAAGGAGCAGATTAAGGAGCTGATTTTAATCAGATTGACTTTATACATACAACATGTACTTCTAGTCACACCCAGCATTTACTTCTAACCACACCCAAAACTTCTTAGGGAAGGTTTCAACAGGAATCACCCTGTCTGTCTCTGTTTCCTCTTTCTAGTGTGGATCCAAAGTCCTTAGTTCAGACCAATATTGATATTTTGATAAAAAGTACTCAGGTATCAATGATTGATATATCTAATGGAAGTTAAAACCACTTCCCAACACAACTATTTCTGAGTTATGACATCACAAATTACATAATCAAAGGTTTTGTCAAGTAAACTAAAAAAGAAAGTGAATTATTTGCAACAATTTTATGATAATCTAATTTTGGCCATATCAAAATGACTCCATCAAATTTTCAAATTATGTTGTTTTCTCTGAAAATGGCCACATCCAAAAAGTTGTTGCCTGATACTCAAGTGACCATAAAGCCTAGAAGGCCTAGTGGCATTTCGTTAATTATGCATAAAACATGCTTGTCTGTTCATGATTATCATGTTAATACGTTATATGATTAGAGTTACTTCACTAACTTTTAAGGCTGTGTTTGCGGTTACCTTGGGTCCCTTTACCTTCTTCAATGTCCAGAAAACCAAGTACCTTCAGCTCTTCACCACAGTCACAAGATGGTTGGGTAAGTAATGTGACAATAGTTGCATTGTCTGTTTATTAGTGTCTTTGGGGCAAGGGAGCTTCGGCTAAGCTTAATACATTGCTAAATGCTTGCTAAGTCTGCAAAGGTTTATTAGATTGGGATTGAAATTAACCCCTCCCCCCCCAAATGGGTGAAAATAATCAACTTCCTTTAATTTGGAACTTGTATAAACTTGTCCCCTATATAATAGAATGTAGTCCTAAAAATTATTATTTTGCAAGCTGAACATTGTTCAACTCAATTAGATCATCTTGCACTGTGTGCTTGAATATATTGTAAGGGACTTTGGCGTGGGTCTCTTCCCATCCTTGTTTTATTAAAACTAATGCATATCCCACAAAAGGTTTTCCAAAAAATATAATCCTATATTCAAAAGTTTGAATTTAAAACAAAGAAGAGCTTATTCAAATATATGAGCACCATATGAGCAGATAAAATGAAAGGAAAAAATATATACACATAATTTTTTCTCTTTTGTAAATGAGCACTGCACCCTAGGCACTGTATGAAAATGCATTGACTGCACAAATTTAGTGTAGATGTACTTAACAAAAAAGTTAAGGGCCACATAGCTTTCAATCAATCGGTTTGAATTTAACTACATTATGGTATTTTTCCTTGCCAATACTGGGTTTCCATAAATGTTGTGTTCCTGCATTGTAATTCAAACACACTCTGATTTGTACTTATTCCCAAGCAGTGTTGGTTATTGAAAGTTTGGCATTACAAAATTTTGAAAAATATTTTATTTTCTGTCGTTGGCCTTAACTTATTTTGTTGAGTATATATCAATATTAATTTTTTTTTAAAAAGTGAAATTACTTTGGTATATACAGTAATTGTTTGAAAAGGTTAAACTCCCAGGTTGTGCATTCTGTGCTTTGAGTTATTTTTGATCTTTGAAGAAAAAAAAGCTTTCTCTGTATTGAAAATGAAAAATTGTTCAACTATAAGTAGACTTTCTTAATTTTAAGCTTATTTGTCATATATTGCAATACAGTTTAAAATGTTGCAGTACTGTATATCACAATACGAATATTGGTGGCAATACCCAGCCCTTTATGTAAAGTTTTGAAGTTACAGATATGCATTACCATGAAAACTCAACCACTCATGAAGTTGACCGATTTTACATATATCTTTTTAAAGAAAAGTTTTAAAGAAAACATAGAATTCAATTCATGTATTTATACTAGAAGTGCACACTGTACACAGATACATATATACCAAGTATGCATGGTAAAATATAATAAAATATGATTTTTTTTTCCTTTCAGCATTTATGATCATGATTGTATTAACCATCATCAGACTTGCCAACAAACATGGCCAAGGACATCCTGCGGTAGCCGATTTTGGAGGAATTCCCAATTTGTTTGGAGTGTGTGTCTACTCCTTCATGTGTCATCACTCGCTTCCTTCACTTGTCACACCAATCAAAAACAAGAGCAACCTATTTATCATGATCTTCATTGACTTTATTCTGATTTTATCATTTTATTCTCTAGTGTCTTTTACTGGTGCCTTTGCGTTTCATCAACCAAAAGATATTTACACTCTTAGTTTCCTTCCAGATGCCTGTGATACCAAAGCTCCAATTACAAATTCAGCATTTTTGCAATATTATTTAGCTCTTTTCCCAGTGTTCACGCTAAGCACCAGTTTTCCCATTATATCCATAACTTTGAGAAACAATTTGAAAACCATGTTTTACCGAGAACACCGGCCATTTTCTTGGTTCATCGACAGGATTATTTTTCCTTTAGCTGCAATTATTCTGCCCGTTGTGATTGCCTTGGCAACAGATGAAGTTGAATTCCTTGTTGGCATCACTGGGTCATATGCTGGGGCAGCAATTCAGTATGTTATCCCAGCCGCTTTAGTCTTGGTCTCCAGAAGAGTTGTAAAGGCTGATCCTGACATTTCCACTTTAAAGAACAGATTTACCTCCCCTTTTAAGCATATATTTTGGGTCATTTTAGTGTTTGTATGGTCATTTGTTGCTATAAGCTTTGTGACCGTCAATCACATTTTAACTGAGAAATAAGAAAATACCCTGGATATGTATTAAATGTATGCCTCATACAGTTCTATATAAGGCATATATCATACTTAAAAACATTGCCATTTAATTTCATTTGTTAATTTACGTGAGGCAGTCTGATTTTGAATGATATCAGTACTGAAACAATCTGATATTACAATTAATATCAGTCTGCTCAGTAATATTGGATGGCCAAAGGTAAATTCTTAGACTGAATGAACAAAGGAATGATGCCACTGCAGTGTTTTAATATGACTTAAAATTGATGTCTCTGTTTTGATTTCTTGTAATAGCAGCTTGTGTTATTGTAATTGTAATGTTGTTTATATGCTCATACTAGATCATAATCAGTTGCATGTTGATCAACCAGTTTTAAAAACATATTTTAACTGTATTTTTGAAAAAAAAAATCATTTTTGTTCTTTGTGAGATCCTTAAGAAACATGTATGATTCAGATGCAGTAATCTTCAGTGTTGATCTGTAGTGTTTGAATGCTCCACAGTGAAGTTGCTTACCCGGTAATCAGAAGTACACATCAATTTGAATTGTATGCATAACAAAGCTAAAAATAGACTTGAAAAATAAGGAAATGTTTTTTGACAAATTGAATAATCATATTTGTATTTGCCCAAGTCTGTGAAAAGAAAGTGTAATAAAATGAGGAAATACTTATAATTGAATATTTTTCCATACCACTGACAGACTTTTTAGGTCATTCCAGTCAAAGTGAACTTTTCTAATCAAACTGTTGTGTTTACTGTTCTCAGTTTTAAAATTTAAAGCCACAAATTTAATTTAATAAAAAGAATATCGCCTTTTTTTTAAGAGGAGCTGAGTGGGAAATTATGAAAATAGGAGGGATATTATAAACACCTTTTTCTCAAGAACCACTATTGAGAAAAGCCTAAATTTATGTGAACGTTTGCTTAAATAGTTCAGACCATGACCGATTGGTGTTGGGGAAAGGCCATAGTGGAGTTTAAAGCTCTACATAGAAATGGAATGAAACATCTTCTAAAATATCCATCTTGAGAAGCACAAGCATCCTCATATAGTATGGAATTGAGTTTATTCAAACAATATTTGCTTCTCAAAAACTACAAAGTCGCCATTTGTCAAATTAATTTGTAAGCACTGTGCCTTTATAGAGATTCAAGTTTGTTCAAACCAAGCCAGTGTGAAACCATAATTGGGGTTTAAAGTTTTACTCACAAACATTGAGAAAAAAAAAAAGGTCTTTTGAAACCACAATGGTTAAATCTGTGAAATTAATATTTAAGCATCCTTAATTACTGGTACTGTAGAGTCAAGTTTGTTCAAAATGTGGGGCCACAGGAGGGGTTTAAAGTTTTACAGCAATAAGGCTATATTTCTTGTGAGCACTGTGGTCCATGGATCTCATATTTAACTTACCAAGTAATAAATTAGGTCATGTGCAAGTCAATTTCTCAAAAGTTGGAGACCTGTATTATATGTATTGAGTCGAGTCCAGATAGTCAACTGTTTTTAAATGTATGTATATTTGTGATCGGTTTTGCTATTATGATTTGTCCGTGTTTTGCCTTCTTAAATGTGAACATGTATAAAATATTTTTCATGTGACAATATATTAAGATTCAGTTTCATTCTTTCCATGTTTACATCTATTTCAAAACAAAGTCTGTGATATAAATGTATATTTAATATTAACGATATTTGAATATTTATCATTTATATTTGTTTTTCTAATTTTTCAATGTGTTATACAACACACACACATAAAGCACTGAAATGACCATCAACACAGACAATTAGATGATCAAATTTTCTAGAAACCTGTCTCTTCTTCAGGATGAAAAAGCTAATTAAATGTAAAAACTAAACAAATGAGCAAAAACATCACAATTTCTAAACTAAAACTAGTGTCTACAATTTATGCATGATTGTTGTTATATATACATACAACTACAACTTACTTTAACAGACCTTTGACCTTCTTTAAATTTTCATCCACACAACAATCATGTAGTATATTACAGACACTAGCTTTTAGATAGTTTAATTTAGAAATTGTGCTGTTTTTGTTCATTTGTTTAGATTCCATATGTGCTTCTTCGTCCTGAATAGAAGGGTTGTCCATAAATGGAAAATTAGACAATTTTCATTGTTTGTGTTGCTGGGTCATTTTAGTGCTTCATATAATTTCTCAATAGACCTTGTATTTGTAGATCCAACACAATGTTAAAGTGTTTGTTTGGGGGGTTTTTTTTGGTTTTTTTTTTTTTATTTCACTGTAGCTTGTGGCTATATACACATATTAAGGAACAATTTCTTTATGTTTAATTTGCTTTATTTGGAGCTATTCATTGCTGAAGTTATATGTATGTGTATCTTAAATTAAATCTACCAGTACTTTGGTGATGCAGCATGATGTTTGATGACCTTACCATCAACCTTTGACACATGTAGATAAAGGTGAAATATTTGTGAAAAGACTTTTCCAGTATTGCCACATTTAATAACCTTGGCAGTGACCTTCCCTCCATTGAGAACAAAGCCTTATTTGATAACATTGGTAGTGAACATTTATCCACTGACAACTTGGCCATATTTAAAAACCTTGACCTTTTATCTACCAACATGCTTACATTGATAACTTTGACCTTTTATCCACTGATGAGCCCACATTGATAATATTGACATTGACCTTTTATCCACTGACAATATGCCCACATTTGATATCCTTGACCTCTTACTTCCTGATTGAAAAGTAAAATATTGCCAGCAACTATAAAAGCTGTAAGAGAAATGCAGGTGGCTTTGATATTCAGTATTTGTATGGTAAAGGCCTTTCCAGTCTTGCTATGTTTGATGGTCATATGACATCCCAGGGATTTCTAATCTATTCCCACAGATTTCCAAATCATTCC
Source organism: Ostrea denselamellosa (assembly GCA_024699665.1). Taxonomy (NCBI): domain Eukaryota; kingdom Metazoa; phylum Mollusca; class Bivalvia; order Ostreida; family Ostreidae; genus Ostrea; species Ostrea denselamellosa. The sequence continues at coordinate 7,856,020 of JAMZEH010000020.1, read as the reverse complement.
CACAATTTACCAAATCATTATCATGAATTATGGGTTACCAAATCATTATCACTGATTATAAATCTGTTCCCATGTATAACCAAATTCATTCCCTTGATTTAACACTTTGTTTCGAGATATTTAGCAACCTGTATATTACAAAGAAAGGAAAAAAAAGTTATTACAAATACATTTTATACTTTATATGTTATTATTTTGTAAGATAAGTTGTTGCACACTTAAACTCTAGAAGTATCAATTTTTAATAAGTTTGCTTTGATATATGATATATTCATATATGTTCATGTACATGTAAATACAGTAAACATAAAATTTTGTAAATTGGCCTAAAGAGATTTCCTTTTTAATAAGAGTAATCGATACTCTGTTGGTAATATATGGGAATGAATTGATAATTTGATAATCCTTGGAAGCAGAACAGTAATCTGTGATAATGATTTGATAATCCATGGAAACAGAATAGTAATCTGTGATAATGATTTGATAATGCAAGGGAACAGATTAATAATCCATGATAACAGAATTTGATAAATTGTGGGAATGATTTGGTAATCCATGGAGTCAGATTTGTAAATTGAGATCTGGTACATTTAGCTTTTCATGACCCCTCAGGTCTGTTATATGAACTTGTATCAATGGGTTACGGATCAAGGCTTTCTTGACCCATTTTTCATAGAGTTACGGACCTTGAACTTGGCAAGTAATGCCACAAGGCTAGGTCCTGTTGTGATGCTTGCCATCATGATATTTAGGTTATTGATTTTTATTTTTTTTAATTTTGAAAATTTAAAAAAGTTTATTAGAAACAAGCATCTTGTTTGACACCTCATGTACCATTCCATGGTTTGAGTGAAATAAACTGAACTGAACATTTTGTACATCAGATTTTTAAACACATGTTGAGAAACAACTAAACTAAAGTACATCTATTATTTATTTCTTTATTTACCACTTAGAAAACAAGAACAATCCTCTGAATAATACATACATGTATTTCCTAACATCACAATTCAATATATCTGATAAAAAACAACAACATAAATATACTTGAGGAAATGTAACACTATCAGAACATTTTATATAGTTTGGACAAAAATATAGAATCTTTATATTAGATCACAAGCATAATCTTCAAATTGTTTTCATAGATAAGAAAAGAAAATAACATCACATAATGCTTTATCACAGATATATATGTATTACATATAAAGATATACATGAAATTAATGAAATCAATCTTTACCTCCTTTATCATAAAAATCCCAGAATTCGGTGTCTTTTTTAGCTTTAGGGGCAAGTGTTACTTTTCCCTGATCAGGAGGGGGAGTAACTGGGGGTGTTTTAAACACTATCGCTTCAAATTCTGGTTTTGTAGGGTTTTCTTGTTTTTGATTTGGTTTCTTTTTAACTGGTTTTGGTTTGGCTGGATTTGGTGCAGGTTTTGGTTTTGGTGCAGCATTTCTACTCCAGTTTGCCTCAGCTTTGGGAAGATTGGTGAAATAATCATTCCAGCTTTTTTTCATGCGTTCATTCAAAATGTTGAATTCAGCCCACGTACCTGAATTGGGATTGAAATTATCGTACCTGAGCATTATCATTAATTATTCATGTATGACTAGGTGTATAGTGCTAATACAAATTTTGTGCAGATAGAAGAAAATAAAGGGTAGAGGAGGGCTTTTCTAAGCTTTAGCTTTCTTGGCAACAGTTTCGTCGAAATAATTCTGCCAAGCCTTTTTCATCCGGTTGTTGATTACATTATGTTCTGCCCAAGTGCCTGTAAATTAAATGGAATATGTTCAAGCTTCCAAGAGGTTCGGCTACACTCTCTATATGTAAAGCAGACAGTACTGTTCATAAAAAAGGAGAGCAATAAAGATGGAATGTATTATAACTGGTTAATTTGCCTGACCAGTTTTTGTATGCATAAAAATACTAAGAGTATTTATGTACATTTCAGCTAAACTATGTTGTGAAATGTTCAATGTTTAATGTATATATAATGTACACATAATATGTCATCACATTAACAGAAATGATATACAGTAGATGGATATAAATTTAACTTCATTTCTAAATTCAACGCATATATCAATTACGATTTTATTTTTGAAATTTAAAGAAACTAAATAATTGATTTATCCATTTTTCATTTGATCACATATTTTTTCAATTGGTCAACTTCCACTGCATATTTGAACAAATTGAGGATTCTAGTCACTATTTAATGCTATACTTACTCAATTCATCTCGCTGGTAGCGCCATTTGTCTGGGTCAGGGACACGCTGGAGGTGGACATTGTCTGTAAATACTGATTTGGTGGTGCTGATTTTGTGGTTGATGTTGTAACCAGGGAACACATTCATTCTTGTGAAATTTCCTAACTGTTCATACTCTGGCTTTAAGTTTTTATCTATTGTTGGAACGGAAACTGATTTTCGTACTCGATACGCAGCTTCTTTGTCTTCCTGCTGTTTCTGCATGGTTTTCTCTACCACTTTTTCATCACTAAGTAAAGAGTCACAAACTTTGCTTCCAAACTGATGACGAATATTTTCTGGCAAATCAACAGCAAGGCTCCTTGAAGCTGACCTTGACCCTCTTGCAGATGGCTTAGTGTCCTGGGGCCCTAGTGGGAGAACTGTCTCTATTTTTTCCTTCTTTTTCATTTGGTAATCTGAATTCTCTCTTCTGGTTGGAAGTTCCATATTTCTCGGACGCATGACATCTCCCATCAGACTATAGCTGTGAACACTTGGCTTAGAGCCATATTTATCTCTGTTGTAACTGTTCCTTTCATTGAGCCCCACTCTGTTCATTTGTTTAACCATGTTTGCAGCCTCCATCGTCATCAGCAACTTTTGTCGAGGGGTTGGGTCCCCTTCCCTCATTCCATGATATACATCCATCTCAAATTTCTTGGCACTTTCTTCTGCTTCTTGTAGAGATTTTCTGGCAGATGCTACAGCAGATTTCTGCTTTTCAATGTCCTTTTTGGTTTTCTCTATTACAAGACTTTTTCCTGTTTGATTGACAAATGAAAAGAATGAATGGGAGATTGTTACCTGTTCTCAAAATAAATTCTGCACTCATTGTTTTCAATTACTATAATTTGATAATGTTAATTACAATATAAGAATGAATTAGATAAAATATTCCTTTGCTAAAAATAAGTATTCCATTTCATATTTGTTTATCAAATACTCTGCCTGTAAAGAGAGATAAATGTATTTTGTATAAATCAAGGAAAATGTTACTGAAAGTAGTTTTCACACCACAAAAAAATCAGGAAGGGTCAGTTAAATTAATACGAGTAGATACAGTGTACGTACTATGAAAGTTAATATTGTCATATACTTACTTACAAAGAGCTGTTGTTAAAGAATACTTGACTCATTTAGCTTGATTCCAATGTAATATCATGCCTATTTGAATACATTTAAAGAAGGTATATTTAAAGTCCAGATAGGGAGCACCTACAACAGCAGTGCTGGTATCAACAAATCTGAAACCTGATGTCAAATTCAAACAAAGACTTAAGTATTTAACACTTGGAACACCACTGTGCACAAAACAGTGTGCACGAATTCAACAGACTGAAACTGCTGAAATGTGGAAAATGATAACTATCAGTTTATTAATCAGTAAATTGTTTCAAGTACTTTGATCAGCATGACCACTTGTCCATATTGTATGAACTTGCTGTAAATTATACTAATATTTCTTACTGCGATATATTTGAATTTTTGAAGAGAAATCCTATTTTACTCCATCTTGAAGTTAGATTTGTTTGCCTTAATTTCTCAGACATTAGAATCATTCATTGTCAAAATCTTAATGTAGTTTTTGCTACAGTGCTGATTTTAATTTTGTAATATGGTAAAAAGCAAAAGTAAATCTGAAGAGATGATAATTGTATATGAAGTATATCGGATAGAGAGGAAGATAGAAAATTGCAAGGAATATAAAGCTATATACAGTAATTTCAGATAGGAAGAGAGAGAAAACTGCAAGAAACATTAAACTGTATACAGTATCTCAGACAGAGAGGAAGAGAGTGAGAATAAAGCTGTATACGGTATCTCAGGAAGAGAGAGAGAAAATAAAGTTGCATGTATACAACATGTATTTCAGACAGAGAGGAAGAAAGAGAGAACTGCAAGAAAAATAAAAGTTGTATACAGTATCTCAGATAGAGAGAAAGCTGCAAGGTAAATAAAGCTGTATACAGTATCTTGAGAGAGAGAGGGGGGGGGGGGAAGGAAAGATAACTGCAGGGAAAATAAATCTGTATATAGTATCTTAGAGAGCTACCTTTATAGAGGTGCAGTATCTGAGAGAAAGAGAGATGGGGGTGACTTTTAATTTCAAGCAAAATAATACTTGTCATATAGCATGCAAGAAGAAATTATCCAAGAAAGAGGAGAGAAAAAACGGATGTGTCTTTTCGAATTCAAGCAAAACAGCACTTGTCAAATAGCATGCAAGAAGAAAGAATATAAATTAATTTATCATATATATATATATATATATATATATATATATATATATATATATAAATATGATATTCTAGTAGATTTAAAAATTTGAGCATGCATATACGTTAAACATTATTCTTGGAAACTAGTATTAAAAATACTGATCTATAAAGTAAAACATTAGATTTATCATTTATCTGCAGAATATTGTCGCATGCAAATGTACCTTTTAAATGAGTTTTGACAAACTCGGGAACCACATAATGTTGTATATATTTTCGGCCACTGGGTACTCTTTGGGTCTTAAGGTCAATATTTTTTATTGCATCTCGTTCATCTGGGTCAAAAACCTCCAAAGCAGTGCCAAAAAGAGTGTGTTTGGGCATTGCTTCTGTTTTTTTACTTTGTGTTGGTGCTGAGAGTTGCACTCTTGGAAGATGCTGTGTTTCCATGGCAACTGCCATCTTCAGTGCACACTAAACAATTAACTGCACACAAAAAACATATTAGAAAACTCTGTTAGTGAAATTCAACTATAGTGCATCCAGAATGAAGAGATTCTATAAATTTAGGCAAATCATGTTCTCCATCGTAATGTGTGTATACTATAGTGAGACATGCATATGCAGCCTATATAAGCTATTACTCAAATGTAATACATAAAATGTCAAATAGCTTTCTGTATTTCTGTCTTTCATTAATCATGTTTCATTGTGAAAAGTTTCAAGAATTTTGTGCATGCTTGTACATATTTGTGGAAGATGATAAAATAGGTCAAAGGACAACATTAAAATAGGTCAAAGGACAGCATTAAAATATGATAGAAATCCTTCAGGTGAATTGTTTTGCACATTCATGTGACTCTAGTATGTCATTAAGCTAGCACTCTGAGAAGTTATTTTTGATCACCACTTCAATAATATATATTCAAATGTCTAAGGTTTTACATTCTGTTCTATATATTAGTAGACATTGTTTCATATAGTTTGGATCTATAGTTTGGTAAATAAAACTACAAAACATACCTATTAACAATTTCCTTTTAAATCATAAAAATTCAAAATCATATTTTCTTCAACATGCATATTTCAAATATATTGAATTACTCTTTAAATAATACTAGGCCCTAATAACTTTTTTTTAAATTAGTCGACTGTCTTTGTAAAAATAATACCATTACTCATCATTACATTATGAGTTAAAAGAAGAGATTCACACGACAGAGAAAAAACAGCACTGCAGAAACTTGCTTACGTTAGAAAGAAACACTTTTCCCAAAGGTGGCCATGTGTAATCAATCTGTTGCTAGGGGGCGTGGCAGAAATAAGGGTCAACGTCATTCAATCTATGTAAACTTTCTTAACTCTGCTATTGTGTGTTTGTATAACAAATGATATAGATTACTCAGTAGATGTAAAAATTCCAAGCATCAGTTCATTATGGCAATTATATGTAAACGAGCATAATAATATATCGATTTATTCGTGATAATATGAGGAGGAATATATCTGGAACGAATTGCCTAACAGGTACCAGTTTTCCATGACGTAGTACACAGTTCCGGTTATTGCCGACCTTCTAGGAAAGTTAGTATTGCGTCTTTATAATATTTCTCAGAGCTCCAGGTATTATTTTTTTTTTTATTACAAAGAGTATTTACCTCCTGATTGTCAAATCAATGATTATTTTCCTTTTCAAAAGAAAAATAGTATAAAGAGTATTTTGTCAATTTACTGATTATCTTTGCTGTTTTGCAGTAATTACACAATCTAAATATAATCAGATGTTATATCACCGAGTGTCTGACACATTTAAATTCAATATCCTAATTACAATGAAGATTTATCATAAAAAGAACCACAAAGGACTTTCGGATAATCCTGTTAAATAAACTGATTAAACCATTTATTCCAAGTATTTTAGTTTTTTGTTTTTTTTTAAATTACCTTATTCTCAATGTAAATCCTTTCTCATACAATCTGTTATTTATTCTGTAAAATATCAGACAGTTATTAGTATTTGTAATCAAATTTATTATGGAATAAAAGTAAAAATACTATGCCTTGTTTAAATCCTTTTTCTTACGATCAATGCCATTTATTCTGTAAAATATCAGACGGTTTTTAATATTTGTAATATAATTCTTTACAGAATAAAGGTCAAAATTCTATGCTTTGTTTAAATCCTCTAACTTACAATCAATGTCATTTATTCCATTAAAACATCAGACGGTTTTTAATATTTGTAATCAAATTTATTACAGAAGAAAGGTCATAATACTATTCCTTGCATAAATCTGTTCTCTTACAATCATTGTTATTTATTCCGTGAAATATCAGACAGTGTTTGATATTTGTAATCTAATTTATTACAGAATAAAGGTAAAAATACTATGCCTTATTGAAATCCTTTCTCTTACAGTCAATGCCATTTATTCCATAAAATATTAGACAGTTTTTAATATTTGTACTATATTTTATAACTGAATAAAGGTTAAAATGCTATGATATGCATAAGCAATTTTTCTTACAACTGTTGCTATTTATTCCATAAAAGAACATGGGATGATTGTTGTGTATAAATAATTTGTAAAAACGTATTTTATGCACAGACTTCAAATCTAGCCAGTGATACTTGTTAGTCATCCAGGTAGATACTGGCTAAACATACTATAATGGAACTCTCTATATACATGCATGATTTTCAAATCATCATCTCTCTATATATACTCCAGTTATTAGCATTGCAATGCTGATTAGTTTTGGACATTCTCTAGCTTCACAAATGATAATGTCATACCAACAACCCCCCACCCCCACAAATCCAAGACCTGTATTTTTTTCTTATCAGTCCCCCTGAGAAACCTTTTTCCCAAGAATACTTCCCTTTATAGACTTTATATATATGAATTTTGAAAAATTGTCTCTCTTTATATATACTCCTGTTACTGGCATCACGATGCTAATAATTATATGTACATACAGCAGACGTGATGTATTCTGAATGACACTTGTATAAGTGATAACTGCTGTGTAAATAGAGTGCATGAGTGACGAGAAGTCTGTAATAAATTTGTGATTCCCATTCTTGCAATAGTTTTTAAATATGTAATGAGATAATGCCACAGAAGTGGCCCTTCAGTATTGCTATAAGTTGCGGAAGAAGTGTCCTTTTTTTTTTTCGGTGACATTTTCTGCGCCATGTTTTTAGCATCAATCACTCTTGTGATAAGGTTATCTAAGATTGACAATACATGTTTTTCTATGCTTTCGACCAAAATCTACCTCTATAAGGAAGAAGTTTAATAAAGGTTTGTTTTGAGTTGAATCTTTCTTCTGAACTTTCAAAATTCTCATCTAAATGTTTTTCATAGTAATTATTTCATGCAAGATATAGAGCTGAGTTAACCTCAATTCATATGAATAGATAATTTGTACCTTTTTTTTGTGTCACTACTTTGAGAGTGTAAAACATAATTTACATTTGCTAATGTTTAAGTGTATGCCAGATTTTCAACATTAATGCATATTTGGTAAAATTTAATGAGTATTTATGCTCATATGCACCTTATCTGGAGCTCTGGTCTGCTTTTAATTTATTTTTAATCTCCTATGACATGCTGAAAACTTTTGCTTTTATAGAATGTCAAGTAGGTGTTTACTTCGTAGTCTCCGGACTGTTGGTCAAAACAGAGGACTGCAAGTACCATGTTTATCAAGGCTAAACCATAGGGCAAATCTTTCAACAGTGTTATTTAGGAAAGCACAACACCCGCATTATCCAGCTGTAAATGTTAACTACGACCAGCAACGTTATGTGGCAACTGAGGAAAGGAAATTCGAGTGCTTTAATATCCAAGATGCAAAAGACTTTCAAACCAAAGTGATGGAGAGTCCATTGCCAGTTGTTGTTGATTTTCATGCCACGTAATTGTAGTTTTTATATAGATCTCTTATTGATTGTCTAGAGTTCACCAGCTGCATGTTTTGAAATGACCGCAAGATTTAATGTTTCAAAATTTAGTTGACCTGGCTTAGCAGTCAGATGTGTGTATATGTTTTGGAAAGTTAATTTTTTTGTCATTCAGATGATTAACAGATAATGTCTTTTCAAAATGATGTATTGCTAAAATCCCTTGAAATTTGTTATTGCTTACAAGTAAGTGATGTTTTATGTCTTTATCTAATAGATACTCAATGCATGACAATTGCTGTTTTGAAATGGAAGTGTACCATTGCTTTAGTTCAAATTTGAAAACTTCCCCTCTATGATGTTCAGATTTCTAGAGATCTTCTCATTAGAAATTGTTGAGATCTGCTTATTGTATTTATGTGGCAAAAAGCTTAGATGCTTTATCATTCTGTCAAAAATGTCAAAAGCAACAATATTGATGTTGTATCATGGAAAACCAGTCTTGATAGGGGTGCCAAACTTGATAGGGGTGCCAGTGGCATTTATAAAGTGTATTTCCAATATATAGGTCATGTTGATCAATCACTTTCCAAAGTTTCATTGATTTTACTTCACTACAACTGAAATAAGGTCAGTAGATTAAGAGATTTGAAAAACCGGAATTCACTGGATATCTGTTGGTAACATAGGGGAAGTACAGATTCCTATTAAAGGTTGATTGAGGTGTTTTCTTCGAGTGTATGGATGCATTATTTACACATTACATGTAGGAATATTGAACTAAAGGGGATTTAACAATTTATGAATCATCATGATAAAGTTAAACAGTTAAAAGAATTTTATATCATTTTTTTTAAAACAAAAATTACATTTCTTTTTATAGAAATAATATTTGATGATTTATGAAACTAAATTTCCTGGATCTGACTTTTCTGAAGTTTTTCAACTGTACATTTGTGCCATCCTGCATACAGCATGTACTGTACGATCGCTGATATAAGGGGGGATGCTTCCCTCACAAATTTTGATAGTTTAATGCCGTCATTTGTCCTTTATCAGAACTCAATTTAATTCAAAATTTTATGGGGTACAATTGTTCATGTATGTAAGTAATTTAAAATATAGATCAATTCATTAATATAACTTGTTATCTAAATTGAATATCATTCAATACATGTTATTTTTTGAATTGGAACATGTAATCTCACGGTTTGTATGATGGTTTAGGTTTCATTTGGATATGTCCTGTTAAAAATGCAAAAAACAAAAAGTTGAGTCTGATTTCATTGCAATGCTTTTGAAGCATTTCTATTAGTATGTTTACTTTAATGAATTATGCCTTCAATATTTATGCTTTATTTATGGGCTAGCTAGCAAAATTTTCATGATGTCTGTTAAATTAATTATAGCCAGTCTCATGACTCTTTAAAAAGTTTTCATGAGACTGATATAGATACATGAAGAATTTCAGTACATGAATTGATGACTGAATAAATTAATGTATATAATCATCAAAATATGCATCCACTTTATTTGATGTCAAATTGAGATGTATAAATCAGTTATTTTTCTTCTCTTTCACTGTTTGGTTTAATAATATGGATATCACCCATATCAGTTTATGAAGAAGGTGCAAGACACAACTCCCATTTGCATAATCAAACTTTAAATAATTGTTTATTCCAGAATTATATTACCAGCAGTAATATCAAATAAAAATACAGACTTGTTTTACAACTAAATTACTGATTATGGCTGCTAGTATAGCATAATCTATACGACTTATTGAGAACATTTAGTGATATTTTAATACTTTCCAGTGCTGCACAGATATAAACATCATACCAAACCAGTGAAACGATGGAATTCCCAGATTTTTAAAAAGTCTAGATATATGAACATTTGCACACAGAATGCAACATATTTTCCTGGTGAAAGATAATTTTTTACATTAGCCAGTGTTTTTGTTTGGCATTAAACAGGTGGTGTGGTCCCTGCAAACTTCTTGGACCAAGACTTGAAGCAATCATTTCCAACAAAAGTGGACAAGTAATATTAGCCAAAGTGGATGTGGATGACAATGTTGAAATAGCCATGGAGTATTTGGCAAGTTTTCTTTCTAAATCAGATAATGGAACAGTTAAGTTTGATCATTTTACAAACAGTTGAATACTTGTATTTCATGACGTACTTTAAATAATTTTCTTACAAGTTGAAGAACAAAATACAGTCTACTCTGGATATATTGGAATCCAGGGGACCAACTTGAATTGTTCATTATATCCCCAAGTTCAATATAACTTATGTTGAACTATATGAATAATATTACTGAGGATTTATACTTTTACTTAACAGATAGTGTGATATAAGTGACTTCAGTACACATGTAAGTGGAGTAGACTGTATCTTGATTTACTTTTATTTATAATTTGGACAAAATCACTACCTTACTCTACCATCCCCTTTACAGCTATGCAGCTGACCTGCATATTTTTAATGAACTATTTACGTCTTTACTTACAATTTCATTCCTTTTTCTCAATTAAATGAGCCTCAAACTTTTTTTTTCATTTCTACTTTTAATAACAAGTTTAATCTGGATATTGTGCACACAAACTTATTTGTACAAGACTACTTAATTTACAAAGAGTAAGATTGCAATCTTAAAACATCCATCCAAATACTGAGAAATACTTACCTGTTTTTAGATTACTTGAGCTATTCTGATCACCAGTTGTCTGTAAACTTAATTTTCCCAGTTTCATCTTCTTCTCCAGAACCACTGGGCCAATTTCAATCAAACTTGGCACAAATCATACATGGGTGAAGGGATTCAAGTTTATTTAAATGAAGGGCCGTGCCCCCTTCAAAGGGGAGATAATCATGAAAATGCCAAAAATAAGGTGGTGTCATTTTATAAAATCGGACATACTTAATATCTCTTGAAAATTGAGCTTTCATATTTTGTATATGGTCCCCTGGGCAAAGGAATTAAAGTTGACAATACTTTAAACAGAACTCCAAATTATGTTAATATGTAGTGTGTGAGAGACATTTTTATGAAAACTTTTTTCTAAAAATTTACTGAATTAAGATCAGCGACTTTAATCACAAAGTATGTTCTTCTCCAGGTTGAATCATTACCTACAGTCATTGGATTCAAGAATGGAAGGAAAGTCAATCAATTTATAGGACTACAAGAGGATGACATTATTGATTCCTTTGTTGAGAAATTGATACACTGACAGTTTGAATAGCAGGACTTGGTATTTGTTTAATGATACATGTTAAAATATTTCACAAGTGAATCATACTAATGTGTTCGATTATGCCATCGATTGTATATAAACTGGTGTGTGTGTACATATAAAATATTACAATACTAGAACAGTTGTGAGCATTATCCTTATGACTGGATTTATTAAGAAAAGAATGAACATTTTATTGTCAATTTAAATCTTATTGTTATCACAGGTTGTATTGTAAGAGATCCATGTTACAAACAGAAATTAAAAATATTCAAATTAAAGCTGTCACCATGAATTAGTATTACGGTATACATGAGGAGAGTTCCATAATTTTTGTACCTGTTTGTTATGGAAAGAAATTTCAGAAACTCGAAACAACTCAAAATAAGTAGCAAGTGTTGAGGATGATTTTGGCTTCTTGCCATGTAGAATAAAAGGTCAGTGCTTAAGGAGAAGCTGGATGTTTTAAATATGTGAGACAATATTTTTTGAAGTTCAATTGATGAAAGGACTATTTAATAGAGTTGTTGTTGAAGGGAAAATGTATAAATCTTAATTTTTAGTATCAGTTAATGAATGTGTGAAAATTAGATTGTAAGTTATGCTCTCTTTGGAATATTGAAAAATTTTATCCTCTGGTTACCATTTTATTTTTAAACAAGAGGCCCACAGGCATTATTGGTCACCTGACTGTTAGTTAATGGTATAAATGGCCCTAACTAGCCTGACAGGCAGTGAGTGTTACAATTTGAAGTATAGGGGTTTTAACACATCCTACAGAAGCATTGTGATGATGGACCATTTTCTGCTCCATCTAACTATTCATTTTACTTTTATCCAATGCCAATAAAATTATAGATGAATTTTATTAAATGTAGTGGATGTTAACAGTAAATGACCATAGCTGAAAGCTCAATTGAACTATTCTGATCACCTTTTGTCTGTCATCTGTCTGTAAACTTTTCAAATTTTCATCTTCTTCAGATTCAGAACCACTGAGCCAATTTCAATCAAACTTGAAACAATCGTCCATGGGTGAAGGGAATTTCAAGTTTGTTTAAATGAAGGATTGTGCCTCCTTAAACATAGGTCGTGGGTTTCCAGACCTTTTTTTACTTGATAACCCAACCTGAAAATTTGACAAATATATCTTGACAATGTATGTACTACTGTGTGAAAATTGTTTTTTATTGGACAGCACAGTCTTTTAATAATTAATTCTTGAACATACCATTGTTTTAAGAGTAGCGAAACTGTTTTCCGTTAAATTGAGAAAATGATAGTGATTGACTTCACTCATTACATAATTCAACTTAAAATAGATAGAATATGGTGCTCTAGATCTTGATAATATCGATATCAAAATGAAACAAATATTATTTGAAAAATATTGTTGAAGAAAAATTAAGGGGTAATCAAGCTGGTTTTTTTTTTTTTTTTTTTTTTTTTTTAGGAAAAAATGTCGAAGTTTGATAAAAATCATCAAAGCAGCATTTTTCAACAAGTAACGTTACGAAGATCCACAACATTATTCAACAATTTTCATTTATTTTTCATGCACAACTTCAAAAAGAACTCAGAACGTTATTGACTCTTTGTATTGAAGGGAAAATCAAATATGTATGGACAAAATAATCAACTATTTACAAAATATCAATAAATATTTTTGCTAAAAATCGTCAAAAATTATATATATATATGTGTGTGTGTGTGTGTGTGTGTGTGTGTACATTTATTGCGCAATACATCTTAATTATGTTGAACAGCTAATAATAGAAATTCTTTCTTTTGCGATTGCATGATTGCAGTAACAATGAATAAAATAATATAATGGTAATTACCATAATTTGCTGAATATAATATGCAGTTGTGTGTAATACACAAACACACATTTTGGGTCTGAAAATAGGGGGGGGGGGGGGAAACACACTTGGTGTGTAAATTTGGATCAAGCAATAATCTTGACTTTATATTTTACAGTAATTTTTACCATATATTTCTGTGGAAATAATGAATTCTTAACAAAGAATAGGAATTTGCAAACTTTGTAGCAATTTTTGAGATAACGGTCCTCTTTACTCTGTACATCACGGTAATCTTCACCGAATATCATCGGCGAAATACACAGGTAGTTATCGTGTTAATTTCAGCAAAGCTTGAGATATTTGTGACATTAAAGCTGTATGGTCTGATGATTTAACAGACTCGATATTTCCTTTGTTGAAACTGAAAATCAATTTAAATAGTCAATGTTATAAAAGTAAAATCAAAATATTAAAAGTAGCAATAAATCTGTGATCAATATTTCTGAACATCTCTCTTTCTCGTGTATATATATATATATATATGTATGTGTGTGTTTGTGTTGTGCATTTTCAAAGTGGCCGTCCCTGCGCATTTTTTCCCATGTGGTTCTGGAAAAGTTTCAAAAGACATTTCCAGTAGGATGCATTGAAAATTTGCTTTATAGTGCATCCCTACCCAACACATAAATTTTTCACAGTTGATCTATCTTCATGAATTTGCATCACAAGGTAGTTCTTTTAGGATGGTGATTAAAATCCCCAAGTATTGTCCGCTGCTAGACTAAAAAAAAAGTATTGGCCAAAATTTTTCATTGAAGATGAAAGGAAGACATAACACCTGATCCACCTCGATATAACTTAATAACTGTTGTTAATATCTATATGATATTGGTACAGCGTTCATTGCTAATATTGATATGATATCAGTAAACCATTCATCTTGCCTGCTGATATGATATGTACGCCCATTTACCTTTTTGAAAAGGTAGCGGAGTGTACATTTTGCGACTGTGTATAACTTTATTAAGCAACTGTCACGTCGCAATCAAATGTGCATGTGAAAAGACGTCGGGTCAAAATTGCGATCAAAGTTTTACATGCAACTATACAGGGAAAGTCTTTTAATATGGGCCAAGGTGAATCAGGTGAGCGATGTGGCCCATGGGTGTCTTGTTCTTGCAGATATGTGTTTGTCAATTTTGCCTCAACCACGAGACCTCGAGGGTGCAGAGGTCCTGAAATTTACAATTAATGTCCCCTCTTGTCCCAAGCCTGCTTCACACCAAATTTGAAAAAGTAAATATATTTAATTGTTAACGGATGATGGACAAAGGCCAAATAAACATCTTTTTTTTTTTTTTTCTTTTTTTTTTTTGAGATTTCATTATGCCAGATAAAGGTCTAAATAAGTTGAGTATTTTCTTTCTAAATATAGTTAACATTAATTTTATGAAATGTTTCACTTTACTGAAGACAGGAAATCAATTTGTGTTCCATTTGAACATTACAATTTTGAACACAAATGCCATTTTGTGCAATGATTGCTTTAATATTTTATCAATTCGTTAGAATGAGTTGCCATATAAACTCATTAAAGTGCACTGCTAGGATACACGGTACACTCATGTAAAACTACATGTACATGATGGATATCTATGTTTGCATGTTTGAAGCACAAGCTGCAACACATTTAATTGAAATTCCAAAATGAGGCTAAAGCGACCTTTGGTCAACAGCACATCCCCCCTCTGGGGTCCCAGGACATACCAGAGGCGTCTAGGAGAAGTAATCATTCCCTGTCAACTAGTCAAATCCACACATCTTAATCAGGTAAACGGAGCAATCTATAGTCATTGATGCATCTTGAGAGGAAGGCATGCCCTCCCCACCCCAATAAAACCGGTTAGTCTCAAACTCACGCTCTGTAGCATTATATATGACAATACCCACTGAGCCACCAGCAAGATAAAATTTAAAGGAACAAGATGTATGGGGGTCCACACTTCTCTTTTTTTCTCCCCTTTCCTTTCATCCTCCCCCCCCCCTATTTTTTTTACTATGTTCATCTCCTCATATATGACCAATTAATTATGCATTTGTGATTTGAAAAGAATTTAGACATTATGATGAAGTGTTATTCCTTCTTAAAATGATTGACATATAATGGTAAGTCATTGGACAAGTACTCATTTAAAATACGGCTATACATTAACAAGTCAATAAAATAAATAGTACATCACAACATAATGTAGGATAGTGTGCAGAACACATTGTTTGACACTAGCAAAAACCCTACAACTTTGTTGAGGAATAAAGGGGTAATTAGGTCGAGGTTTTTCTCTTCATGTACTTAATTTAAAAGTAAGCTCAATCAGAGTTGATGCATTAATTGGTGCAATCACGGCAGAAGTTTGTTGAATAACAAGCACAACCATAAAATTAGTGCTCTTGCTTCAGAGCCAAATTACAAGACTGCATTAATATTTTTTATGCAACTGAAGTTCCATAACTCTAGTAGAGTATAAATGACTCGCACAACAACAGCTATTGAAATTTTGTTGGAATGAAGTTTTTTTTTTTGGTCATATATCTGTCGAGTGACAATAACCTTTACAAAATGACCTAGAGTGACCTTAGTCTGTTACTTATTTGTGTGACATGATCAATACCTGTTCAGAAACTGTTGAAATAAGGGACCTTTTCTTTATATAATGTAGATGTTTTGAGCGACTTTGACCTTTCCAGAATTACCTTGGTCCAAAAGTACCAGTTCAAAAGATTATTTGTGATCAATTTCTGATGAAAGGTTAAGGAGATATGAGCTCAGACAGACAGATAGATACAACAGCAACTATATCCCCCCCCCCCCCCCCCCCCCCCAAAAAAAATTTTTAAGGAGCACAAACATTGATGTTAAGCACTCCTTTCAGATCCTCTCTGCTGTACCATGTCAGAGATTGTATTAAAGTACTATTGCTTCTAAATGATAGTTACTTTGGTATTGTTTTAACTTTGATCATAAATTAAAAACACAAGAAATAAATATTCTGGGTCATTCTTTATTCATTTGTGACCATAATTTGAACAGCAGTTGAGAACCTCAAAGTCCCTAGAAAACTTGGTAAGCTCTTCATTGAATGCATACATTAATTGCAAACCTACACTCCTACTATTTGATTGAGCTCTTTTCTTTAGCAAGTCTACTAATAAAATCTTGATACTCTTTGCACATTATAAAGCATCTGTAAGATGTCAATACATTGCAAAAAAGAAATTAAATTCTGGATTAAAGAGAAAATGGAGAGGAAATTCTAACATCATCATGAAACAATAGTGTCAGTATTTCATGTTGGTTTTGTAGAATGCAAAAGAAATGTATTTTATATTACAAGTGGTTTTTCAACAAGAAAACTGATAAAAGGGCTATTTTGGAATGTCATGTTAAAAACTTGTGTAATTTCTATGTTGGAGAATAATGCTTTGTGACAATGTGTCACTATCATAAATGAAAATCTAGATATAACATTGTTACAAATACGAGAACCACTACCTATGGAAAAGTATATTGCATTTTTATCACAATTTCAAAATTATTTCACACATGACTTGTCATGAGTTCCTATTAGTAAAGTTATGAAACTGTAGACAGGTTTGAAAAATGCAAGTACATAAAAGTAGCTTATTAAATAGATATCACTCTCCCAACTACTTCTATGGCTATGTTAACAAATTGTAATGCTGAATATATATATATACCAGTATTATTAAAATCTATGTTTCTTTGTACTGACAATATAACTCTGCAAGTACATGACTGTACAATACACAAGAATTGGTTTGAATGTACCTTATAATACACATAAATTATATACATGTTTACAAACAGAACATGAGAAATGTTCATCTCTTTTTAAATATTACATGTATTTACACAAAAATTATAAGCCATAAAATAACAAAATACAGTTGTATGAGATTACAGATAAATGTTTCAACAATATCAACAAAAATTCTATTACATCTGAGGTGTGCATGTTCAATAAAAACACAATGAACAATGCATACACAACCAAGCTTGCATCCGTGAAAAAAAAAAAGTCTCGACCTCCATGTGACAAATGTTAAGTTTGTTAAAAGAACAGAAATACATTCAATTTTCTTTATTGCACAGTAAACCATGAACTCTTTTTAAATACAATATATCAGAGTTATTCTCTTAGGTTAGTAAAGATTCAATGAAATAACAAAAACTGCAACACTGAATTTGTTCTGATAGAGATGAACACATCTTAGCTGGAATTATCTTTATTGTAAAAGAAATTTTATCACTGAAAGTTGGATGCTCTAGAATTTCATAAGAACACAGCCACGAGCATATATTCATGTGGGGCATGCATAACAAAATGGATTTTTACTCCAACACATCCACTCTTTGTCCATTGTTCATTATACTGGTAACTCTGTGTAACTATCAAACAGTACAAAATCAAACGCAACCTTAAATCTGAATAAATCAAAAGGCAATATGATGTTATTTGTGACTAGTGTGATTTAAACTACATGTGTTGTACTCATTTAATGTCATTCTAATACCTCCTCCTCTATTTCCAGTTCCCCCATCTTGACATTCAAAATGCCCCACATACATGTAAATGTTAACTAAACATGTTAAATGGATTTCTATTATGAGACTTATGAGATGATGTGATTTGTGATTCATGATCTGATTCAATGGACACAACACTGACCTCACAACAGCTGGCAAGTATAAATACATGATGTATATACCCTCAAAAGACTAGAATTAGAACGAAGATGAAAAATTCAGAAAGGGAGAAAAAAAAAGAGACAAAATGTTGGCGTGGAGACTGGTCTAATTTACCGTAATCACAGTATAAGCTTGTCAACAAAATCTCTGTTCAAGTACTGAGTGAGTTAATCTCTCCTGGGAAGCGAAAAAGAAAACAAAAATATCACAGATAGCGAACATGCATACTTGACACTCCACAGGAGTTCACATAGGCTACTTCCCAAGATATAGACGGTGGTAAAGCGATGCCGATTCATATCCCTTACTTCTTTTGTTGTTCATTTCTTCTTGCTCTTGATGTTTTTACTAAGGGTCTCCTCCTCTTGTATTTCTTTTCTAAAATTGGCTACTTTTTCTAAAATTGAAATAAAATGATCCATTGCATTGTGGATAAGCTGTCTGGCATCTTTAACATCAAAGATGTTAACGTTTTCAAACACTAGCGGTGAATATTACACATTTGATAAACTACAACTTTGTCAAACACCTGTTGGATAAAGGTACTTTCACTTTATGTGATGTAGCCAGAGGGAAAAAAATTTAAAATCAATTAGGTAGGTAGATCAACAGAACATCTATAATAGTGTGATTTTATATTTGCCATATTTTTAGTGTACCGATTCATTCTGCAAGGCCTTGTGAATACAATCACAATATAAACGGGTTGGATAAAGCAAATACAAATATCCTTTGTGGTCAGTAAACAAATTTGTTTAAAGGGACTGATTCATTATTTTGAAATTTCCCAAAATTTTGTTTTTCACTTTTAATAATCAAAATCTACTGTCTAATGTGTTTAAAAGGTTTCACAAAAATAAAATAAAATAAAAAATATTAAGTTTAAGCATCATGATTGACAAAAGCTTCTTATAGAAAGTTTATTATTTGTTTTGTAAACAAAGATTAAGGTATGTTACTTTGAAGTTTTTCTATAGAAACAAGATAGAATGCAAGTCAACTGTACTTGAAATTTCAAGAAAAATGATATATTATTGAGAAATGTCAAGAAACACAAGTTTTAAATTAAATACCACATATATCCTTTAGGTAAAATGTGTCATTTACAAGTTAAATTTGCATCTGTGCAAAATTAGGATGCTTTAAATTACAAAATTAACATTTCACTACTTTGTTTGCACATGTACATGTAAATATAAACAAGGCTCAAGTCTTGTTTACATAACATAGAGTTAAGTCTAAAACATTGCTCTCTTCCTTGCATTAAAAAGGTCCAAATTTTGGTTGTCAACTTCAGTTTAATTCGTGTTTGTTAAACACTATATATAATACCCCAAGACATAGCCACATTCAAATGTTGCAAATTTCACCATGACATTTATATTTCATAGTTTTGATCTTTCAGTTTTAAAAGAATGAAGTCTGATTTGCATAGTTCTGAAGTTAAAACCAATATTAAATTTGCCAACAGAGACACAATCAAAATGTCCTTTGATTTCAGAGGCATAAAAAGTTATGGCCAGACTTAAAAATTTTCAACCTATGACCCTTTTCTTTCAATTTAGGAAAAAGCATGAAGTCTTTACATGTATCATACACTATGAGCAAGGCTTAAACTTTTGACAGATGAACAGTGAGGCCAAAAACAAACGATATTCAATTTTTATTGACCATTAGAAATACCTTAGTTAAGCACTGTAAACATTAAAACTGAAATCCATGTCCCTTCAAAAAACATTTAAAAGAATATGGCTGTGGATATTCGAGTAATTCCTTATAACTACAATTTCTTTATAACCGAGTTCTTAGAATTTTTTTTATTGTACTTACCTCTTAATTTGGTCAGTGTCTGGATTTTCTTTGCTAAAAGGGTATCCAACTGTTTAGCATATGCTACAACAAATATAAAACATTCACTTAATTTTTGTACCAGTCAAAATGTACTTCCATCTTTAAAATTATATTTTAAGGTATCAATATTTATACAACACACTCAACATAATTTCATTTAGGGGCAAGATCAAAAAATGACGTCGAAAAAGTAGGTGTGTGTGTGTGTGTAAAGAGTCCCATGAATTTCTCTTGATTTGGAAGGAATGAATTTATTAATTTACGATTTAAGTGATAGTTAAAAGATTACATGTCCACTTTCAATTGTGAATAAACAGTGGAAAATGTTGAGTGTTATTAGTACTTATATTTGATTTCGATCAACATTCACCATATTTAGTTTTAAGAGGGGGTGGGGGTGAAAACTCTAAATTTAGTATTTGTCAGACTGAAGTTCTTGGGGGAGAAATTGAGACCAAATTTCAATGCTGTACAACAGAAAAAAGTCCAGAAAACACAACCTCAGATGGACAGTTAGCCAGACAAGCAGCACCCTAACATAATATGTCCTGTCTGATGATGGGTGAATATAAATGGAAGCGTATGGTAATATGCATCATTGGCAAATCCAATTATTTAGTAATTGCCCCATAGTTCCATTATTCTAATACCCCCAATAATATATACAAAGTAGACATTTATTCCTTACATTCATTTATTGTAATAAATGGGTTTTTTTGTTTGTTTGTTTTTTTATATCCAAGTACAGGCATTTGTGTCAAGTTGACACATCACAGTGCCTTCATCCAGAAATATGAAACCATAAAATAGTAAAGGTTAATCATAAATAAAACTTTGGTAATGTACAGACCCTGAAGCATGCTATTGAACCACCTGCTCTATCAACAGGTTTGTATGAAATGGAGATGTGCCTTGCATGCTTTGTGAATGGTGGGCATGGCCTGCGTGTTATATTGAACATCAGATTCATTCCCAATGACAAGATGTGTTTGTGAAACACTGATGTCCCAAGATTACAACCAAATGAAACTGCAAGAATTGTAAAGGTCACCAGATCAGTTATTTAGGTGTCGATGGAAAGGTCTTGTTACAAGGAGTAACACATATCAAATATGAAAGACCTACCTTTTATGGTGTAAAAGTTATGACCAAAGTAAATTTTTATGAAAATTTCCAAAAACTCGGTCATTGGTCGATGTCAACAACCTGGAATTGTTGGATAGGTCTTCTCACAAGAATGAACATGCTAAATATATCAGCTGTACTTCATACAATTTGAAAGATATGGTTTACATTCAAATTTTATAAAAGTACACCAGAGGTCAAGGTAAAGGTCATCAGGTCAAAAATTTTGATGTCAGTGGAAATGCCTTGCCACAAGGAATACACATACCAAATATGAAAGCTTTATCTCTTATGGTGTAAAAGATGTGACTAACGTTAAAGTTTTTTGTCACAGACCAAAAACTATATGCCCTTGAATCTCTATAAGCACTAAAAACACCTCCTTTGGCATGTCTATATTGCCCTGGCCCAATTTCACTCCTTCTGCAAAAAGGCAAACAGTTCTGTTCATTTCAAATACCCATATTAGCCGACCTCTATTGTGGTTGGAAAAAAAAAACAACTTTGGAACAGAGTACACAAATTATACAAAGGTCAATGTATTAGTCAGATATTCTCGACAGATAATTCCAAATGGAAAAATGTTTTATTGAATAACAAAATGTGATAAAACAAGCCAAACAAAATAATTCATTCCCAAATGTTGTGAAATAAATTCAATAAAACTGCTTTGAGGGATAAAATGTGAGACTTGGTCTTCCTGCTGATTTTGGTATACAGTCATGAAGTAATTTTGAGGGACAGTCTACATCCACCTTTCTCAGAAGCCATAGCAAATTGATTTGCATGTTATTCACAGTCTGTAAGTTTCTAGGAATGTGGCCTGCATATTTCTGGGGGTGAGGCTTGAGTGGTTCTTCCATGAGACACTTCTTGCACAGAGCAATTTTTGTGCAAAATGCTTTACACAGAATGGTGAACAATTTACATGGAATGATGAACGCTTTGCATGAAACAAAATGCTTTGAAGGTGTAGTAGCACACTTCATGGTCTGTCTATATTTGCCATTTACATGTTTTACCTTCTACATCATAATCAGCTTCATCTGAGTTCTTTGCCAATTTTTTATCTTCTATCAACCACTTCTGTGTGTTCTGCAAATAGATTCAGACAGGTATCACATTAGTGTCTGTGTGTCAGACAGATCCAGATTGTATTGTTTTTGTTTCTGTGTGTCAGACAGATCCAGATTGTATTGTTTTTGTTTCTGTATGTCAGACAGATCTAGATTGTATTGTTTTTGTTTCTGTGTGTCAGACAGATCCAGATTGTATTGTTTTTGTTTCAGTATGTCAGACAGATCCAGATTGTATTGTTTTTGTTTCTGTATGTCAGACAATTCCAGACTGTATTGTTTCAGTATGTCAGACAGATCCAGATTGTATTGTTTTTGTTTCAGTGTGTCAGACAATTCCAGACTGTATTGTTTCTGTTTCTGTATGTCAGACAATTCCAGACTGTATTGTTTCTGTATGTCAGACAGATCCAGATTGTATTGTTTCTGTTTCTGTATGTCAGACAGATCCAGATTGTATTGTTTTTGTTTCTGTATGTCAGACAGATCCAGATTGTATTGTTTTTGTTTCTGTATGTCGGACAGATCCAGATTGTATTGTTTTTGTATGTCAGACAGATCCAGATTGTATTGTTTTTGTTTCTGTGTGTCAGACAGATCCAGATTGTATTGTTCTTGTTTCTGTATGTTAGACAGATCCAGATTGTATTGTTCTTGTTTCTGTATGTCGGACAGATCCAGATTGTATTGTTTTTGTTTCTGTATGTCAGACAATTCCAGACTGTATTGTTTCTGTTTCTGTATGTCAGACAGATCCAGATTGTATTGTTTTTGTTTCTGTATGTCAGACAGATCCAGATTGTATTGTTTTTGCTTCTGTATGTCGGACAATTCCAGATTGTATTGTTTTTGTTTCTGTATGTCGGACAGATCCAGATTGTATTGTTTTTGTTTCTGTATGTCAAACAGATCCAGATTGTATTGTTTTTGTTTCAGTATGTCAGACAGATCCAGATTGTATTGTTTTTGTTTCTGTATGTCAGACAGATCCAGATTGTATTGTTTTTGTTTCTGTGTGTCAGACAGATCCAGATTGTATTGTTTTTGTTTCTGTGTGTCAGACAGATCCAGATTGTATTGTTCTTGTTTCTGTATGTCAGACAGATCCAGATTGTATTGTTCTTGTTTCTGTATGTTAGACAGATCCAGATTGTATTGTTCTTGTTTCTGTGTGTCAGACAGATCCAGATTGTATTGTTTTTGTTTCTGTATGTCAGACAGATCCAGATTGTATTGTTTTTGTTTCTGTATGTCAGACAGATCCAGATTGTATTGTTTTTGTTTCTGTATGTCAGACAGATCCAGATTGTATTGTTTTTGTTTCAGTATGTCAGACAGATCCAGATTGTATTGTTTCTGTATGTCGGACAGATCCAGATTGTATTGTTTTTGTTTCTGTATGTCAGACAGATCCAGATTGTATTGTTTTTGTTTCAGTATGTTAGACAGATCCAGATTGTATTGTTTTTGTTTCTGTGTGTCAGACAGATCCAGATTGTATTGTTTTTGTTTCCGTGTGTCAGACAGATCCAGATTGTATTGTTTTTGTTTCTGTGTGTCAGACAGATCTAGATATACAGATCCAGATTGTATTGTTTTTGTTTCAGTATGTCGGACAGATCCAGATTGTATTGTTTTTGTTTCTGTATGTCAGACAGATCCAGATTGTATTGTTTTTGTTTCTGTATGTCAGACAGATCCAGATTGTATTGTTTTTGTTTCTGTATGTCAGACAGATCCAGATTGTATTGTTTTTGTTTCAGTATGTCAGACAGATCCAGATTGTATTGTTTTTGTTTCTGTATGTCAGACAGATCCAGATTGTATTGTTTTTGTTTCAGTATGTTAGACAGATCCAGATTGTATTGTTTTTGTTTCTGTGTGTCAGACAGATCCAGATTGTATTGTTTTTGTTTCTGTGTGTCAGACAGATCCAGATTGTATTGTTTTTGTTTCTGTGTGTCAGACAGATCTAGATATACAGATCCAGATTGTATTGTTTTTGTTTCAGTATGTCGGACAGATCCAGATTGTATTGTTTTTGTTTCTGTATGTCAGACAGATCCAGATTGTATTGTTTTTGTTTCAGTATGTCAGACAGATCCAGATTGTATTGTTTTTGTTTCTGTATGTCAGACAGATCCAGATTGTATTGTTTTTGTTTCAGTATGTCGGACAGATCCAGATTGTATTGTTTTTGTTTCAGTATGTCAGACAGATCCAGATTGTATTGTTTCTGTTTCAGTATGTTAGACAGATCCAGATTGTATTGTTTTTGTTTCTGTATGTCAGACAGATCCAGATTGTATTGTTTTTGTTTCTGTAAGTCGGACAGATCCAGATTGTATTGTTTTTGTTTCTGTATGTCAGACAGATCCAGATTGTATTGTTCTTGTTTCTGTGTGTCAGACAGATCCAGATTAGTATTACACCCATACAGATAAATACAGATTGGTAATATTTTTGTGCCTTTTTTCTCCCACCCATTATTAAAAAAATACCATGTTGTTCAAAAGACTGGATCAAAAGTTGTGGATGAGCCAATGACCATCAAATTACTATTGAATTGTAAAGAATCTTTGTTTCTAAATATGAAAAATGGCTTTAATGTGTTTTGAGTTATAATAGAAACAATCACTTTTAACTATCTATTACTCACTACTAAAATGATGAATATCTTGTTACAGTAAATCAATAATTTCTAAGGATGTTCCTATGTGCTACATACTGGTGTATTCATATATTTCCCATTTAATACTGTTGAATAGCTGACATCATTGTACCTCTATAAGAGCTTTGTGGTCATCAATGATTTCTTCCTCCATCTCCTGCATGTGATTCACAGCTTCATGGAATGTCAGCAACTCATCTGGAATCTCATCTTGCTGTAAAGATGGGGTGGAAAAATCAAATTATTCATTTCAAAATTGTGCAGTGAAGTTTTAAAAATCAATCTTTATAACTTCGATGCCTGCATTTCTTTCAGTTTCAATTTACATAGTTTAATACATTCACATGACAACCTTCAAGTGCAATGCACCAAAATGCAAGTTAAAACATTGAGTGTACAAATCTTCCTATGTCCTGAGTAATTTGACTTGTGACCTTTGACCTTGTGACCTCAAAAGCAATTGGTGTTAACTGTTTCTAGGCAAAACCAGTATACCAAGTTGGATGTCTTTCGAGCAAAGAGTTCTCAGATATTGATTGCACAATGTCCAGAGTGGATTGACCTTTAACCTTGTGACCTCAAAATCAATTTGGGCCATCTTCTCTCTAAGGGGCAACCACTGTGCCAAGTTTGGTAACTATCAAGCAAAGGGCTCTTTAGATATACGCAGACAAGATTTGATCTACATACCAACAGGTGCAAAACAATATGCCCCCTCTTTTTCAAAGGGGGATGCATAAATATAGTAAATGTAATTCACAGGTGCTACATATGCATCCTTCCCCAGCTGATAATTCTAGTGTCTTACATTGGAGGTCTTCAGTTTGGCTAGATCACTGTTCTGAGGTGACATAGCTCCAAAGTTGATATTGTTTGGCAAAGCTATCTCAGCTGGTTTTCCTTCCACCGGTCCGCCTGGCCCCAACTCCTTCACCCTGTAAGGCCAATCAAAGTTACATATTATGTCAAATGGGATCCTGCCAGCATCCATTTCAAACATTTTTAGAAAAGAATGAAATTAAAATATAAGGTGGAGCTATTCAAGAAAATGGTTTTAGGTTGAGATGGGTGTTACAATGTTGGTAACAGGGACAATATTTACCTGTCAGCATATCGTAGTGTGTTCAATGTGTGTTCACAGCAGGTCATTCCAGGAGACACCATGGCAATCTGTCAATGAGAAAGTGATACATACATTACTCAATACAAACTTCCCATGTAACAAATTGTATTCACATTCAGAGAAATATTACATATAGGGCTTCATCATTTTTGCGCTGAATACCAATTTTCATTGTTTCATGATTGTGAAAGTCTATTATTAAACCAAGTGATCACTGAAGTACAGCTTTAGCTCATAGAGAAATAATACAGTGGAGCTTTTCAACAGTATATGGATGACTTTGCATAAGAATGACTAACACACCATCATTATTTTTCATATGTAAGTACACGATTGACACAAAAATAAAATCAGAAACACAAGAATTTGTCAGTGGATAAAAAGATTGCATTTCTGTCCCACAGGATTTATCATTTTTTTTCTCTTAAGGAGGTATATTATATCGTCATATTCAAAATATTATTGTTCTTATCCTCCACATCAAATTTCTTTGGTGTAACATGCCTCCTTAATGATTTTACACTAAAACTGGATTTCAATTCTTTCTTGCAAAATTTTGAATTTCCAATACCACAACTTTATTACACAAATTCAAGATTTCTTAACTCATGATGGTTTTTAATTAGTGTGTTATACATCCTTAACTAGACTTTATAATAGATGAAGAATGTAACTAACCATACAAGTCCTAGAATTGTCTCCTATGAAGGAGTCCCTGAGCACCTGTGTTAACTTGCTAGCCCTGAATGGTTGATATTCCCCTTTTCTGCTTAAAGCACGGATGCATTCCTGTTAAAGTAAATTACAGTATTAAAATTTCATATGCAGAATCTATCAAATTTACATTTTAAAAAAATTTGTTCTACATCAAAATAGATAGAAATGAGGATTAGCAGTTTGACCTTGAGAGCAAGGAGACTTTTGTTGATTTCAGCTCCCTCCATTCTTGTCTGTCTGTCTGAACTTGATGTATCAGCTCCTCGTTCATTACCTGAATTAAAGAAATTTAAAAGGAAGACGTTAAGCATTATCTACATGGCATCTATTTGTTTTTGTGAAATTGAAGATAAAAACTTGCAGAGAATGTGAAGTGATGTCACATACCTGCAAGATCTATCAGAGAAAATTTTCCATGTAGTTTATTTGTGTTCCTAAAAGAAAATTGCACATGAAAAAAATATTAAAGGTTGGTTGAAAAATTTACATTCATCATAAAACAAATAAGGATTCGTAATCCAAAATGACATTTTATACAACTGCTACACTAAAACAATTTATTCAAATATCATTAGTACTTACTTTCTGCGTACGATTATCTGAAACACAGCATGTGAACGAGAAGAGTGCTGATTTGCTGATGTCTGCCCCGATGTCCGTACATTGTTCCCGTGCTGGATAAGCCTCAACACATCCTCAGCACTCTCTATGTGTTCCTCCTTTAGTCCTACTACATTCACTTGTCCTTTGTGGTCCTCTAGCACTCGTAGTTTCATTTTTTTGTTGAGCAAATCAAATACCTGTCAAACACAATGCCATGATAATTCTGAAATAAATATACCTGGTATATGTATTTCAGAAAAAAATGATAGTTTTCTTACTTTAAACAATTTTTTTTTATATAATTCCTCACTCTCAAAAAAACACTTTAAAAGTTTACTTAACAATAATTCTATTCATATCAAACTACTGCAAAGTAAACTGAAACTGCCTTCACATGCCAAAGAAAATGCAGAATTCACTCCTGAGAATTGAAATTGCAAGTTCAAGTAGTATCAGTGGGACCAGAATGACATTACATAACACACTTCGTTATTCAGTGAAATCTTACTTTCAACTTTAAATCAGTGTACCATATCTGTTAGGTATACAGATATACTTTCTAAAGACATGTGCAGCAAATCTTATAATGAACAAGATCCACAAGGTGGAGCATATCTCCTTGCAATAACATTTTTGTATGAAATCCCATAGTGACCCCAAAATCAATAGGGTTTTTTCACTCTTAATAATAAAGCTACTAGTTTTTTCTACTTTTTCTATGAAGTCCCCATAGTGACCTTGACCTTTGGACCCCCAAAATCAATAGGGTTCTTCCTCTCTTGATAACAACACTACATGTGAAGTATCAAATCAAAAATGTGGCCTGTAGCGTGTCTACAAGCTCAGTGTCATGTACACATTCACCCACACAGGAACAGTCCTGTTACATCTCCTCTCACAATGAACTTGTTAGAATAGGTCAACTGCAACAAAAGGGAAACTTGATCTGTATCTACTTATTAGATGACCACTATCAAATTTCAGATTCCTAAATTAAAGCATAGTGGACATAGTCCAAGAAACTATATTCAGCATGGAGTCCCATAAATCTCCTAAAAATCACTCAACTGTGACAAAACTTAAACTTGATCTGTAAACATACATTAGTAAACCACACACTAAATTTTAGCTTCCTAAATCAAAGCATGATGAAAAAAAGTCTGGAAAACTAAGTTGTGAAAGATGGACAGATTGCAAACTAGTAGTCCCTTCCGATATTATAGACCTATCAGAATTGTAACCTCCACCCCAACCCCCCACCCCTAAATGTCAGAATATTATTGCTATGCTTTAATTCACATTAATTGTTCCCTGTATAAATGCAATACAAATCTAATGCAAATTAAAAGTGGTATTTAACGGACATTAAACTCAGATTTACTCCTCATGTGAATGAGGCATAAATCTGTAATAGTATTCCAATAATGAAGACCTCAATTTAGAAAATAAACACAACTGCCTCTATGACATAATTTACAGTATGGTTGTAACTACCACAATTATAATAAATTACTGCTTAATTCATTTCCTCTGTGTTAGCAAAGTATAGATTAAATAACTGGAGATAACAAATCACGCTTGTAATATATCTAATTTCCTTGTCACTGACATTTTGCTACAACTGTGTTTTATTGTAAATGACATTAACAAAACACTTCTCACCTTTCCACTGTATATTTCGAAAAAACTTGCACCAACATGTAAGTCCAACTTTTTATACTTTGTATTCAGAAGTCTAAAAACATCTCGAGCTGAAAAAAAATCACATCAAATATGGATGAACTATTCCATCAGTGTTTACAATAAGTTAATATATATTGCAGTAGAAATTCATCGAGGGAAAAATCATAAGTTGTATAACAATTATTAAAACGGTACAGTTACTTCTCTACATGTCTGGGGTTTTCAATAAATTGCCAGAGCAAGCTTATAATTTACCAGCTAAGCAGTAGATTCCTTTAGCACAATCTTGCTGACCCTTAGATGAGAAATCTCCACCCATTGTCTGAAATCAAACACTTTCAATGCTCAGTTTGAATAGCATCAAGACTGCATCCTTAATTTTGCATAAACACAGATCAGTGAAACTAATCCTATAACATAAAGTATGCAAGGCCGTTTCATTTTTTCAGCACTTCATAAATCTATACATAAATCTGGTTGATTTGATTAAAATTTTAATCAATATCACATCTATTTTTAGTATGGATGATGTCTATAACACTACCAACAAAGCAATATGTTTTGAAGTATATACCCGACAAGTGCAATAGTTACATTTACATTGGGAGAAGAACATGAAAATCTTTAGAACTTGTTTCTGATCCTATTTCATTCATATTTACAACACCAACATATTTCCCACCGCTTGATGCTAAATTAAATTTACAACAATTTAAAACTTACACTACATATGACTTACATGTGTTTTACCACTGCCTGTCTGACCATAGGCAAAGCATGTTGCCATACCACCCTCGAAGATACACTCCACTAGAGGCTTGGCAGTATACCTACATGTATATCAACAATTTCAAAAGTCGCAGGCTGTTTTTAAATATGTGAATGACTGATTCTACTTTACAACACACTTTAAAAACTAAATCAACTAACACCTGATACTGAGCATTATATGATTGTGGTGCGAGAAGTACATTGTATTAGCATAAAAATTATATCACATGAGCATGAATTATGATAATGCCCAGGGTGGAGATTAATGGGAAATACTTGCTAAATGTGAGCAAAAGATTGAAATTGCAAGTTGAAAATGACTGGTGGTCACAAAGTTTAGCAAGGAAGAAATCCTGATTGTTTCCACTTTATCACAGTTCGCCACTGAAACTTATGACACTGTTGTCTTGTACAATGAAATGCTTTATCTAATGACCTTTAACTATGGCAGAACAATTGTAATAGTAATTGTATTCTAATATGATCACGGTGATACTGTCAAACCTTGCCTTATTATTCCCCTGTCATATGTGACACATGAAAGAGGGTAGGCTTCTCAACCATGAAGTGCAAAAAAGTTATTTGAAGGGTTGTTTGTGTTATGAAACAATTAAAATGTTTACAAGAATTGAAATGTCTAGACCCAAAGGTCTTGTGTGTTTAAAGCCATATGATGTTGTGAATAGGCGGTGAGTCTCTGGACAGCAAGTACACTACGCAAATATTGTCCCCTATGGCCCTGGCATATTGCTTGATAATTCATTAAATGTTAAATGAAAAAACTCTCTATATTATGTTTGTTAATGCACTTTATTTTCATACATTTTGATACAGAAACATGCATATTATATTAATTTCCTCTGAAAAACAGTAGACTAAAAAATGCTAGTAAAAGCTCAGTTTTGCTATATGGAAAAAAATCCACAAGCTAAAATTTGCTAATAGTGAAAAATGTTCATTTCAATCCCTGACACCTAGTCTCAGGTATGGCAATTTGTCTTTTTACATAAAACTGGTAGTGCATCTAACAGGGAAAATTAACAATTTTACTAAATGCAAAACTATATGTAAATAGCAATTTTGACCATGATACAATATTTCTACACTTATCACACCTTACCTGTAAACCATTTCATTTGTGGAGTTTTCATCAAATGCATAGTCAAATCGGAAGGTCTGATTCTCCAGGTACTTGGTTAAGTCCACCTTTAGTTTAGGTTCATGTACAATGGTGCACTCTTTGTTAGGAATTGTTAAGACATCCACATCTTTTTTTGTTACTTCTGAATTTCAAGAATTATTTACTTACTAGTGTGTGGAGGATCACGAGGAAAACAACTCTCTAACCAAATAATCATGTACATTTCTTCCCCGATCATGAAAATTTGATCCCACAAAAATATTTCATTTTACAGTATTGAAGGAAAAAAATGCATATAATACATATTAATATGCACAAAATTACATCTGTCTGATACTGTTATATATAATCAAGAGAATGAAAAAAATAAAATAAAAAAAATCAAGCAACTTACAACACTATTCAGTGTGAAGATTAATGTTGATGCAAAATCCATCATGAATTTACCTTTTTTATTTAGTGGGCGTTTCCTTACACATACACAGATCTGATGATTTACAATAGGATCAGAGGAAGTCAGTGGTCGATATTCCAGACCAGCTCTGTATTCCCTGAAAAATGCAAAACAAGATGCAAGTGAGAAACACCTCCATGTGGTCTGATCAATTTCAGTACAAATGTAGAAAATTTGCTCTTTCACCCTGACCCATGACTGTGACTTTATCAAAGAGCTGTTAATTCAATGAAGTTTCTGACCTGAATAATTAAAATATTATAACCAGGGTTGAAGTTACTCACAAGTAACCCAAGACTGACCACAAATGAAATGTCTCTTAATCTTTAAGAACCTTTAAAAAAACCCAATAACATTCTGAGTGTATTGCAGGCAATATAAAGTCCCCTACCAGCCTAATGGTAAAATAATTCAGTCAAAAGTAGGTCAAATGTATTGACACTCAAACTTGATCTGTAATTATCTAAGGCAAACCCACATATCAAATTTCAATTGAATATTTTCATCCAATGTGGAAAAAAGTCTGTAAAACTGATTCTTGCAATTCATCAATGGGCATAATTCAGTCAAAATAGGTCAAGTGTAACAAAACTCAAACTTGATCTGTAACTATCCAAAACAAAGCCATACATAAAATTTCAGATGAATATATTCATCCAATGCAGAGAAAGTTCTAGAAAACTGATTCTTCCAATTTATCAATGGGCATAATTCAGTCAAATATAGGTCAAACATATCAATACTCAAATATGATCTGTAACCATCCAAGACAAAGCTATATATAAAAATTTCAGTTGAATATCTTCATCAAATGTGGAGAAAAGTGCAGAAAACTGATTCAAAATGACAGACAGATGATAAATTGATAGTTCCCTTTGGCAAAGACGGTAGAGAACTTGAAAAAAACAACAAAAAAACAACAAAAAACAAAAACTACAATCAATGCTGATGTTTTCAAACAAAATTTTTAATTCTGCCAAATTTATATATCAAAGTATATTTTCACATCTTACATGTTTCTAAATATAATTCTATATTGGTAACCCATTAAATCATGAAACCAATACTTATGAAATAATAAAGTTTCAATGCATATCAATTAGAAGATCAATCAATAAATGATGCTAGATACACATGTATGAGAAAAAAATTAACTGGTTAAACATAATTAGTAACAGCAATGATACTCCAAAAGCAATTTATATAGCACAATAACACAAAATCTGTGTTCTGCTCTTATCAATATGTACTATCAAAGGAACTCCATTAAATTTAATCTTAAGGGATTTTTCTCAATTTCCATTAATGAGATAGAATTTGAAGAAAATCCTAGGCTACCAATGAAAAGCCATATCAATAAGTCCATATTAAAAGGTGAGTTTACATTCTATTGATTAAGGAACTGAGGGTGGTACCTGGTTAAATCAATAACCGATTAATAATTCATCAAATCATACTTTGTTCTCATCATTCTGGGTTAATCATACTTCTTGCCAATGTCATACATTTCAATTGATTTCTACATACCACTTTTCTTACTGTAACAATAATTCCTTATCAGGAATTCTAAATATGAAATGAACAACAGGTACACAAGTATTATCAGGAACTACAGGTACACCGAGAATCATCATAAATTAAAGCTGATCTCAAGGTGCTTGGGGTCTATCAACACTGCATATTTCCCTCATTTTCTTAATCAGCCAGAATTTATAGCTTCATTTTCATGTGCCATTTTACACAATCACAGCATAAAAATTTTACATGCATGCAAAGTTTGCAGCTGACTGTAATTTTGTGCATGTGAACAAGGGGTATGCAAAATTTGCATGAAAGTATTCTTACTACTAATGCAATAGTTGCATCTAGTCTGACGAGCTGATTGATTTTTACATGAGTAAATTTACTGCTAGTGTATTTTCAGTCATTTGAACACAAAGCAATATTTACACATGTGCAACTTATTGAAATTGTCCATAAAACATGACATAATTTTCCTAAATGTCATGTATTAGAAAGGCATGCAGTGACTTTTTGCTGTGTCAGTAAGTTCAAATGTTATTTTAAACAGCATTTGAAAAAGAAATGGCAAAACCTATTTCTACATAATAAGGAAATATCCATGTCACTCTTTGTCTTCTTAATACATACACATTTCTTGGAAATAGCCAACTTTACAAAGTGTGTTAGTGCATGTGAATGCAGCGCAAAAATTACATTTACTCACTAGAAATAATACTGTAAAATGGGTGCTTGTGAATGGGGCTTTAGAAAAAGTTATACACATGGAACTTTTTCTGAATATGATCAGATGGTGTCTGTCAATTGTCTCACTGCTTTTCCTGCAGCTGTATAATTATCAAACAGTACAGCATGGCAATTAGAATCTGTACACTGGTATTCTGTATATCCTTCTTAATCCCATTAATGTAAGAGAACTCACTTTATCATGGCCTGAAACTCCCAGTTAGGGTCTGCTGTATCAAACTGGGATTCATTTTGTTCCTTGATTGCTAGATGCTTGGCCCTTCTTTCATCTCGCTTCTGTTGAATTTTTTCCACTTCTTTCACACAGTTGGACTTTCTGCGACCTAGATGATTAAAATTTCTTTTGTAACACAACCTTGAACTAAACAGTTATGAGTATGAAAATATATTTAGAAAACAAGCAAGAATTCAGTAGAAATCTGGAAAAACTGAACTTTCACTGTTTTATAATATGAACATGTATAATAAAAAAAAAAAAAAAAATAAAAAAAAAAAAAATGCACATGGTTATTACAAAATTATTAAACCCTTGACGTGTTAAGCAAAGTGATTGAATATTCTAGTTCTTGACTCTAACGTAATATTTACAATATCTTTCTATAAAGTTTATTCATGTCCACAAGTTATCTGTCTAGAAGTTGTACATATTACCCAAAAAATATAATAATGTTTGTTTCTTGTTCCCAAGGCAAAATAATCAAGGTAGGCAGGTTGTTTTTTTTCTTCTTTTTATATCATCATTTTAGGGGTTAGTTTTACAAACAACTTCAAGAACTGGACCAAATTAAATAACAAGAGTTTATTAAACATAATGTATAATTTACTGTGTCAGACCTAAAAGTTAAGAAATCGGACCCTGCACCACAGGTATAGTATCCTTGTGGTGGTAGTGTTCACTTCGTAACTGGGTGGTCATGAGTTCAAGTCCCACTTGTGCCATCAAACCTAATATGTAACATAAGTAGCAAATGCTCCTTCTCCAAACACTTGGCATTTCAAAGTGAGAATCACAGGTCTTTCTGATATGACCATAACAACAGAGGTCCAGCATTGTGCTATTGAACATAAATATATAAGAAAGTATGAGTTACTAATTGATGTAATCACTGAGTTCTCACTGTGGTGCCACTGGGAGCTACCATCTTGTTTAATTTATAAGCTAACCAAAATAGGAATTAAAACAAATTCCAAAATGATTTTTTTTTCAAGAAATTTGGATACAAAAATCCAGGTCAGGCACTTTTGAATCCAGGTAGTGTTGAAATTGGTGGGTGTATTGTCCCTAAGAAAAATTTAACAGTTTGATAAAGACGCCAAAAACATGTCAATTTTGGTGTAACATGTCGTAATTGATGACGACAAATCTTTGCCTGAAAGTTTTTTTTTTTAATCTGGAGTCCATTGGTTCTGCAAAATGATACTACAATAAAACTTTAAAAGATCCACTGTAACTTTCTATGATGGACATGTGTGATTCCAAATAAAATATGCAGATTACACAACATCCACAATTCAGAGTCACAATAGAATGCAGGCATCTACATCCATAGTAAAAAATGTAAGGATGTCTCCCTATCAAGTCTGAATAATATTATCATTAGTAATTCATCTCTATGACAGAAAATGCGATGATGACTGTCATAAACTCTATGCGAGCGTACCACCAGGAGGTGCCTTGGGATCCCCCTTGGGATCAGCATGACCATTCTGGTTCTGGTTTGCAACTGATTGTCTGGAATTTGCTGCATAGCTTTGTCGTGATTTGGCAGAGGATGGTGCTGAAATGAAATTCACACTAATAAGAGCTATTATTTACAATTACTGACCCAAATATCTGTGTTAAATAATACAATGATACTGAATTTGAAATACAATATATACAAGTGGCAAATATGTAACTCATTTTTACAACCAAAATTTGATATTATTTACTAAAATGAACCTTTGTTATTTCCCCTCACCTTTTCGAACAGCTTTTGGACCTTCTCCTGCATTTGGAATTCTACTACTCTGTAACAAAAATGAAAATATAAATAAATCATTATGCACTCTCCAATATTTTTTTTTCTTTTTTAATAAAAGACATGTGCATCACATGCAATTTTCACTAATTATATTTGATGAGTTTTTCGTTATTAATTTGCCTTTAATAACAGGATCTTTAAATAATTTAAAAGTACTTTTATTCAATACTACGTCTTGCATGGAACTCACTTGTATAGAGTCATCACTTACACCAAATTCATATAAATCCCTAACAAGATGCTTACTATTTCCTTGTTTCAAAATCTCAGTTAATTTGAAATTGCTTGTACATGTACTAAAATATAACATTTATTCAAGTGTTTTGTGATAGTTGTATTGAGTTTCCATTGCAATCACTTGTCACAAACATTTAAGGGTGTTCCAAAACAATGTAATGGAGAAAACCAAACATTTAAGGCATCCGATACATTCTAGTAGAGCTTTTCACATTTCAGATGAATGAAATATTGGTAAATCAGTTGTAAAACTATGTACTTATAATCAGCATTTTCCCCCTTATATAACTGGTAATAATACATGGTACCATTCCCAATGCCAAATACTATCAAATTTTCCCATTTTTTGAGGCTATAACACCTACCTTATGTGGAAAAATGTCATAATTTGTTTAAACGTACATTTCTAAACAAACTTAAATTGAATTACAATTTTATTTTTTTAATCTATACACAAATGTAGTTGTTCTAAAGTATTAAAACCACTGGATGCTTCTTATAACAGAGACATAGATATTATTAAAAGTTTCATATAATATTTACATGTGTATGTATCAACCCTTACAGTTTCTGGCATACACACTTTCAATTTTAGCTTTGCAACTAGTTTTTTTTAATGACGCATATAAATCTTGACTTCTACTGCATCAGCCTTATACTTTGGTGTACCTTAGAAGACTGGATATCACGATTACTTGGAGGAGGCTGTGCTGGAGCAAAGTCTGGATTCAATGAGAAGATGGCCTCTATCTCGATCTAATAAAAATAACAAAAAAGATATAATGTCAATGACAGCTAAAAAGAAAAAATTTATGATTAATGGCAAGCATAGCAAGCTCAAATTGTAACATGTGTACAAGGCCAAAATAAATTATATGTGTGTTTCCAAACATTATCTGTGTTTTTGCTGCTGACCCTAAATATTTTATTGACAATTATACATAAATAGAATTAAAATTTGAAAATTTCAAAATGGAAATTATTTTCATTTTGCATTTGAGTTCTTTGATTTTCAATGTGACTACGATCTTAAAAATATATGAAAAGTAAAGATAATGTATATAGACCTGTATTCATAGAGTATGAAAACTAAGATTTCAAATAAATGTTTTGATAAAATAAAATGTTTTACCTACCTTACCTATAGCTGCAGAATTGTAGCATTATGGTTTTGGTTTTATATTTTAGTATTTGACCAAAGACTAAAATATTAAACCATAACACTACAGTTCTCTGCATCTACTCAACCTAATATTCTGGAGAGTGAAATTGGAAACACACATATATTTTGTTTAGGCCTAAGAGAGAATTGGTTCAAAATTCAAAGTGGAACTACAATGTTTAATCTCATTTTCTTTCGTTCGAGACATGACTTAAGCAAGATGTTGCCATAACACATCTGTACCACCCATGCCAAGATTTTTCCATTGACTAGCAAACCTGCATTCAAGAACAGGGCTATTAGGCTTTTCCAATAGCACAAAAAATGTGAAATATTTCAAAATCAACTGAACTTTCTACATCACAAATAAAAATATAAGCAACAAGAAAAACAATATACCAATTGTTTCATAATTCAATTATAAATAAATATTGGCTATATGTGTGGCATCGATGTCCATGATGTCAGTACTTTTCTTTCAATCATGCATGATTAGGTAAAACAATGTAAATATCCTGGACATCACATCAAATTTTTTTTATTAGGATATAAGTGGATTATTTCCAACCAATACATTTGGAAAACCCAAACTCTTCAATTAATTCTGAACCTACAAAAAAACACGGATAATAGAAAAAACTATTACTATACTCTTGAATTTTATTCAATTCACAATCAGTCATACTGAACACACTTAAACCCTATTCACATGAAACACAAGTTAATGTGCATTAAATTCGAAGCACTTTCACAGAGATTTTAATGTGCATTAATTTACTTCGAAATTGAATTAAAATTTACATTACATTTTAATGCACATCAAATTTACTTCACTTTAGCTCCATGTGATTGCAAAACAAAATCAATGCGTATTGAATGTAGATACATGCATAATGGCAAATTTGGGTCACATGCATCATATTGGTGGTCAACTATAGATATTAAAGTTATTTTTCAGTGAAAAACTAATTAAAATGATAGTAATCACTAAATAAAAAACATGTACAATCTGTGCTCTGCATATATTGAGTAATGCATATAAAAGGAATTGCTTTTAAATACTATAACAATGTTTATTTAAATTGATGACAATATGATATTTTTTTACCATTTTAATAAATATTCCACTCATTTTAAAAATTTTATACCATATGATGTCATAGCAGATGTATAATACATATCTGTAATTAAAAATTACATCATAACATCTATCTGTGGAATGGTGAAAGAGACATTCTGGGGTGTTAACTAGGCTCATGAAGAAACAATATATTGTCTTGCATGAATGGTGGTCATCAAAGGAAATAAGAAGTAATTTTTCAGGAACCTATAAGAACAAACATGACTAACTCCTTGTAAGTAGATCAGTTATATGTACATTGTAAACATGTACATGTAGTATCCTATATATTGCTTTGAACAATAATTCTATACATATATATACAAAATATTCGTCAAAATATCTATAAGATAATTTTCAATGATGTTGTCAATCCTTTTTTATTTATTATTTATTTCATGCACCTGTTGATTTAGAAATGCATACAAATTCAATGTGCATTACTTAACTTAGCATTAACACCATGCAAAAGGTATTTAATGTGAATCAACTTAATATGCATTATTTTACTTCACATTAAACCTAATCTGAAGTACAATTTAATGCACATCTGTGTGAACAATACATTATGTACAAGACAGATATTGTAAATGTTTGACACCATATATGTTTTGTTGTTGATAACAGTGAAGCTAAATTTCATATGTCACAATGCACTGTTTAAGTAACTGCATTATATTTCCTGCATTAAATGAATAGGCAAATGAAAGGTCTGTTGCAAGACGTATTAACAGATGTACAAACACATTTGGATAACTTGGAAATTTTCGGATTCTACGTGCCTGTTATGGATAAATCTATGTATGCATAAAAGTATACATTGGCTGTGCTCGCTCCAATGGTAGCACCATAAAAATATGACACAAATGACTTTACAAATATTCATATCTGTATCACAGACTTCTTCCTGTACTAGAATATATAGGGTGTTAAGAAAGTTCGTTCCGTTTGTAAATTTGAAAAATTAAATAGAAAAACGACATGTTTTTGTTTCATATTTTTACTGGTAACTCTACAGACTTTTTTTTCATTATATCAGCAGTTATCCTTCCCTATGTGCACTCTCTTGTGTTACTATAGTGTGATGTAAACAAAGTGTCTATTACGTCATGAAATAAATATGCCGAGTTCAGTGAAAAAGCAGACGTCCTGTACAAGTGTTGATACAATTAATGAACGAGCTCAAGCTTTGGCTTTATTAGATGCAGGATTAAGTGTGAAGGATGTGGCTAAGCAGCTATGTAAAAGTGAGCGATGGGTAACAAAGTGGAAGCGAAAGCAAAATAAACAACTATCCTATCAACCGAGATCCAGCCGGCCTTCGAAGATAGTGGGGGTAGTGAAGAGAAAAGTGGAAAACATCAAATACAAACGAGGAAAATCAACAAGGAAATGCAGCAAGGAACTTAAGAACTCAGGCTTTAATGTGAGTCATGTAACTGTTTTTAATTATTTGCGAAAAGTTAAAAAATGGAAGGCATTTAAAAGACCGAGAAATCAACTATTGACGAAAACACAGAGGCAAAAGAGATTGAAATTTGCTCGTGATCACAAGCATTTGACGGCTGAAGACTGGGAAAACTACATCTTTAGTGATGAATCTACGAAATATTTGTTTCATGTTCCGAACCGACAGGACGATGTTGTATGGGGGTCCCAGTCAGATGAGGTTCCAGATGTAAGCTGCGTCAAGTCGAGCGCTAATGTCATGGTATGGGGTGTGATGGGAGTACAGGGATTATCCAAACTTCACATTGTT
Source organism: Ostrea denselamellosa (assembly GCA_024699665.1). Taxonomy (NCBI): domain Eukaryota; kingdom Metazoa; phylum Mollusca; class Bivalvia; order Ostreida; family Ostreidae; genus Ostrea; species Ostrea denselamellosa. The sequence continues at coordinate 7,816,023 of JAMZEH010000020.1, read as the reverse complement.
CCAGCCGGCAAAACTATTAATGCTGATTATTATGTGAACAATATCCTTCAAAAAGAACTAAAACCTGCTCTAAATCGGCAGAAAAATAGTGGTAGGATCGATGAACGAAAGTTACTTCAATATCCAGGACACGCCACATTTGTTCAAGATGGAGCGACCCCTCACACTGCCCTGCTAACACAGAATTGGTGTGAAAATAATCTACCAAACTTTATTACCAAAGTAGAATGGCCAGGCAATTCCTCAGACCTAAATTGCATCGAAAATCTATGGAGTATTCTGGACAGTGAGGTCTACAAGGATCTGCACCCAATGACAATGTGCCAATTACGACGCCGACTTCACCGTGCATGGCGGGAGATACCTCAGAAACATTTGATTTCTTTGATTCATTCAATGCCAAATAGAATTAAAAATGTATTGAAAAACAAAGGTGGACTGTCTGGTTATTAAAAACATATAAACTTGTATATGAGTTGTTTATAAATAATTTTAGGCATGCTGTAAATCATGGAACGAACTTTCTTAACACCCTTTACATTATAAGGTATCATATTCATTCAATGTGATGTCAAATTACAGATAAACCACATGAAATGAAATTTCAAATGATAATTGACAATGATTGATATACTAGATTTTTGTTAGGACTAGGAATATATGATCAGAATATTTTAACAGAAAATCAGCATCATGCCTTTTATAACAATCCATAGATAAAACAGATTTCAACATCTCTGTGATAGGCTACCTCTTTTCCTTTTGTTTCACCTTTCTCAAACCATTCCACTGTCACACTTCTTGCTTCTGGATTTAGACCACTTATAACAGCTGAATGTATGCGACCTAGAATAAAAATTATGCACATGTATTTTTGGACTTCTTGAAAACAAATTCTACAAATATTGACATGACAGGGCTTGAAATAATAGATGGCTCGATGGTCTGTGACCAGTAAATTTTGGATTTTGGGTAGTGCTTTGCAAAGAGCATGTGCTCTTGGGGCTAGTTCATTTAGATACCTGTCAAAATTCCACAATTGGGCAAGTAAATATTAGATGTGTGTGCAGGTCCAGGTTTTCATCACATGCAAAATAATTTCTTGATTCACTTTATGAAGTTGTATTATGAAATAATAAATGTAGATAAATTCACGAATGTTTCTAAAAATGAGTTGTCTTAAACAGAGTATGCAATCGGCAATCCTCGCAAGATTCTTCTACACTTCACACAAAGGCATAAGCCACATTTTCAGATTTAATGGGCCAACAATTTATTTTGAAGGACCAACACTTTATTTTCTTTAAAATCTAAACATTATCTTTTCCTCCCACCGCTCTTGAAAATGTTTTTCCTTAGTCCCCATCCCCCACCCCATCTCAACGTTATCACTGCTTTTATCAGCATCAATCGATATCTGATGATGGTCTCTCATTGGTGTAATTATTTCCACTGTTATTTTCTCACTTTCTACATGTTTGTTTTGTTTTCAGTCTATTTTATCTTTTTCTTAAGGGGGCATTTCCCCCGACGTGCTACTAAGAAAAGCACATGATGTTAGTTTACTGGCTGTATTGCTTCAACCAATGAGAATCTGTGTATCAAAAACACACTGGAATTAAAAACGAAAGTATAAAAAATAGTAAGTTGTTCTCCACTCACATCTCAAGAGAAAAGTAAGTTAGAACTTACAGTCAATAATGAATGCACATTTCGACACATGGATTAGGTAATCTAATGCACCAATTTTCATTTGAATGGGACTATGGCACAAAGTGCATTGCCTTCCCAATCACTGCTAAAGGATGTTAGATTATACTTACATATACATACATTCCCAGACTTTCATTCACACTGATAGCAAATTGAATGATTTATAACTAATTTTTATAGATCCTGTAATTTAAACTGCATTTCTGGCAGCATTGGCAACCATGTTGACCTTAATAGCTGAATGATGTTTTGAACAGTTATGTCATTTCAGTCAATTCATTCACACTGTAACCAGACTGAAGATGAACAAAGTATATTTCACTACATATACTAAAAGCAAAATATTTATGACTGAAATATAATAAATATGATATGTCCAATGAAGATGCTACATTTAGCATAAAATTGGAACATCTTCCTGGATGAAAACTAAATATAAATCATTCAATTTTCTACCATTAATCAATATAAATGAAATTTTGGGAATATATGTAAATACCCTGTAGTTGGTTTTAATGATATTGGGATGTTTTCTGCACTTATTTGGCATTTTCGGTTCTTCTGGACTGCTTCATACAAGGTGCTATGCAAATGTCCTTCACAGGAGCAACTTCCTTTTTGTTGGACCAGGTAAAAAACAATGTATTTCCTAACCTTTGAATTAGATCATTAAGATCACAGTTGCTTATACCTGCAGTTCATATAGTGGTGGCTTGAGAAATGTAAAAAACATGTATCATTCAGTGGAAATATTCAGGTACGCTATAACGACTGTAATGTGTAAAATTGTAGTAATTCTGTTAATATACAACTTATTCAATCAGAAGTCTTCACAATGCCCCCACGAAGACTTTAAATTGCCGCGCTCTACTATGGTTTGAGTTTTTGAAAGTCATTTAGTAAAATTCAAAATTTGGAACATTTGAATTTGTTTATGGTGGCAATAAGACTTCTTTTCAGGCATACCTGAACTGAAATACATCAAGTCAATCAACTTTTATTAAATTCCAATGAAATTAGTCATGCAAACTTAAAATGAACCCGTTTTCATTTCGTCTGCCCCCGTTTCCAAACGAGTTAGCAACGGCGCCGACTGAACTAATTCTTACCATCAGTTCGTTGAATGTCAACATTGACACCAACTTTAAGGCTTCCCATATCCATGATACTCTTTTAGAAATTTACCACTTATTGTTGATTATATATATATTTCACAGAAGTATGAAAACTTTAACTCTTTTCTCGGCTCACATGTCATTAAATCATCAATCCGTTTACGAATTTCAAACCAGATGTACGCATGCGCAGGATATTCAAACATTTTGTTGCACTCGAATTCGAAAGTCAGAAAGTAAAACGCTTTAAGAGTTATCGCTCTTGCCATACAAATATTAAAAAAGAAAGGGGGGAGGGGGAATATAATAATAAATAAATAAAAAATACTGCAAGAATATGGGGGGAAACAAAAACTTAAAATAGATATATGAAAACATTTACAAGGTCACCAATATCTACAGATTTTGAAACAGATGTGATTTTTTTTTTAAAAGCCCGCAGGCAATTTTACTTTTCCTTGTAATCAATTTTAACTTTTCAGTTAAAAAAAAATACATGTGGAAATCTTTTAAAGGCCTACGCGAAAAAAAAAAATGAAATTCGGTGTATTTTTTAAAATCCTACCGCAATTTTAATTCTTCCATTTATAATTTATTTTCCATAAGAATTTACTGTAAGAATTTATAAGCCTAAAAATTTTCAGAAAATTTTAAATTTCTTTCTAGGAATTTATTTTTCCTAAGGGTTTTATTTTTCCCGAGGACTTTTTAAGGCGTATTTCTCATTGGTGGCATTGATTTGTGCATACTGGTCTATTAGATGTAACCCCAAATGTAGATATATAGATAAAATGAGTTATACCCACCCCTCCCCGTTATTACTTGAGTTGACTTTAACTTTGTAAGTGAACAGGTCCATTGGATATTACACATAACAGTACAAATTTGGTCAAGACGAAAATTGTGAGTATAATTTGCCAAATGTACTTAGAAATTATGACATACATACCGACAAATCCTGAACAAACGTGTGCCCAGCACGGTGCCTGAATACTACTATAAATTCTGTTGGCTGGTATGAAACGTTGATAGTCTGAATGGTCAATATGTAGCAATAGTTTCAACAGATCAAATATTTCCTTTCATCCAAAAATCACCGAAATTGGTATTTAAATGAGTAAAAAAAATTCAAACAGTACAGAGAGAGAGAGAGAGAGAGAGAGAGAGAGAGAGAGAGAGAGAGAGAGAGAGAGAGAGCATGTGATCGGTCAACAGGGAATGCTGACTCCTTCTGAGTACTTGACCCTACCTCTGGTGTGTCGTGGGATTCGTGTTCGCCCGGCCCATCATCTGTATTTTTACTACATGTAGCAGAACTTTTTCGTTTGTCCTGAGGAAGGGACGGATCGTCCCTGGGATTCTTCACATCATTGGTCACATTGATACTTTATGTAATTTATTTTTATTTGACCTTGTATCTACTATGTAGAGGTATCCGGTTTTGATGGATTTTAGTGCTGTTTTGTATCATCATTTCTTGATCCGCCTGTATACACCCCCCTGTTTGTTTCATGGTTTTCTCAACTACCACCCCCTCTTCCAAATCATATGTTCTTTATTTATGTTTTCGTGTATGTGTCTTTGTCGTTTGACTCTATTGCTGGCTGACTCGCTTTAGTTTAATTTAAATGTACAACCTGTCTTCTTGCTATTCGGCCTTGGGTGTTGACCTCGAGATTTCAAATCGTACTATTATTTTTTTTGTCGTCTAAAACAGTGTTTCAACTTGTAGTTTCGGCCTTGAGTATCGACATTATATTTTAAGTTATAAAAAATTGTTCTGACTCGTTCTTTTTACAGACCAGCAAATTATAAATTAGGTCGTTCAAACAGAAGTAAATAGGTCCGAAGAGCTTGTTCTTTTAAAATTCCTGAATATTGAATTAGTTGGGCATCTACTTTCTTAAAACAGTTTTATCAGGAACAATAACTTTACTCGTAAGACGAAATTTAATTTTTTGAGCCTTTGACTGCACTAGTAGATTGTAATCTACACCCACTCCATACAAAATAAATAAAGCATGCTTCACGTTGGTGAAAATGTTTGTAGTAGGCTATATCTTTCACAAAGACCCACACTAAACTGGGTTGTATTGAATCCGTGCAGTTGTGAGAAATGTCACGGAGAACAATATGACCCTGTATTTCCAGCTATGGACCCTGAGAGGCATATATTGACAACCACATCATAATACAAATCGAATACAAAGAGGCGTTGCAAGAAAAAGGAATTTATATTCTTCCTTGTATTATTCGATGTTACATCTAAGAATACTGGGGCGGATCCAGAGAATTTTCAAAAGTTCGCATACACACCCCCCCCCCCCCCCCTCCAAAAAAAAGAAGAAGTGAAGATCGAGTCTAAAATGTCTAAATGTTCAAGTAAAACGGGGGTTTGTGGGTTGCAACCCCCTTAACACACACCCCAAACCCATTCCTGCATGTATAAATTTAACATATGATGAAAAGCTGATTTCAAAGCAGTTATGATACATAAATCAAGAAAGAATGAAACGGCCAAGACAGTACTCAATCTCGTTATTTCTACAGAAAATAGAAATCAGAGAGATGGGCAAACACGAACCCCTGGACATACCAGAGGTGGGATTAGGTGCCTGGGAGGAGAAAGCATCCCCTGTCGACCGGTTACACCATCCGTGAGCCCTATATCTTGACCAGGTAAACAGTCAGATCAGTGTGCCAAGAACGGTCTAACAATTGGTATGAAACACGACAGACAGCATTTGATCTAATGGAAGGTTGCATAAGCAAACTAGATCGTATTATTATCATAGAATTTGCGAAATGCTGACTTTAGACGAATGCCTCTCCTCATGTTTAGAGCATAGAATATGTGTCATTACGTGTACATTTCCAAGTATGATTGTATACTGAAACAATACAAACGGAGATTAATAATTGCATTTTATTATCAATCAAATATGCATAATTTACAATGAAAGCATAAAAAATTAGGACAATTGGACCGACACAACCAAAATTATGACCGGAACTACACTTACACGGACCGGAACGTAAATTATAGCTAGGAATGAAAATTACATGGTCTTTAGCGTTCCGACTGTTAAACTATCCAGAACTACATTATGCAACACCGGACACACACACTTTGAATAAGGTCATTTCGATTTGCTTTCCAAGCAACAAAACAGTAACTTGTTGAGTTTCTTTTTATTTTTCACAATTGGGCATTGAAAGATTATTCCAAAATGGCAAAATAGAGTTCCAATAAAGTTATTCACATCACACATTTTCCGAGCACGGATCTAGAGGGGGTAGGGGTGTCTGGACAATCCCCCCCCCCCCCCCCCGGAATTTCCAACTGAAAGAAAATATAGTCATCTTTCAATGTAATTTTTTGGGTCTTAAATGCCCCACGTATGCCTTTATTTTCGTTGAAAACATTATATATCAATTTTGGGTGCAGATTTCGCAAAGTCTACTATCTGTAATAACGTAGAAATTACGGAGGCTTCAACCTAGAACCAGGTCCCAGATCCCTTGCCTTTTGGACCCCACAAATGAAAAAAGCTGGACCCGCGCCTGTTTCCCCGTTTACTACATGAAACGTTTCCATACGGTGGTATATTTAGGACACGCATTTTTTGTTTTTTGTTTTTTTGTTTTTTGTTTTTGTTTTTGTTTTTTTTTTTTGTTGTTGTTGAAAAATTATGTCGTGTGCATAACATCATATAACATCCTTGAGCGCACGACATATCTTGTGCACGACTTATTTTCTCATGCACAAGACATAGTATCCCGTGCGTACCCCATAACTTCTTATACACACGACATAATATTTGTGCGCATGCCATGATATACCGTGCACACTACATAATATCTCGCATGACACATTGTCTCGTGCGCACAACTTATTATTTCGTGCGCATATGTCAACGGAAATCAAAAGCATGAATAATAATAATTAGAAAATTCTCTGGTAATCAGTGGCACATCCAGAGAGCGCCCACTTTCAAATTTAGGTAAATCGTGGTATTTTGTTTAGAAAAATCATAAAAGATAAAAGAAACGACCCTTTTTTTTCGCTTTCTCAGAGAAATAAATAAATGACACGATCATTTGATTTATTGCTACTTTTAGTGGGAGAACTTATATTTTATTCCGAAACTTGTGTCATGTTCTTAATTTCACCTCATTAAAAAAGACAGTAAAAGGCAATAATGACTACTTGGGAGACATACCTCAAGTCCTATAAAATCTAAAAAATCCAGGAGCTTAAGGCGGCCTCCAGACCTTCTGCCTTATGATATTGCGCACCCCCCCCCCCCCCCACACACACTTCGATTCCTGGATCCGCCCCTGCTTATTAGCTCTGTTTATTAGCACAACACATGGACATGAAGCTTAGGTGATCGAGCATTTCTAGTGACCCAAGCATTTGATATTTTATATAACATTATATGAATACAGTGTACTAATAAATAAGACACTATATACATCTTTCCTATTATTGTTTTAATTGTGTAGTCTTTAACTGTCACTTTAAAATGCCACGAAATGTCTTTTTTTTAATATAAAATAATATTGTGTTTGAAAATCAATGTTGGATAACATAAACTTAAGCGAGCTTTACCCCCATCCCCCAACTACTTGAATTAAAATTTTTATTCGACAATGATCTTTTGATCTCTCTCCTTTAAAACTATCAACGCACATTACATTCACATGTAATGTCATGTTTTAACGAGCAGTGTAGAATGATTATTCATGCATTCAACTTTGATGGCTTTATAAAACAAAGTAATCAAAATTTTCGTGCCATTATTTGATGAAACAAGACATCAGTGGCATGCAATACATTTCTTTGGTCCCCGCTGTATTAATTGATCTTCAGGTCAACGTTCAAGGTTAAAGGTCACCAACCATGGAATGCTTGAAACGAACGAGATATTATGTCGTACACACGATATATTATGTCGTATATATCATGGCGTGCGCTAAAGTGGTTCCCCGCAGATTGCACATGTGCTACACACTGTAAACAACGGAGAAACGAGGTCAACAGGGTATTGTTTAGTTGTGCGCACGAGATGTTGTGTCATGCACACGATATATATATTGCTTGTCCTAAATATTCCACCTTATTTTCAAGACTATTCATGAGGTGTGCAACTCGGCTTTATTTACATGTACATATATCTTTTGTCGTAATTACGAAATGAAGGAATGTGAATTTATTTTATTTCTTTTTTACACAACACTTATATGCTTTCGTATTTTGTAGTCTGAAATATGAATATAATAGATTTATTTCTATTTCAGGGCATCCCGTGGGGATCCGGGTTGTTAGAATAGATCCTCAGTACCCCTTGCTTGTCGTAAGAGGCGACTAAATGGGGCGGTCCTTCGGATGAGACCGCGAAAACCGAGGTCACAGCAGGTGTGGCACGTAAAAGATCCCTCCCTGCTCAAAGGCCATAAGCGCCGAGCATAGGCCTAAATTTGCGGCCCTTCACCGGCAATGGTGATGTTTCCATATGAGTGAAAGATTTTCGAGCGGGACGTTAAACAACATTTAATCAATCAATCAATGTATTTCAGGGCCAAAATAAAATTACATACACAAGGAAAGAAAACCAAAAGATATAGTTATCATAAACTGAGACACAGTAATATACATATGTAGGAAATTTACATTGAACAAATTTGTGTAACAGCTACAGGAGAGAAGCCATTGCACATCATACGTGACATCTACAATTCTTGCAGACAAGGTGGGTTTCAAAAACTCTTGCTCAATTGTGATTTGATTGGAAACTGTTAAATTTGACACAGTAAAATTGGAATATGCCTAAATAAAGACGATTGTCACTTGTTGTTAGCTCATGAAAGAATTCTTTACTTTTCAAATCTCAGTCAAGCTAGTGAACGTGAACCAGTCGATGGGGTAGCGCTGAGTTTTTGGCGCACATTGTAGTAACTTATCTTCAGTTCACGTGAGCAAAAAGATTGTAAAATCTGTGACCAAAACAAGGGTTGTCGAGATGAAGGTCGTACATTGGCATATGGTTATCCAAAAAAAAAAAGTTTCTAGGTGGACAATATGGGGTAATTACTTTAGTAAATGGGACTGTACAAGTACTTTATATTTTATACGGTACTGAACCGGAAGAAAATGAAGGTTAGCACCTATGTGATGTAGTCATTCTTTTTAGTACGAGTTGTTTGTAGCCCTGTTTGGCAAGCCAAGTAGCAGCACGTTGGCATAGTCTAGTCTTGAAGTGACAAGAGCATGTATCAGTGTTTTGCAAGCCGCTTTGTCCATAATGTGTCTAATCCTTCCTAAATATTTTTTATCTGGAAAAAGCAAGACTTATTCACAGTAGAAACTTGCCAATCCATACTGAGGGTTTCATCAAAGTAACACCCTGCCTTCCTCCATGTTCTTGACAATCGGAACAGACTCCATCGACAGTTAAGATGATGTTGGTCATATCATTTTTACAATGGAATGGTTATATGAAAACATCAGAAATTCTTGATAAAAACCATTCATGCCGAAAGTTTTGTTTTAAAAAGACCTACCGTGCCATGCATGTACCCTAGAAGATAGTACAAATACAGGGGCCTCTGTGACCGAGTGGTTAGAGCATTGGGCTCAAAATCACAAAGCCTCTCACCTCTGTCGCCGTGTGTTCGACTCTCAGCCGCGGCGTTATGTGAGCAAATTTGCAACCTTGCGGAAGGTCGGTGGTCTCTTCCCAGGTTTATTGTATCTGGGTTCTCTCCTTCACCAACAAAAACTAGACGCCACCAGATAACTGAAAAATTGTTGAGTGTGGCGGAAAGCAATAAATAATCAATCAATCATTTTATGAAAGAGATTGTTTTGCTTTAGTTTCTTTCTCTGAAGACTTTCTCTCATATACCAATATCAAAGGAAAACAATGGCCTTTTGAGTATATAAAATAAAAACAACTCAAAAGACTAAATTCTGGGAACCTCTTGCAAAAGTTTTTATTATTATTATTTTTTTTAAACATTAGCAAAATATTTGATGTACAAAATGACAAAGAATGTGTTCACTGTCTAACATGTGTAATTAACTAATGCTTCATTAGAATAATCATGAAATTCGCAGATATAATACAGTGTTATACTTAGACAACGAACCGAATTCCTCATCAGCATGACACCAAAAGGTCACAAGTTCATGAAAAATATCCCTCTGTCTCCATGATTTCATTCCTGACATTTGTGAGTAGGTATCCGAGCTTGTTTTTCCCTCTCCAAGTTATACGACTGTGTGCTTTCAAGTTGTTGGCGCCACATCCGATCCCCCATAACCTGTCGCGTGGTGCCGCTTCCACCAAAATACGAGGAAACGTTCTAATTAAGGCTTCCTTAAGATGAATATTCTGTTTAAACTAATAAATGAAACACAAATTATAATAATAAACATTTACCAATTAATGAATATTTTATACTAATAAACAGTAGCATCCTCAGAACAGTATCTAATATATTGATTACGATGGTATCATCAATTATGGTACACATTAATTAACATACAACAGGACTATACATACGAAATATCGATACAGGTGTTAAATTCCAAAACATGACAGTTACATATGCATCATGAGGTCAGAAACCATGATAAATGAGATGTATCAAAATTGCAACATGATCTAGAGTGACCCATATAGACACTACATAGCAAGTTTCAGCTTGATATGTGAAAGAGAAAGGAAAATAGAAACAGAAAACCCTGAATGGATGGATGGACATACATTACTGTACCATAATACTTCCTATCTGAAGACAGGCATATAAAATTGGCACACTTAATAAAAATTTGTATTCTGAATCCTGTCTATATTAAAAGTGAAGTTTGGCAATCAGCATCAAAATACAATCAATATAATGCACTTGTATTTTTCATTGAGTTTGAGGTAATTTCAATTTATTTTACTGTGTCTTATTTTATTATTGGCAGCTAGATGGGGGATGGAAATTTGCTTCATACTTTTATTCTAAGCGTAAAAAATTAAGGATTGCAATTCAACTTATAAAAAAAATAATAAATAAACCCAACCCCCCCCCCCCCCCCCCCCCAAATCTGTAGACCTGTCCTCCACTGATAAACAACTACCTCTCTGTAGAATATGAAAGATATATGTTGAAAACTTTTCAAGATATCTTACAACCAAAGTGATAATGGGCAGACATACAGCAATGTGATTTCTATAGGGTTTCCACAGTTTCAATGTAAGGCTGTCATAAATTCAATGGATAGTAAAGGCCATTTTGTTAATTTTTTTCTTAAAGAATTAAAATGAGTCTATAATAATTTTAGGCATTTATTTCCAAATTTAAAACAATTATAATCTTCAAATTATGTCCTCTGAATTTATTCTTCCTGGACAGAAATTAAATCTGCTGTATAAGTTGGCTCCTAGTATAACTTTTGATGAACATGCAATCATTTTAAAGTTAATAAATAACATTTATTATTTGTTTTTTTTTTTATATAATATTGGAAAAGGATTAAGATGATTTGGAGTAAGAAAAAAGGTAATAGCTCAAAACAGATAGGTGCTAGGCCAAAACAATTATTTTTCAACATTTACATTCATCAATGTTACATCTCTACAGTGTGATAACCCTTAGCTGTTACATTGCTTTCATTTCATTGAGTGAAAAATTCTCAAGAAGGACATTAAACAATGTAAAATCAATCAATCATTTCTTGATGTGGGCACTATGATGTGCAAGTGACCTTTCAACTTTACATAAAATCCTATACTTATATTATAAAAAGACTTCCTTGGAACAAAAATGAAGTCGACTCCCTTCACCCAAGGCTATTTGTGGGCAGTTTGGTTCTCGAGAGAAAGTCGAAAACATAAATGTTTAAAGACAGACTCTGGACAAGTTGTAATCAAAAACGGCTCACTTACAATGAGCGTTCGCCTTAGGTGAACCAATAAATAAAAAGATGTTGTCATGTTTCAGTGCTGACTAGATTTTACTTTCTACAAAAATATTTTGAATGGAACTACATTAAATTCTTGTGAAGATATATGTGCCTTTAAAATCAAATTTGGGATTTGACAAACAATGCAGGTTTAAACAAAATGCTTTAGAAATGGTATATAATACCTCCATTGCAAGTCTATTTAGTTTTTTTTTTAAAATAAAATTAAGGTGTTTGGGGTTTTTTAAAATAAAATTAAGGTGTTTGTTTTTTTTAAAAATAAAATTAAGGTGTTTGTTTTCTATGATAGTGATTTGCAAACATTGCAAAACTGCCATGAGTTTAGAACTTCACTTAAGTTAGTATTAGCCATTGCTGTACCTTAATACATCCTGTCTAAAGACAACAAAAACACTCTATAAAATAAGAAGGTCCTATCTTAAGAACTGTGGAGGGAGTTAGATGGAAAAACATGTACCCTCTATACAACATTAAATTTCAAATAAAGGGACAAAATTCCTGCAAGAGAAGTCAAATGAATGAAAATTGTAATATGATCTAGAGTGACCTGCAAAGAAGCTACACAGCAAGTTTCAGCTTAAAATGTGACAGAGAAAGGAAAATAGAAACAGAAATAGAAAACTCCAATATTGAGTGCTTTCCCCTTTGTCTGATTTTGGGGGACTTTTTACAGTATATATTTTTGTACAGTAAAGCCTTCTGATCACCATCACAGAAAAATATTCTGTAGTAATTAACTTGTGGTTAAACTATGAAATGACAGCCCTGCACTCTGCTTTGCAGAATGACACAAAAAGAGATGATGATAGTCAAAAGCCACTCATATTCAAATTAACTAACTAGCTCATATATTATATGTGCATCAGTACAATTAAAGAAATTACCTTTGACATAAGTCCTTTTCTTAATATTTTTTCGCTATTCCTACCCCAGTAATCAGCTTGAAAGTTTTTTACTTGTCGTCCAAGTTTCTTCATCTTGACTGGATCTCTTGTCATCATTATTTCACAAGCATGAACATCATCAGAAAATGCCACTGAAACAGAAAGTACATATGTAAACTTTAAGAGAACATAAGAAAAATATTTGGTATATAGAATGCCGTATATGATTTTATATTGGTTGAATAAACTTGAATTTGAACCACATGAGAATTATTGAATATTAACAGATGAAATGCATCTTAATGATTTCTGATAAGAACATATTCCTTTATGTCCATATCATACATTCAAAAAACTTCTATTATGGGCAATCTGTGTCCCCATTCTGGCACAAGGGACTATAGATCAAATTTTATCGATGCTTTCCTTAAAGCTTTAGCTTGTCTGGTTCAGTTGTTCTTGAATTGATTTCAAAAAATCCTTTTCTATATATATTCTCATGTAAACTTCAGAACCATATTGTGGCCATATCCTGGACCTGGATAATCGTGGTTTGGATGAACTCTCATCAATATTACATAAATATACTTTCCTAGTTTTAGTTTTTCTTGTTCAGTGGCTCTGGAGAAGATTGTTCAAACTTCCACCCTATTTTCACTATTTCCTAATCATTGCCCCTTGGAGGGGGCATGATCCTTCAGATGCACCAACCCATTTACCCAAGGATGCTTTGTGGAAAGTTAAGTTTGCATAGTGATTCTTGAGAAAATTTGAAAAATATTAAACATTAAATGAAAATTAGAAAAGCTCATGTTAGCTTTCAAGAGACAATCAGAGAATCTCGCAGCAGACAATAAAGCTCACATTAGCTTTCAACAGACAATCAGAATATCTCACAGCAGACAATAAAGTTCATGTTAGCTTTCAACAGACAATCATCAGAGAATCTCACAGCAGACAATAAGGAAAGTTCTACCTGGTGAGCAAAATACATAATTGGAAAGTGACCCATGATTTTTATGAACTGATTTTCCAATCTAATTAAAATTCAGATCCTTTAATTTAGTTTAAACTTATTTTATTAACGACAATTAACAAATAGCTCTACAATTAATGATATCAATGCTCCATTTGATATTGGCATGGGAGGAGATTGGAGTACCCTGAGGAAACCCACATGTCTGAGTGGAAACCACAAAATGCTCTCACATGCAGCAACTGCCAATCATTAGGATCAAACTCGGAATGGAGTGGTGAGAAGTGAATCAAAGGATCTAACTTTAATTAGATTGATAATTTTCACCCCTATGAATATTAATTATAGAAGTTTAGATTTCAATGATGTCTATGCTGAATTAGTTTTTTACCAAGTTTCTCTGGACTGCAATATGAAATCCAACATACATGAATAACTGAAAACAGAGTATTGCTATTTGAATTAAATAAAATCCTACCTGCTTTTTGGTGCATCATGTACTGCTCACTGCAGCAATAAGTGATTTTATCAACTTGGAACATAGCAGAGTGAAAATTGCTGAATGGTGATTCTTTCCCAAAGAAGTATTCAAAGTTTTCTTTTTTGTCCTTGCTATAGTCCTGTTTTATCAGATTAACACTGTCCTCTTTCTTTAATTTTGAATCAAAGCGAGATTTCTTCCGTGGACTCCTTACTTCTGGGGAGCTAAAAGAGTGTTGAGAATGATGACTTGCAGAAGGGGAGGATTTACACAGATTGCTTTCATCCATGGAACATTTCTCTGGAATCCCTAATTCTTTGTCCTTTATAGATGATTTCTTTGACTCTCTGTGACTTCGTTCTTTTTCTAATCTTTTTTCTGGATTATTAATGTTGTCATGCTTATGAGAACTACTTCTTCCCAAATCAATCTTTTTATCTCTTGATGAATGTCTCTTGTCGTCTTTGTGAGGCTTTTGTGGTTTCTGATCAATCTTATCTCCACCTTCACTTGAGCTTTGGTGATCTTTGTTTCTGTCTGTCTTTTCCTTGTCTCCATTTCTCTGTTTTTGTCTTTTTGGATTGGAGCTACTATCTGTTGATGCATTTGACCTCTTCTCAGGACTGTCACTACTGGGTGAATGTGCTCTTTTCCCAGATCTTTTGTCCATATCTTTACCAGAAGAGTGTTTGGAATGATTACTTTTAGAAGGGGAGGGTATAAACTGATTGCTCTCATGTGTGGAACATTCTTTAGGACTCTCTGATATTTTGTCTTTTTTAGGAGATTTTTTTCTTGCATCTGAATCCTCAGTTTTTTTCTTTGACTCTTCATTTTTCATCTTTGAATCCCCAGTATGATCAGCTTTCATGGCACTGGTATTTTCCTTTGATTCTTCACAAGCTATGTTGGCCTCTTTGTTAATCTTACTTCGCTGGTCATCCATTGACTTTTCCATTTTCACAAACCATACAAACTCTAGAAACAACAAAACCAATGCAGTATTAACATGATTAAGTATGATGACAATATTTTATTTCATCAAATTATATTTACTTTCACCAATATTTTGTCAATAGTAATCCTTTCTACTTCAATATTTTTGAGTTATGGATGCCTAATGCACTAACAAACATTTTTTTTCTGGCAATAAACTCACACCTGATTAGTTTTACAAATATAAATAATAAAATGATACAATCAAACTAATGACAGAATATCCATGCTGGTTAAATTTAAAAAAAAAAATCTTTGAAAATCTAGATTTTATAAAGTAGAAAATAAAGATATGTAAATGTCTTCAGTGGGATTTGAACCCACTCAAACAAACTCAGATTTTCAATATTACTGATCCCTGGTTGGTAACACTTTTTGACTATTAATGCACTTATACACACTAAGTAAGTTATTTATTTATTTATGGTGAAATATGTATAAATTATATTCATAGACAGTTTAAAACATTAATCAAACACCCAGCCCATTGGGCCTATATGCCACTAATTACAAAGCTTAAATATAGTACATAAAGGAGCACAGCATTAAGAAATATTATTATACTGTTAAGAATCAAAAAAAAAACAACAACATACACTATGAAATGTAAATCAAGGGCAAACTCATCAGGCTAACCAGAGTGCAGTATATCAGGAATCCTTAAGGACTATGGATGGTATAAATACACTGTGAATCAAAGTGCAGTTGTGATGCTATGAACACTATTGCATCATAAAGCATAACTCATCAATTTTTCCCTTTTTGGTGAACCTTCAACACATTTTGTTTTGATTCAATCACTTAATATATTTAATCATTAGAAAAAATATATATATGCATATAATGATGATCACAATCTCTTGAGGAACAATTTCTTTCGAATTTTTTTTTTTCATTTTCAAAATGTCATTCACAAATGGGTACTTTAGATAGTTTTCTAACATTTAACATACTTCTCTGAGCATTCACCATACACATAAATTGGACCTTTTATTAATTATTATTCTACAATTATATAGCGCTTTATCTAATTAAGACAATTACCCTAAAGTGCTTTACATGTAAGACAATAAAATAAAAAACAACAAATGCATTAAAAAAAAAGACATAACTTAATACTAAACAGACTATAAAATAGAAATTAAGAGTAGGCAAAACTTTTTAAGTGTTATATAAGTTTTTTTTCATTAAAAAAAACTATATATTTAAATACTGAATTACAGATTAAATGCTAGTTTAAAAAGATATGTTTTATGTTTATTTTTAAGAACTGCTAAAGAACCTTCGAAACAGAGTTCCAGTGGGAGGCTGTTCCACAGGGTTGATGACAATATACCAAACCGTCTTTCATTGTACAATTTAGTATGGGAACGTGGCTTTAGAAGGGATAATGAATCCACAGAATGAGGTGGTCTTTGAGGATGGTAGACTTGAAGTAGTTTCTGGATGTATGCTGGTGCTGATCCATGTAGAGCCTTGAAAGTATGCCACAGGATTTTATATTTCATTCGATATGTCACAGGTAACCAGTGAAGTGATATGAGAATTGGTGTAATATGCTCACGTTTATGTGAACGTGTCACAAGCCTGGCAGCAGTGCTTTGAAATTTCTGTAACTTTTGCAAGGATGCTGAATTAACACTATAAAGAAGTGCATTTCCATAAACAAGATGGGATGTAATTAGTGATCTAGCAAATGTCCTGCATGGATCCTCCATTATAAGAGATCTAATTCTACCAATATTACAAAGTTGGAAATAGCATGATTTAGTCAATGCACTTATTTGACACTCCATGCTAAGTGTGCTGTCAAAAAACACCCCAAGATTGTTGACACATAAAGCACTATAGTGACAGATTCACTGAAAGACAGTTGATATCCTGAGAATTCACAAGCCTTATGTTTTGGGCAAAGATGATAAGTTCTTTTTTTTCCTGATTTAGCTTTAGCATGTTGTTTTGCATCCAGTTGTCAATGTCAGAAAGACATCTTTCAAGTCTGTCTGCAATGCTGTCCCAGTTGTCGTTTGGCTTTATGAACAGGTATACTTGAGTGTCATCTGCATAGCAATGATAACACATTATGCCTCTAGCAACTTTCTCCAAATGGTTTGTAGAACATTCAGTATAGATTAGGTCCTTAATTTAATCTTTATGTAATGAGACAATAATGTGTAGAACCATACCTGTTCCCTGATTAATAGCTAATACCTTTAATGCTTAATATGGTCAGCAACTTCCACTAAACATATGGTGTGGTAAGGAATACTGATAATTCTTCATTATCTAAATTTTGATAGTTATGTGACTAATTTAAAGAAGTATAACTCCACAGTCTTGTATTAGCATCATATAACATTGTCACATTATTACATAATTAGTATATAACTGTTCCTACATATGAGACAGGTACCACTGACCTGTTGGTCTGTTTACATCCAATGAGATACATCCAGAAAGCAAGAAAATGCATATTCTCTAGCATTATCCCAGTCACTCATAAATAAATTCAATCCTAATTTCTTTAAGGATTCAAGTAATTCTTCTGTCTCTGCTTATATTGACTCATATTAACACATTTAATCCACTTTTAATTCAATTATTACTTCCTTTATAGATTTACTTCTAAGATCTGCACATCCAATTCATTGACAGACCCAAACATGACAAAGTTAAACCTATCTGTACATATCACGTACATGCATGTTATAATGGAGAGAGAGAGAGAGAGAGAACAGATATACGAAGGCGGTTCAAAAAGTAACCAGCCTAACTTATTTCCGGTTGACTGAGATAGTTACAATTTTCATGCCTTGTTTCAATACATGTTTTATACCTGGGTACAAAATTGCATGTGCATCAAGTTATTCTTTAATAAGATATTGAATGTCAAACATGGCTAGTGATGCAAAGACATGTTTTTCATTTAAATTTGAGTACTGTGCTGTAATTCAGTACTTGTATTTAAAAAGTAAAACAGACAAGGAAATACATGGCAAGTTAGACAATGGTTATGGGTCTTCTACACCATCATATGCTCATATGCTCAGGTTAAATTCTGGGTAGGGGAATTTAAACACGGTAGAATGAAGTCCAATGGATGCCACTGACAAAAAAAATGTGTAACAAAGTTCGGGATCTGGTATACTCTGATAGGCGAATTCAGGTGAAAGAAATAGTGCAGGCATTTGGCATTTCATTTGGTAGTGTTTCAACAATTTACATGATCATTTAGGTATGCGGAAGCTAAAAGCCTGTTGGGTTCCCAAATCCGTTAGCAATGAGCAAATGGCAACCAGAACATAAGTATGCAGTACTTTGTTGAAGCATATTAGGTCAAAAGATGATTTTTTTTTTTTGCATCTGGTGACTGTAAATGTTCATTATTACGAACCAGAGAATAAAGCTCAGAGACGTTAGTGGGTATGGCCAGGGTCCCTGAGGCCAAAGAAGTTCAAGACGCAACCATCTGCTGGCAAGGTGATGGCCACAGTATTTTGAGACGCAAAGGCATTATTATGTTGGACGTTTTACCCAAGAGAAGTATAATAACTGGAGTCTACTACGCAAACTTGCAAGACCAACTGAGAACTGTCATCCATGGAAAATGCTGAGATAAACTCAATCTTTAAAGGTGTTTTGCTGCAACAGGACAACACGACAGTCCACACTTGCAAAGTTGCAATGGGTGTGACAGAGAGAAATGAGTATGAATTAATACCACATCCTGCCTATTCACCTGACCAAGCTCCTAGTCACTTCTTCCTATTCCCAAACTTGAAAAGAGACATCCATGGACATCACTTCTGGTCTGACAAAGAAGTCTTGACAGCAGTTGAGGAATGGGTCAATGGAAAGGATCCTGACTTTTTCAGATCTGGGCTGATGGCACTAGGATACCGTTTGTCTAAGTGCATCACACTAGAGGACAATTACATTGAGAAAGAAGAGGTATGCGGATCTCAACCAGATTATACTGGTTACTTACTGACTCACCCTTGTAACTGTTATTTAACTTAGTCTGCTTTAAAAATTGAAATTTTTCTCATATCGGTATAAGGTTTAATATGAACAGGCAATCTCTGTTACTTTTACCATATACATGTTTTAAACATAACTTTATTACTTTTAATTCTTAGACAAATTTTGAAGAAAAAAAAATTGTTTGGAAATTATATACTTCCGATTAGTTCTTAAATGAGTCACATTCAACAAAGAAAAAACAAATCAAATTCGAATTTATTACTAATGTACTAGATACAGAACCTGGCATTAATATGTTGTTCAGTACGAGCTAAAAATATACATGACTAGTTAACGTTAGGTGTTTCATTATGACATGACAGTAGATGGGGGATTATGAGTTGGTTTAAATTTAAATGCATATATGTAAAAATAATAATAATAAATAAATAATTGATGCCTATTTATAAATTAGAAATCAATCAACTGGATTCTATTTGGACTGACCACTCTTAGCCTACCTTTACCTGTATTTTGTTCCGGTCATTGGTCAGTGTATTTCACCACACTTTCGCAATTACCCCATTCACTGTTTGTTATTTCATATTTAATCAATGTTATCCTACTCACCAAAAAATAATTAGACTTATGCTTCCCACTTGTTCAAAATTTATAAAAACGATGATGGCGTAGAGAGCGGGACTGCAGTTGGGGGCTTCGAAGAAATCAAAAACGAAAGTAGAAAGGAACGACAACGGACAAGGAACTGAAACAAAAAGTAGGCAGGAACGCTATAATGATTTAATATTGCAATTTACTTACTGTTGTCAGATTATTTTTTTATACAAATGACCAGTGAAATTAAGTAGGTTTCATTTTTCTCGCCTTTATCAGAAATGAGCAGTATTCTGACAATTAGGCCCCAGAATATTGTGTCTTCGAATTGACTATGTATAGGGCTTAGTGTTTTTAGCGAGTCTGCAATTTTACCAATAGATTTGAAAAAAAGAATAATTAGACCAAAATCCCAGTAGTTGGAATTTTCTTGTTACCTATATGTACTTTTTCCTTCATTTATCAATAAGGTTGTAGACTTAGAACTAAAGTATTTATTAAATATCCCTAGGCCTTGGGGTATCCTGACTATAGAATTTTTTCTGGGTAGGGCGAATTACCGAAAACACGGAAAACCAGAGAAACTACTGAAAACAACCAGTTTTCAAACGTCTGTAGAACTGTGCATCTTAAGAAAACTAAATGCATAGTCAAGTAGAGCAACAAAGGCCTCTACCAAAATTGTAACTTGACCTATAGTGTTTATGTGTAAAACATTTAAATATCATTTTAATGCTATTAATACTAAATTGAAACTAAATACTAGGTATTTAGAAGGAGCCCTTTTACCGAAATTGTAAATTTCATGATCCCATGGGTAGCTAAGGGGTTTTGGTTCCAGGGTGGGGCCATAATTGTCATAGTGATTATGAAAGCCTTCGTCTTTAAATTTGCTGATACAGTATAAAAACTAAATGCATATTCAGGAGAAGCAAAGTGGACGGATGTACCAAAATTGTGAATTTCACAATCCCAGGATTACGATTCTTGGTTGGGTCCAAAACAGTCATACAGTGTTAATCAAATGTAACATATTATGTAAAGTCTTCCATCAGTATGAGTACTTTTATGTATTAAGAACACATCTTGTTTTATAGAATACTGCTGCTACATATTCAAATTTAGGTCAGATATTCAGAATTGGAAAATTATTATAGATTTCATAGCCTTTAGGCCTAATGATACTTTTAACTCAGGTGACCGATAAGGCCTGTTGGCCTCTTGTAAATTTTCGTAATTCATAGATATAATTCAAAAGTAATGGAAGAAAAATTATTCATAACAAGTTAATCCATATGGGATAAGAGAAGTCTAATCCTCAGGGAAGCCTCATCCCTGATGAATACTCATGATGCACTCTTATAGTCTTTAAATGAAAAAATCATTCATCAAAATTGCACGAGAGGGAGTTGTTTTTTTTGGGGGGGGGTATTTTTACAACACAGACAAATGATGACAGGTTCGCTGATAATTAGGTCTTGTGTCATACTATAAACTGAAGTGGAAATTATGTCATCTGGTTTTGTTGAAAAAACTGTACATGAAAGGAATATATTGTAGATATGGAAGAAAAAGACCCAGAATCAAATGTTGCAGATGCATATGAAAAGGAGAAAAATAGTGCAGGAATAGAACAGTGCAATGCTTCAACTGAAAATGCATCACCCAAGTCTGAAAATCCAACCAGTGATTTGATATCAACAATTGAAGAAGAAAGTGCATCTGCTGGGGAGTCTGTAATATCAACAATAGATGATTGCAATAGTAACAATGCTGGAAAGAAGACTATAGACAGTGTATCTGCAGAAAGCACTGAAAATTGGGAGGAAAGTGAGGCACAAAAAGGAGCAACTGGGACAGAAGTAAGAGAGATGTGGAGTCAACCAGCTTCTGAAGAGAGAGAGGACTCACAAGAAATGGGAGGAAATCTTAAAAAAGACTCCATAGAGGAAGAGAAAAATGATGAGTATCAGAGAAATTATGTAAAGAAGGAGACTGGTCACTCAGAGAAGACTTTAGAGCATGGAAACAGACAGAGAAGCTATGGAGATCAGGGCTGTCGACCAAAAAATAGACCAGGAATTCAACGACCTTATGGTGGAACTGGTGATGAAAGGATGACCAAGGAGAGGAAGAATATGAGAGAGAAATCTGACAAAAATAGCAAAAGTGGAGAGAAATGGGAAAATAATCCGAGGGAAACAAAAAAGGAGAAGAAGAATAGGAGTGAAAGGTTTAAGGAGAATGACTACAATTTTTCCAACTTACCCGATGAGAGAAAGCAATATGAGTACTTTTGGAAAAAGCATTCTGTCTTCAGTCAATGGCATGCTAGTGGCTTTAAAGTTGAGGAAACAGAATATAATTGTACTGAGCAGTACATGATGCATCAGAAAGCAGGTATAATTATACAGGTTATATTCAAAAGTATATACATCAGAAAGCAGGTATAATTATGTAAGTTATATTCAAAAGTATATACAAATGTAATACTAATTTCTTCAGATTCAGTAAGTGATACATGTATTATGTTTGTCATTATTTCTTGATAAAAGCACATTTGGACCTTTCAACTTTAAAATAAAAAGGAGTTAAGTAAAGAATATATATATGTGAAACAAGTTTTTACTACTTTGCTTTATGCGAGATATTAAAACAACAGAAAATATAGAGCGATATCTGTATTACTGGCTAAACATTTATTCTTTGAATATTGAAATTCTGCTAAAATTTGAAAGGTCACACTTCACTGTAATTGATGACAGGGAAAATGCTGACCTTACAAAACTATATAAACAGTACATCATAGAAATTTTTTGAGTTATAACTTTGTAAAGTGTGTTAACACAATGCATGTCTGTTAATTTACTTCCTTGGACTTCCTTGGAGAAAAGATCAGACAAAAAAAATGTTTCCTGTTACCAAACCTACTTGACTAAAAGCTGCCAACCTGGATTTTTTCTAACCAAATTTCCAGGGGAAAAAAATCATTTCCAAATTGGAATTTATTTTAATTCCAGCCCTGGTTAGCTTATAAGTTAAACAAAATGGCAGCTTCCAGTGGCATGGGAGCTAGCCTAGTTAATGGGATTAACATTCAAAGAGTGCAGTCAACTCAGTGAATACATCATTTACTTAACTTTCTTATGGTCAATAGCACGAAGCTTGACCTCTGTGTTTAAGGTCATATCAGAAAGACTTGTGGTTTTCACTTCTAAATTCCAGTTCAAGCAATTGGAGAAGGAGCAATCACTACTTATGTTTATGTCTTAGGTTTGATGCAGCTATGGCACAAGCAGGGCTCAAACTCATGACCTTCTGGTTTTGAAGTGAATGCTCTACCACTGCAAAGATACTACACCAGTTGTTCAGGGTCTGATTTCTTTACTATTAGGTCTGACACTGTGACTTATACTTTATGCGTGATCAACTCTTGTTATTTAGTTCATAGTTTAGTTCCATTTCTTGAAGTTGTGTAAACCAACTCCCTAATAAATTATTATCTATATTTATATTAAAAACCTACTTATCTACTGGATTTTTTTGCCTTGGTAAGAGGAAACAAACATTTATATTTTTGGCCTCATAATACTTGAAATTTAAGATTTAATGCATCAATTAAATTGTTGATCTCGGCTAAATTTGTTTCCAACTCAGTGGCTCAGTGGTTAATTCACTAAACAACAGATCTGTATGTTGTGAGTTTGATTCCAACATATTTTTGCTTGCTTTCATAGTTGCATAATCATACATGATTATA
This sequence comes from Ostrea denselamellosa, assembly GCA_024699665.1. Taxonomy (NCBI): domain Eukaryota; kingdom Metazoa; phylum Mollusca; class Bivalvia; order Ostreida; family Ostreidae; genus Ostrea; species Ostrea denselamellosa. The sequence continues at coordinate 7,792,537 of JAMZEH010000020.1, read as the reverse complement.
ATATTTATCAAGTATTTTTTTTAAAACAATGTTTATATAAATTATAAAATTTGATTTTTTTTTTAAGTTTCAATTGTGATGAATGTCTTTTTGTGCACCCATCTTTGATGAGCCATGTTATGGTATGAGCTTTCTCATCCACCCATCTGTCCATCCATTAGCTTTTTGTGTTTGTGTTTTATCTTTACACATTGTGAGGCCTAGGACCATCAAATCAGGTCAGCTGATACATCATGAGAAAAAGGTACAAAAATAGGTCACTGTGGCATCCTGAATAAATTTTATTGCTATGCATGCTCAAATCATGTCCCAATCATATTTTGCATACTGAGGCCTAGGACCATCAAACTTGGTCAGCTGATGCATCTCTGAGGGAAGGTCATTGTGTCATGATCCAAAAGTGAGTCACTATGCCTCACTTTGGTATTTTAAGGCCATATAAAATCAAAATGTGTCTGAATCATGTCTGAAGCAAACATAAGTTGGCATCATTTACATGTAGTACCAGATGCACTTTATTAATGATGCAATTAATTTTATAGCTATTAAGACATGCGTGATGTTTTTGACATTTTCTCTAAAATTATTTTTTCATCTCCTCTGTATGAAGAGTTCTTGTATAATAGGTTTAGATTTTGTAATGTAGTAATATTACCAAATCTTGTACATCAGCCTGGGTAGCTCATTAGTTAGATCACCTAACTCGTAAGGGTTCCCAGGTTCGATACCCTATTGTTCCAATGATTTTTCTCTCCTTCTTACTGCAGCATTGCCCATTTATACAGTAGAGCGAATTTTCATTTTTACTTACAACTAGGAACTATAAAAATATGCTAACTCTGAAACAGACATGGTAACATCCCCCCTTGCTCCTTTTTTTTTTTTTTTTGTAGAAATGAGATAGAGTGCAAGTGTATTGAATGTGAAATTTCACAAAAAATTATATATTGTTGAGAAACATGTCTTAATATGTGAAAAAATATTGTTTTTTACTCTTACGAAAATGTGATCAACAGTCAACTCACCTCTGCCAAGGAAGGAAATCTCCTACATGTATAGACATATAAAATATGCAGCTCTGTGGAAAGAAATAGTAGTTCATGATCAAGATTAATATCAAGCTTCAAACTGTGTATTTTGATTTTATTTGTTGTTTTTTCTCTTCTTAAAAAGCATTAATGCAGGATGATGAGAGTGCGGTAATCATTTTGGCATTAGATGAACCACGTGAAATGAAACAGCAGGGAAGATATGTGAAGAATTTTGACCAGCATTTGTGGGATACAAACTGTAAAGATATTGTTTTTAGAGGAAATATGGCAAAGGTATTACTTATCTAAAATAAATTTTGACTCCTTTACTAATTTTTGAAGGTCTACATATACTGTAAATATGTAGCTGCATTTTAATTTTAATAGTTTCAAATGATGTCTAATCTCTCTGAAAAGTGACTTATGAATTGAAATTCTATCTATACATGCCATAACTTTCACAGGTCAATCTTGGGCATTTTCTCTTTAAAGAGACAAATGACAGTTACAAAACTATTATTATTATTATACTACATTTATATAGCACCTTATCTAATAACATAATTATCCTAAAGTGCTTTACATGTAAAACAAAGAAAATAAATACATGTATCAAAAGGACATGAAATCAAATACTGCTAATTTGAGGTTAGCATAGTAATTAAAAGTATAGTAAATACTTAATTACAGTTTAAATGCATGTTAAAAAAATATGTATTTAAAAAAAAAATTGTAAAAGCATTGTTATAATTTATTATTTGAAATATTGAACTTGTGAATCTACCAGCAAGTCTGAAAAACTAATAAGAAATAAAATGAAAGATTTATTAAATCAAAATAAACTTAAATAATTAAAAATGTCTTTAATAATTTAAAGATATCATTTGGAACTTAAAAGTTTTCACTTTTGCATTTCTGTACTAAAGTTTTTCATGAATGAATTTATTTATTTGCAGTTTTCACAGAATGAAGAACTGAAAAGTATTCTGTTCTCAACATATCCCAAAACATTAGTAGAGGCTAGTCCTATGGACAGAATTTGGGGTATTGGATTAGCAGAGGATGACAGAAGGGCATGGAATAAAAAGACTTGGAGGGGACAAAATCTTTTGGGGGAGATCCTTACAAATGTGAGAGACACTCTGATGGAACAGGAAGGAATTCTGGAACCTGTAGTACCAAAAACTGAAGCTTCAACAAAACATGAAGGTTAATCAACTGATACTATTTACAAACCAACTTTTATTCGTGATGACTTATTTTGCAATTTACCAGTGATAAACTTCTTTGCAGTGAGGAATTTTTTGTGGCATAGATAATAAAAAAACAAATAACTTTGCAAAATAAGATGGTTTACAATAGAAATCTTTCTAGGATGAACAGTAGATGGACAATTCATTTATGTCAAAAATAAATATTACCTGTCAATAAACCTAGCAACAAATCATGAAAATTGATTAACAATTGGCAAGTAGCTTTATTATAGAAATTGTGGTTCTTGACATAAAAAGCTGAAAACTTTTCGTTTGCTAGAATTTATCATAGATATAATGGATGCGTTTTATCTGGAAATGTACTGGAAGTTTTAAAATGTACTCTGTCACTGTGATATTTTTATTAAAAAAATGTAGAATTTAACTTGCAGTAATTTGTGAAGTATTGCAATGTTGTGAGACATTCCAAAATATGTGATGGAAATTTAATGAACCATTTCATTGGAAAATTTGGCTCTTATATTACCACATCTAACAAGAGAGCTTTTTTGCTCAAAATCTGTCTTTTTGTCCATCCATCTCTCTGTCTACAAGTCTACTGTTGATTTTTTCAAATTGTAACCTTGTTTTTCCAGAACAACTATGATAATTTCATCCAAATTTTTGTTTAAGGCATGTATTGTTTAAATTAGTTAACTGACAAGTCAGAAAGGGCCCCACAATGAATATTTTAATATAAAAATTTCTAAGTCCCATAACTCACTAACGACAAACTGAGAAATCTGAAAATCAAAATGGGTCTCTTTTCCGTAATCCAATCATTCCCTTAATATTCTTTGAAAATCTTCTCAAGTAATCTCAAATTATTGTGTGCCATAGAAAGTGCTATTATCTTATTAATATTAGAAAATTCTGAGTTCCATAATTTTGCAATGATAAAGCTGATCAATCAGCAAATCAAAAGGGGTCTTCCTCTACTTATACAAGTATTATGTAAAATTTATGAAAATCTTCCCAAGGAAACTTAAGTAATCTGTGACAATGGATGGATGGACAGATAGGAGTGATTAATATAGGGCACCTATCATATGATGGGGCCCTAATAATCTCAAAATCTGCTTTACCAGGTGCAATAAAAGTAATTCCACCCTCATGTGATATCATAAGATTTTGCAAAATCAATGATTTATTTAGATTTATGCACAATAAGAACATAAAATTTTGTTGACTTCTTTTCCAATAGCTATTGTAAAATTCTTGTTACGGTAAACATAAAATATTCCAAAAGTCTATGTTATATATGAATAATCAATATTTTTGAAAATAGGTTTCCATTATTTTTCATTAATTTTTTTTTGTAAAGAAACAGTTTCATGAAATGTTATGAATACTGTTATATTGTTTTAACCTTTTAATGATGCTGTTCAAGGAAGACTGCAATTTTAAACAATGATATATGATTTATTTAATGTATGTCTCACATCTTAAAAAGTGTGATAACCTATATATTTCATTTGATAATTTATTGGTTTTAACTCAAATAAATGGAAATGAATTTATTTTTATTAAATAATAATGCAAGTATGAATTATCATGATTAAAATGTTAAAGTTTCTTATGTAATAAAAATTGAATTTGATTCAAATAATTTCCCTTGGGGTCAAGGTAGAGCCACAGTAAGGATTAACATTTTATGTAGGAATGTGTAGAGTTAGTCTTCTAAAGGCTCATTCTATTAATAACTATTAATAACAAAAGAGAGGTACAGTTTGTCAAATTAATAACAAAACTCCTTCCTCATGTGGTGGGATTCATATTTGTTCAGATTAGGACTATGGGGGCCAGGGAGAGGCCTTCATTTCATAGGGGTTTTCCGTAAGAAACTTCTTCTTTAAATAACAACAGTACAATTTATTAAATAACTGGGGGGTGGGGGGGGTTGGGGGGTTGGGTGGTTGTCAAAATGGATCCCAAAGTGGGTTTGAAATTTTCATAAGATTATAATGGAAACTTAGAATAATCTTTTCAAAGAATTTGTCATTATGATATTGAAGCATCCTTATGAAGTTTAGATTTTAAAAAAATCTTAAAACCATGAACTCCAAGGTAATGGGTGGGACCACATTATATGGTTTGAAGTTTTACATCTTTCCTTAAAACCCACAAGGAATTGATTTGTGTATGTGTGTGTTGTAAAAACTTTATTTAAACTCATAATGGATAACAGTGAAATTACGTTGATGTTCAGACTATGATGTGATGTATAGTGAAAATCATCAATACTGCTCTTTGAAAATCATGGCAAAATCCGTGTGCATTTCTTATGTATAAATTTTCAAAATACCACAACCACCTCTGAAAACTGAACATTGGTTAGGTTTTTTTTTATGGATTTATTGTCACAAACATCACAAAATGATCCACTGATTAGTGATTTTTTAAGAAGCCAAACATTTAAATGGCCCTTGGCTGGAAGTGTTAATTACTGACATGGGATCCATGAGCACATTGTTACTGTTTGTTTATTCATCACTTGCATAGAATATATAAGTAACGAGATTATTTGTTTCATTTTTTTCTCACATGAATATTTGATTATTTTGTAATTTAAGAATCCTCATAAATCTCCCTAGTTTTAAATGATATGATGCAACATGCTATGAATGATTTGGAAAAGGGATATAACTGATGAGTAGTTGCTGGTTTTCACTAAACTGGCCACCCCTTTGCATCACCCATTTATGTCACCCATTTTCTTCTGTCCATCAGCTTGTTGGTATTGAGGAGTTTCAATGTACAATGCAAATCAATAAGAGAAATGCATTGCTCAGGGAGCATGGTCCATGATTCCTTTGTTGAATAGTACGATGTATAAAAAAAAATAGCATCGCATTTAATCATCATCTTTCTTGATTGACTTTATTCACTCACTGGGGATGATTTCAAAATTCAAGGTCATAATAAAATATGAAAATTACCGTACCACTTACCCTGGAACCAGGTCCCAGATCCCCGGTCTTTTGGACCCCCCCCCCAAACATACCCTTGCTGGAGACATCAGAATTCACTGAAATTGACACACTTGTCTAAAAGAAAGTACAAAACTAATATCAGAGTAATTAAAACACTCTATTAAAGTTGATAGCCTTGTATTTAATTTAACAGAAGATGTCATATTTAGACAGGTTTGTGAGTTCATTTCCATGGTAACAATCATCAAACATACCATTACTGGAAACATCATAATTCAAAACCTGTCAAAAAGAAAAGGTGGGACTGACATCAGAGTAATTAAAAAATTCTAAATTTGAGTGAAATGGGTAGCGTTGTTGTAATTATTTTTACCAGAAAAAGTCATTTTTCAGATAGGTTTGTGAGTTAGTTTCTATGGTAACGAACATCAAACATCATTTCTGGAAAAATGACATTTCAAAACCTGTCAAAAAAGAAAGGTGGGACTACCATTAGAATAATTAAAAAATTCTAAATTTGTGTGAAATAGGTAGCATTGTATTTATTTTACCAGAAAAAGTCATTTTTCAGATAGGTTTGTGAGTTAGTTTCTATGGTAACGAACATCAAACATCATTTCTGGAAAAATGACATTTCAAAACCTGTCAAAAAAGAAAGGTGGGACTGCCATTAGAATAATTAAAAAATTCTAAATTTGTGTGAAATAGGTAGCATTGTATTTATTTTACCAGAAAAAGTCATTTTTCAGATTGGTTTGTGAGTTCCATTTCCATGGTAACAAAAATCAAACGTATCATTGCTGGAGACATCATAATTCAAAACCAGTCAAAAACATTATGGGAACGGGACTGACATGAGATTGATTAAAAAATTCCGTAACTGAGTAAAATGGATAGTATTTTAATCGAAAAGGTCATTTTTGTGATTTCGTTTCCATGGTAACGAAAATCAAACATATTATTGCTAGAGACCTCAAAACCTGTCAAAATGGAAGTGTGCGACTGACATCAGAGTTAGCTACTAATAGCCACCATATGATATGTACCTTTGCCATACGGCCAAAAACTTGACATTCTCCTTTTTTTTTTTTTTTTTTTTTTTGCATCGCACGAATAACAAGATTGACAGACCTAACCCCAATTGTTTGATCTGTATCCTGCCTACAATGTATTCCTACTAAGTGATATTACGGCCTTGGTCTTTGACCTCTGACCTTGAAGAACAAAAGGCATCCTCCTTAAAGTAACAAAAGTTAGATACTAGTAGCCAACTGCTACAAGCTGTAAAGGTTATAATTACCGATATCCAGCAACATGATTGAGGTTACTGGTTACCTATTTGGTTTATTTAAATGGCGAGGGGTCATATGCTTTGAAATTCCAAACTTCATGCTCAATTTTCACAGTTATTTAACCATTGCAATGTAAAATATGAATAAACTTTTCAGTTGAGTAAAATGTAAAATATGAATAAACTTTCCTCTGAAAATCATACGGATTGATTTTAGACCTTCACACATCTGATGTGCCACCTAGTTTCAGATATCTCGCTGAACGAAATCCGTATTAGTATTTTACATTGCAAAGGTGAAACACTGGGAAAACTGAGCATGAAGTTTGGAATGTCAAAGCATATGACTCCTCGCCATTTAAATAAACCTGATAAATACCCGGTAACCTTTATCTTATAGCTGGATATCGGTAATTATAACCTTTACACTTTGTAGTAGCTGGCTATTAGTAGCTAACTTTTTACTTTAAGTAGCTGGCTGTTAGTAAGTGGATATTAGTAGTGAACTTTTCTTGGTTCAACTAGCTGGCTACTAGTGGCTAACTTTTCCCTTTTTAGTTACTAGGCTAGTAGTTAACTTTTCCCATTTTTAAGTACCCAGTTACTAGTAGCGGGTTACTAGTAGCTAACTTTACCAATCTCACAGCACCAGCACCATGCGGCAGTCTGAACATCAGTCGTGCTTCATTATCACCTTTTTAGAAAAAAAAAACCTTTGATGAGTTACCCGGGCAGTGTATATTTATAATACATTGGCGTGCTCATCTTGTAATATGAAATGCAAATTCACAGTTTGGTACTAGCTATGTGAACATTATACCTGCATGTTCTAGCAATCAGGTTTGGAAACCATAGACAAAGAACAAACATTAGTATAGCTGCAGATGTGTAGCTCTCTGAAAAAAAATTGAGATGAATAGTTTTTTAGAGAATTACAGATCTGCAGCTAACTTTAAAATGGAACATTTCTATATAAAGGGTGTTAAGAAAGTTCGTTCCGTTTGTAAATTTGAAAAACTAAATAGAAAAACGACATGTTTTTGTTTCAAATTTTTACTGGTAACTCTATAGACTTTTTTTTCATTATATCAGCAGTTATCCTTCCCTATGTGCACTCTCTTGTGTTACTATAGTGTGATGTAAACAAAGTGTCGATTACGTCATGAAATAAATATGCCGAGTTCAGTGAAAAAGCAGACGTCCTGTACAAGTGTTGATACAATTAATGAACGAGCTCAAGCTTTGGCTTTATTAGATGCAGGATTAAGTGCGAAGGATGTGGCTAAGCAGCTATGTAAAAGTGAGCGATGGGTAACAAAGTGGAGGCGAAGGCGAGAACAAAATAAACAACTATCCGATCAACCGAGATCCGGCCGGCCTTCGAAGATAGTGGGGGTAGTGAAGAGAAAAGTGGAAAACATAAAATACAAACGAGGAAAATCAACAAGGAAATGCAGCAAGGAACTTAAGAACCCAGGCTTTAATGTGAGTCATGTAACTGTTTTTAATTATTTGCGAAAAGTTAAAAAATGGAAGGCATTTAAAAGATCGAGAAATCAACTATTGACGAAAACACAGAGACAAAAGAGATTGAAATTTGCTCGTGGTCACAAGCATTTGACGGCTGAAGACTGGGAAAACTACATCTTTAGTGATGAATCTACGAAATATTTGTTTCATGTTCCGAACCGACAGGACGATGTTGTATGGGGGTCCCAGTCAGATGAGGTTCCAGATGTAAGCTGCGTCAAGTCGAGCGCTAAAGTCATGGTATGGGGTGCGATGGGAGTACAGGGATTATCCAAACTTCACATTGTTCCAGCCGGCAAAACTATTAATGCTGATTATTATGTGAACAATATCCTTCAAAAAGAACTAAAACCTGCTCTAAATCGACAGAAAAATAGTGGTAGGATCGACGAAGTTACTTCAATATGATCCAGGACACGCCACATTTGTTCAAGATGGAGCGACCCCTCACACTGCCCTGCTAACACAGAATTGGTGTGAAAATAATCTACCAAACTTTATTACCAAAGTAGAATGGCCAGGCAATTCCTCAGACCTAAATTGCATCGAAAATCTATGGAGTATTCTGGACAGCGAGGCCTACAAGGATCCGCGCCCAACGACAATGTGCCAATTACGACGCCGACTTCACCGTGCATGGCGGGAGATACCTCAGAAACATTTGATTTCTTTGATTCATTCAATGCCAAATAGAATTTAAAATGTATTGAAAAACAAAGGTGGACTGTCTGGTTATTAAAAACATATTAACTTGTTTTTGAGTTGTTTATAAATAAATTTAGGCATGCTGTAAATCATGGAACGAACTTTCTTAACACCCTTTAGTATATGTTCAATCTTTAAAGCCTCCCATGCATAATTTATTGAAATATCGAGCGGTCCTTGAAATAACATTTCGTAGACGATTGATATTGCAAGGAACTTTTTTATGTTTTGAATTACATGAAATTGAAATTTCCGACTGAGATAATTCTCAGTTTACAGTCGCCAAGCCTTAACGAATCATAATTATGCAGACAATTTTATACCCAAACGTCCATCGGGCTTGATATAATATAGTAGTTCTAGTTGCAAAAGATTACAGAGACTTAAATCTTGGGGATTTTGACATACAAAATGAATAAATAATATTATGTAAAGGTTGAAACATCCCCATAAGGAATTCATTGTTATTGACCGTTATCCTTCACGAAGGAAAAATTATCGTGTTGTCTGTTCTTTGTTTCTAAATCACCCTAAAATACACCATCAAGCAGATTTTTTTTTTGTTTTTTGTTTGGTAAACTGACCCACATTGAAGGACAACTTGATGTCCTTGGGATCCAAGTATTGTGTATTAAAAGGGTTAATTGAAGAGAGGTTCAAGTTTAGTACGTGTAAAACGAAATGTAACACCCTGAACAATAGTAAATAAAATTTAGAGGTTCATTTAACGTTTTCCCCAGCTATGTTGGGTTGAAAAGGGCAAAACTTTAAATAAATGGGATTGAAAGTGTTAATTTCGAAGCAGTTAGACAAATTTTTAAAGCCTTCTGAAGAATAAATCCCACTGACCAAGATTGTTTGTTCAAGGGGTAAGACTGAGAGTGAACTTTGTTGAGACAGTAATAGTAAAAATCCCTGAGGCAGTGACACTTTCTAGTGACGTCAATTATAATGTCAAGCGCATTAGTGATAGTATCATTGATCATTTTTGTGTTTGCTTTGAAGGCACGTACGGAATCAGGAGGAAGATCCGGATCTTTTCACGTAATTTTGTCTTCGAAAACAAAAATTCCAGCACAACTCATCGAACTTCATCTCGGCCTTCAGATTTCAAATCATATCATCATTGTATTGTTCCGCATTCTTTCACGTAATTTTTTTTATTCCAAACAGTAATTCATTCAAATCTAGTTTGTTTAATAGTAAATATAATTTAACGTCCTATCGGACTCACAGTGGGTGTGGCCGGTCAACAGGGGATGCTTACTCCTCTTGGACGCCTAATCCCACCTCTGATGCGTCTAGGGGCCCGTGTTAGCCCGACCCTTCATTTGTATGTTTATTAGTAAAAATTTTCGTTTGTCGTGAGGAAGGGACTAGTCATCCCTAAGATTTATCTAATTGTTCGAATCGTTAGTAATATTGGTGCTTTATGTAATTTCATCTGCTGATTTTACGGGTTTATTGCTTTAGATCAAGTCTAACTAAATGAAATTATATATAATCAATCACAGATATGTTATTTTATTTATTCTTTTATTTTTCACTATTTTTACATCAGTTATTGCTTGTATTGCTTAAAACTGTAGAAGTGAATTCCTATGACAACAATTCTGATGATTTCGACCCCTTTGGATTCTATTCGGACCTCCTCGATTCCAGAATTACATATATACTGCATATATATATATATATATATATATATATATATATATATATATATATTGCACAGTCTACACGATACAATGATATATCGCTCCGCGTTTAATTTCGCACAATCGAACTGATAAACGATTTGACACCGTTTTAAATTCACCCAGTCATTTACGTGTATGTTAATTCAGACTGTGATAATGTGAGTAAATTCAGATTGACTCCATTTTAACTTCCTGACTTTGGAGTAGGGTGAACTGAGAGAGAGAGAGAGAGAGAGAGAGAGAGAGAGAGAGAGAGAGAGAGATTTCACTTCACAAACTACGTGAATACTACTGCAATCGAGCTTAAAATGTTGTAGTAGTTTAAAATCGATAAATGATGTCAGTTCCACTGTAATCATTGTTTTATCCTTTCTGGTGTGAAACAGCTCACGCACTTTATTTTCGAGTCAGAGAGAAAATAATTACCTTCAAGATGAACCACAAACGGAATTTTAGTTCGAAAAATGAAGGCTGGCCTATACTGAACGGCAATTGATGATTTTTTTCTCAAGCATCACGATTTAAGAGGGTTGAGTGAGGAGATTTTCTGTAGAGGATATCTTACGGAGATTTTAGCAATTGTTGCATGGTTTGATGGTCAATTTGCATTCTTTCGATACCTCCATAATTTTACCGAGCGAAGTGGCCATAAAGCGCATTGATTTCCACTTGGACATTTCATATCGAGTTGGTGTCTGCTGCGCTCAAGTTAAACGTCAGCTACATGTATGTGTGTGTGTGTGTGTGTGTGTATATATATATATATATATATATATATATATATATATATATATATATATTGACAAACTAATACAACATTCAACATCAATATATCTTCTCAATATACATTTATTGGGATAGGTGAATATATATTATCTTTTTGTACCTGCAATGATAAATCAATCACTTTTTTTCGTATCTCTGTTGTCGTCTTCTTGTCAACAACGAAAGCTCAGGGTAATCCACAAAGTCTAAACCACTAATATTGTATGTAAATTATCGTGCAGAATATTAAATTGCAGTTGAATACAAGAGAGAGAGAGAGAGAGAGAGAGAGATGGAAGTCAAGCTTGTTAAAACTTACAAATTTAAATCAAAGGTCATACTTTCTGAAAGATTGGCAAGTAAAGTTTGCGAAAATCAGTTATCGCACTCTTAATAAAATGAAAAGTTACACTCTTTATAAGGATAGGTAGGGGAATTTAGGTTAGGTATAATGAAGTGTCATACCTACTCTTTACCAGGGGAGATATAAAAGGTTAAATTTCGTAATATGAAGGACGAGACCTTTTTATTTATCCGCGACCCCTTTTGTAAAATAGACCCCAGGAGCCTGAAACACTGGGACCATGACTTTATAAAGAAGTCTCCATTCTCTGTTACAAGTTCAGGAATAAAGATTTATATTCAAAGGATCAAAAGACACGATTTGACTCAAAATCTTCTATTCCATTTTTAATGTTTACAATGCTTACCAAGGTATTTTCGATGATCAGAAAAAAATTGAATGTTAGTAGACGAGTTTCACAACTCTGTTACGTAAACAAGGCTCGTGTCATGTTTTTGTTTACATCGGTTAAATACACAAGCGTTTTTCAATGTACAAGTTAATTCTGCACACAATTAATAATTTTCTAGTGTTTATCACATCTCATATTGTTTTAAACATGCTATTTTCTATTAAAGGCAATCTATATGTAAACAAAACATGACACGAGCCTTGTTTACATAACAAAGAATTGTGTGTTGTATCTCACTTGTAACTCAACAACTGACATTCAAATTTTGGTTGACCATTAGAAATTCCTTAGTTAAGCATTGTAAACATTAAAAATGGGAAAATGAAATTTGAATTTTTTTTTTTTAAGCTCAGATCCCGTGCCTCTTTGAGAGTTAATAAATTTTCTCTTTTGACCAATTCAGCCCCACCAGGAGGCCTAAATCCATGATTTAAATAAAATGGTAAAAATCTCAATGCTTGTTATAATTATGCACTCAGGAGTAATTTTTAAGATTTAAAAATTCTCTGCATAATCTACTTAGACTCACCCTGAGGCCTGTAACTTTGACCCCAAAACCATGAATATAACAAATTTGGTAGAGGCTTCTTTGCTCAATACTAATTATGTGCTGTCTGTCTATGTTTTTTAAAGATTGCTTTAGTATTCTCATGCAAAATAGTTGTGAGGAGATAGTTGAACAAGCAGGTCTATGGAGTGCCAAATTAACATAAACTCAAATAATTGAAGATATCGTAAATTCTGAAATATTGCGCGAATTAATTGAACTGTTGACAGCATTAATTATTCTGCTGAATTAATGCACGCTATAAATGAAGTGTTGCTCTCTTCAAATGAATTGATATCAACAACTGAATTGATACGCACTAATATTCAATTAAAGGGAGCAATAATTCAATTACTGCATGCATAAATTCAATCAATGCGCTCAATAACTGAATTATTGTTCTCTTCACTTGAATTGTAACGAGCATCAATTCAATTAATACGCGCAATAATTGAATTTTTGCTCTCTTCAGTTGAATTAAAATGATATCATTTGATACGTGTGACAATTTATATTAGAGAGAGCAAATATATTACTAGAGATATTTTCAATATCGACATACCCACGATTGAATTAATGATCTATTTAATTGAATTGTAACTTTCTTTAAAAGAATTGATGCGCTGATTAATTCCTTATTCATAAACGTTGTGAATAATTAAAAATATCTTCAGTTGAATTACAGAGATCATCAGATCATTTATACCGAGCTCTAATTTTAAATTTTGCTAGCAATAAATCCACCACATTGATGCGCGTATCAACTGAATTAATGCGATCATCAAATCAGTTGTACCGTGAGGACCCGGGTTAGAATAGGTCCTCAGTACCTTGCTTGTCGTAAGTGGCAATTAAATGGGGCGGCCCTTCGGATGAGACCGCAAAAAACCGAGGTCCCGTGTTATAGCAGGTGTGGCACGATAAAGACCCCTCCCTGTTCAAAGGCCCTGAGCGACGAGCACAGACCAAAATTTGCAGTCCTTCACCAGCAATGGTGGCGTCTCTATATGAGTGAAAAATTCTCGAGCAGGACGTTAAACAATATATAATCAATTTAATCAGTTATTGCTCTCATCAGCTGCATTGATTGCAGCGTATGCATAAACGTCGATATGATCCATACTAGACATCATTTAGGTCTTCCCCAGCCTAGTACATGTGAAATATCAACAAAATTGGTCTAGGCTACAGATGATATATTTAATGTATTTAGTTTTGTCACTAATGTATGTCATGGTGCTCATTGAAAGTAATATACAGTACTTCAAATGTAAATGATATGTAAAATTGTGATATGAGCAATAATTTGCCAAAAGTACATCAAAGATTTGATGTGCCTAGAAACAATATGGTAGAGTAGTTTTTTTTTTAGCTGATAGTATTTGGGTTGTTTGAGTGACTCACGCTCCTCTCCCTTTTCACCTGTAGCTCTCTGCGTGGAAATTTTCTCGTTTCTCATAAATACATGATGCAGTTCTGCCAATCGCTATGCTTCCGAGCACAGGTTAGTCTGAGACCAAATTACTATTGACCAATCAGAACGCTTGGTTTTCAACTTCTTTGTTAAACTAAACAAAACAGAATATGTATGTATACATATGTATATGTCGATTTCGACTGTGAGCAGTTAACAAATGAACAAACAGATGTGTTGGGGTATATGATTTCTTATCAAAGGTAGTTTCATTGAGTTAAACACAAGTTTCATGGTCGTAGCCATTACTGAGTTTAACGTGGCGCGGCGATGCTGTTATAGGTTATGTGTGAAGTCTACTAGTCAACGAATTACATCATTCTTGTCATACATATTTATGAAAAACGAGAAATTTTTCACGCAGAGACCCACGTACGAAAAGGGAGAGGAGTGTACACTTCAGCCGTGGCTTGCATCAATGGCGACTTAAAAAGATAAAATGCTAGAACAATTACATTAGTGTGAATGTATGACATTGGTATCATGTTGAAATTGGCAGGTTTTCTGCACTCATTAAATCGTGGTTCGCAAAGACTTGTCGATTTCAAATTCCATGACTTTCTCCAAGACTTTTCATTTGATCTCCATACCCAATTTTAAACAGAGTTAATAAATGAATTCACTTAGACTGTGGTGCATAAAGATATCATTAACTCCCTCCAAAAAATGTGTATGTATTTGCAAATTATAATTTATTTAACAATTTCTGTCATGCACCTCATTTCATTTTACATACTCTCAAAAATCAAAGTGAAATCAAAGAATTTCCATGACCTGTACGAACCATATAGATATACTTGCATTCCCAATGTTTTTGCCTTTGATATCACTACAAATTGTAATGATAGCCAGTTCCTCACGAATACTCTGCATTTCTAACTGGGGATTCCGTCAGAAATGAAAGTAGAATGTAAATGTAAGAAATATCTTTCAAAATGCATGAGGCCATGGATATTTACGTCAGTATACTCAATGAAGCGCATTAACTTTATGAAAAGTATGCTAGTATGAAGCGTTGCTAATCATACCCTCATGTATTTCAAAATGAGATGTACATATCATATTAACGTTTTACTTTCATTTCTGCCAGAATATTCCCAGCTGTTGAAATAGTCGTATATATTTATCAAGATTAATACGAACATTTTTTACATTCATGAGGAAACGGCTATCATTTTTATTGGTAAAGATATAGAAGGTAAAAACATTGGAATTGTAAATAAGGTTATGCATTGCGCCCCTTTATAACGACACACTTACGAAGCGCTCTATGAAAGGTATGCCGACATGAAACGTTGCAGTTCAAACACTTGTGCAATTTCCGAATTCTAAAGAATATAAGCAGATTTCCTTACAAGTGTTGTTAGAGCCTTTTCATTTATGGTAACCTGTTTATCACATTTTATTAAATTGTGAAAGTCCATTCACGATATATTCCTAAAAGAAAGTGAACAACGTGATTTGAAAAATAAACTTTATTATCACATTTAAAACAATTGATCAAAGATTAGAAATGAAAATAATGTATTTGCTGCCAGCACTGGGACTGAATTAATAGATGATTGTTTCCCCTTTGAGATCGACCAAAATTCACGCTCGCACCTTTTTCCAGATATGATATTTTTATAATCATTTCTGAGTGCGAATCATTTACTCGGTTGGTTTGTCCAAGAAAACTTAAATTTTGGTATAAGCTTAACAGATATAATCAAGGACAGATTATATAGTCATTCCGATATTGTATATTTAGGAGGATGTTTAAACACTTTACCACCCACCTAACATAAGTCAAAATGGTGAGATACCAAAGAGGAAACAGTCTTTTAATGTTAGCCCTGTTGTGAAAGACGCACGAGTTTGATATTTTTATACTGCTATCTGCAGTGACAATGCACGATAAATAAAACATGAATTCCATTTTTCCAAAGGGAAAAAAATATAAAACAAACAACAACAAACAAACAGACAAAACTTGATACATTGACATCTCAGAGAAACCATTTTTTGATGCCGAACATATTGTGTTTACTCGGGTTGATACACTCGTGATTGCTCATCACGACATACACTGCGCTTCCTTTTGACAAGTAAAACGTGGCGGGTCCCAGCTGCTTTCCAAACATATGCTTTGGTCCAAGAATAAATTTTTCTTCGACTAAGGTTCTAACATTGCCGTTCTGATCCATTACATTAACTGCCAGCCGTATTAACAACTCCTTCGATGGCGGCATGTCCAGCGTGTAGGTATCCATCTGAATTCTGGTCTGCACGTCATAGTAACCACTAGACGGCAAAATAAGGTAGCTTTCATCCAAAAAGTCAATCCCGCCATGAACATACGAATTCTTTTCAGTCTGCGTCCAGCTTAGAATTCCTGCAAGACAACGCAATACTTATGTCTTTAGAGAAATGGACAGATAAAGACAATAAAACCGTGTGTGACAATAGAACAAGTGACAGGTACAGAAAATAGACCAAGGATAGTACCCTTTAAAAAGTATATATGATCTTCGCTAATTATGGTAGTCAATCAAATTTCGATCAGATGTGGCGATGAAGCAGAATTTCATATAATTACAGGGAGAAAACAATTACCGTGTTTGGACTTTGATTGCTTGTACTGCAAGAAGGCAATTGGACGGTGTTGCAGTCGACCATCTACAATGATAATAATAAAATAATAGTAAAGATGATAATAATAAAGGTGATAATAATAATAGTATCCGAGGACAAACAGTGACAGTACAAATACTTACGTTTGACATTGTTTTCCACCACGTTTGTTGGATAAGCCAAATTCTGCAGATAACATCAATAATACATCATTAGCACATTCATTTTTTGCATAATAACAGAGATGGTCTTTTTGTTTTATTTCACATTGCAAACAAAGAAAATGTTAAAACAAACCTGCAATATGGTTAAAGAATACAGAGTTATGCAAGTAAAGAGTTTTTTATAGGAAAACATATTGACGTTTATTAAATTACTTATATGGATAAAACAGAAATTGGCCTTATATAGAGCCGAGGAGATATTTTCTGTATTTTCCTTAATTACTAAATATACACTTTGAGTGTGTCGTATATTTTTAGTTCTTACCTTTACTATTGCGAAATATTCGAAACGTTCCACCAGAATTCGAAATAAACATGCCTTGGCTTGCTAATCCGCATCCTATTTCTTCAATTGTCGTGTAGGCCACCTAGAATTCCCCGATAGAATCATACATAAATATAATGCCTCTAACAGAATGAAATCACCCACAGAGATAGATAACATCATGCAATAAATGTTTTAGATCAGTGTATCTATTAAATATGGAATAAGAAAGAAAATAAAAAATAGTCAGTGATCAAACTAACAATAAAAATTCATGATGTAAAAGTAAAGGAAGACGGTGATTTCGGGTGTAAACCATCAGAGGGCAAAATATGATGCGCGTTTGGATAACTTCTTAATTTTGTCTGTACCGATTTTAATGATGTAATTTTTTTTGTACAGGACAATTAAATACATGTACAAATGAAAGTCCAAATTTGATAAAGGACACGTTATTTTGCTGACACCACGATATACAGCAATTGTGTGTGGGTGTTTTGCGGTTTCGTCAAGTATTTAAACTACGCTATGAATGTATATCAAAGGTCGATGCCCTTCACAGGTTAGAAGCTATATAGAATACCTATCGAAGGCAGCAATAGGTATGACAAATAGATATTACGCCCCCGAGATCGAAGATCTGGAGCAGATATTTTTCCATCTGTCCTTCCCTCTGCTCGCAACTTTTACATAAGAGAGATTACATATTTGATTAACAGGTCAAGGTCAAAGCTATTTCTCAGCAAGCACGTCGGTGGGTTGGTTTTGAAAATCATAATGACATTAAATTTAAGGTGGGTTTACCCTGAGTTAAATTAATCCGGATTATCTTAACACTGATATATTTAAGACACAATATCTAACTCGCAACGCGGTCACATCATAGTTCAGTTGGATTTATGATCTGAAGTAAGTAAACTCAAAACAATTTGAAGAAACAGCTAAAGATATCTGTAAATATTTCAATGTCGCATCTGAATAATTTAGTTTAAATTTAGCCTTGGCAGGCTTTGCAGTAACTCCTGTCCCTACCATATTCAAAACTCTATCACGGGGACCCATTTTCTTTATTAAACCTTTTTTCATTGCACCCTGTAAAAAGTTGAACCAACAATTTCTTTATTTTTCAAAACTTCTTAATTTATCACGAATTAAGCAGGGAAAAATATGTCCGTACCTGTAATTCCAAAGGCAGCACTTTATTTTCATAAGATCAGTGGCGGATCTAGGGGAGGGGATAACCCCCTCTTTAATTGAACATTGTTCGTCATTTTGGAGTCTTCAACTCTTCTTTATCTTGATAACCCATGACAGCCTTAACTGGCTTATTTCCAATGTCGTCCTTATGCTATTTGCAAAACCTGAAATTTTAAGATCTTCTAAATCAGCATATTTACAACATTATAATTCAAACAAGTCACATCTCTCTCTCTCTCTCTCTCTCTCTCTCTCTCTCTCTCTCTCTCTCTCTCTCCTCTTTTGGGGGGGGGGGGCGATATCATATATATATGTTGTGTATGTCATTTTATATAACGCTGTCTTTTATTTAATCTCTCATTTACCTGTCTGTGAATATGTTTTATACAGGACCACAATGTAAACTAGTCATTTGAAACTAACTGTGCTATCCTGTCTAAAGAATATTTTTATCATTATGTATATGATAAACATGATAAACAAGTAATGGTATAAACATTCACTATCAGCTGTAGATCTGATAATTGACAAGTGCTCTTTTTACTTCCTTTTTAAACTGAAACTTGTTATTGATGGACTTAGTTGTGGTGAATTACTTTTTACATGTCTGTTTTGATTTAGAGAATGCTTTTAAGAAATGCTGACATAATTTTCTATACTTTCATATGTAATACTTATCCTATTTAGAGGAGCTCTTAATAAACAATGAAATTGTGAGCTTTTCCAACAACCTCATGTGGCTGAATTTCGAATGTTGTAAATTAATGTGTTTTTGACATTTCTTTCAGTTTCACAATAAAAGATCTTGGACACGATTTGAGCTGAAAATTTTCTAATTTTATTCTTAATGTTTACAATGCTTAATAAGGTATTTCTGATGATCAGCAAAAAATTGAATGTCAGTCGTCGAGTTATTAGAAAGATAATTTGTTGGGTAAACAAGGTTTTGTGTCATGTTTTTGTTTACACAGGTTAAGTATATACTAGTAACAGTTTCGTTTAAAGCAGACTTTTCAATTTAAAAGTAAATTCTGAACATAGCGAAACAGTTTCACATCTCATTTTGTTTTAAACCTGATATTCTTTATTTAGCAATCTATATGCAAGCAAAAAAAAAAAAAAAACATGCCACGGGCCTTGTAAAATTACAAAGACTTGCGAGTGTCGTATTTCACTTGTAACTCTACAACTGGCAATTTTTTTGCTGACCATTAGAAATACCTTATAAGCACTGTAAACATTAAAATGGAAAAATAAAATTTTCAGCTCTAATCCTGTTCTTGTCCCTTTATTAAATCTTTGTGAAACTGAAAGAAACGTCAATTGATTTAATTTCGATAATACACGCCCTCACTCTCATTATAAGAAATATTTAGAAATGAAAAACGTGCATCAGAAATTATAACTACTAAAATTGGAATAGTATAAAACGCATAGATTTCCTGTGAAATAATAGTTTAAAATTAATCGTGTGTGTCAGATATAAGATGTCAGAAATACTGTTGATCTGTTAGGAGTCACGACTTTCAGCGTTATAGGAATGTTATAAATACACTTTCTGTACTGGAATTCATCGATATTAAATTTGTTACAATATCGACCACACCATGTCTATATCAATTAAAAGGCATTGATTTTTAAATTGAAGTATGGGATATATCGACCTGATATATATAAAACTTAGGATATATATCAATATACTAAAGTCATGTTTGGACCGATCTAGTTCCTTCTTGGAATAAAATGGTAATGTTCCATAGAATAAGAAATAGCTTCATTTTTAAAGCAAAATAGTTCATGATTCTGAAGTCTTGATATTTATTCTGAAAATTAAAAGACTTGTTTTCATTCATCCCTTTTTAAAATGCATTGAATCAACAAGTACTGAAAATTTAATCAATAATCCAAACATCATTCTAAGTTCAAATTGTAACGGCAAATAGTTTTTGTTGTTGTTGGGGTGCGTGTGTGTGTATGGTTTTTTTTTACTTGTTTGTTTGTTTGTTTTATAGTGTCTTTAACCCTGAATCAGGTTACATGGATCTATATTTCAGATTGAGCACGGTACAAAAGAGAAGTTTGCGAAAATCCCATATTAAGCAAAATTATGTTATACATTGTATATCATTACTGAAATACAGTTATGGAATCTAAATATATCTGCGAGTCCCTGTTATCTAAGATAGCTATCCCCCCCCCTTCCCCGTTTGAAAACATAGCTGAAAAATGTATAAAGTGAAAAATGGCAAGTGTGCTATTATCTTGCGTCATGAATTTTGAACTCTATTTAATACGTCTAGAATTGTAAACTCACACATACACACACCTATATATATATATATATATATATATATATATATATATATATATCTGTGTGTTTGTGTATGTATGTATGTATGTATGTATAATAAAAAAACCCACGAAGATGTTTAGTAAAGCTTTAGCGCTTTCGTTTCAAATCTTCAGAAGCGCTTTCGTTTCAAATCTTCAGAAGCTTCTGAAGATTTGAAACGAAAGCGCTAAAGCTTTACTAAACGTCTTCGTGTTTCTTATTTATCTTTTTATCTATACGTTTACCGATCGTTGTGAAAAGTATTTACTATCTATCTATCGTATTTTTCTGTCCATTTATATCATATTTCATAACTTTGTTTACTATCATATCATATTTATCCAATGTAATAAACTGAATGTTCGTCACAAACTTTTGTAAATGTAACTGAAGTTTTAAATTTTCTGTTCGGAAATGTACAATGATCTATTTCGGTTTTTGTTTGTCCTTCTTAGTTCCTATTAACCACTCCTCCTTTTTTCTTTCCATTTCTTTGTTTTGTTAGCTTATTCTGCATATTACTGCGTACTCCTAATTCTATCATTGTACTTTGAATGATATATAGTCATTTCACTTCAAATTTATTGTTATTGAGATATCATTATCAATTATCACATATACTGTACCTTCTCATATACATCTTTATGTGGACTTTGCCTTGCACCTTAAAGGATAAGGCTTATGTAGGCACTGCCTAATCCCTATTAAGTTACACATCATAAAATGCTGTTGAAATTAAATGTACACAGTTCAAGTGTAGAACATTTTAAGTTTTAGAGACTACATATACGTTTCCCTGAGGATCCGGGTTAGAATATGTCCTAAGTACCCCTTGCTTGTCGTAAGAGGGGACTAAATGAGGCTACAAAAATGAGGCCTCTTGTCACAGCATGTCTGGCAGGATAAAGATCCCCCTGTTCAAAGTCCGTAAGCGCCGAGCATAGGTTTACATTTTGCAGCCCTTCACCGGCAATGGTCACCTCTCCATATGAGTGAAAGATAATTCTCACCTTTTGAGCCAAATTACAAACACAGGGGGGCTGACTCTATTTTGATATAGTAAAAAATTATAACAGCCCTTGGTTTAATGGCATAAAATTGTGAATTATCTTATATATGACAGAATATACAGCACTGCAATAATTTAGCCCTCTCCGACCTTTTTTTTTGGGGGGGGTGGGGTGGTGACAACTCTTAGTATCTCTGTAATGATGCAGATGCGGGAGTGATTCACTCTCACAACGTTCTCGATTATTATAAACATTTGCTGGTTTTCTAAACTTAAACAAAAACTGTATTATATGTTCCTTAGTCAATATATAAATTTACAAACTACAGCTTAAGATTTGTGAGATTCTATTCTACCGTTCTTAACAATTTCGATATATTCCGATTTGTACGCCATGTTTGATGTACTGAAGCTGAACTTCCGGTTGTCAAGTTATTTGCATATGTCCGTAAGAGGTAAGTTTACATCAATGTACGAGTACGGAAGAGAACGCAATTTCGTCGGTATAGGTAAAGTTTGTATCTTATATCAAGTTAAAAACAAGAACAAAAGAATGTATTTTTTTCTGCCTTTTGATTTTCTATCTTTGTCGGAATGGCTAAGTCCATGTTTTGCGCTGACTGTCAATATCCTTTGGCTTGGTGGAGCAGGGGAAGAATATTGCATGCTGTATATGATATCTAAAACACCTTTATTAGACATCTTCAAGCACAAAGTTGGAATTCTTTTTATTATAAACAACATTAAAGACAAATACAAGGAGCTTATTACGCGTTATTCATAAAATTATTTTGCACCATTACGGAGATCTTATGAAATAGTAGTCCTCTCCCGAAAACATCAGAATATAAAAAAGAAATCGGAGAGGGTACATTAGTGCGGCTAAATGAACAGCCACTGAATGTGTCACTTGGATTAAAAATGAAGTTTTTCACACTTAGTATGATGAATTCAAACAAAGCTGTTTGACTTTATAAATTGACCTAAACTTCGACAAATGATAACAATCTTGATTACAAAATACATACACAATTACTAATCATTGGATGAGGGGGGTTACAGGAGATCCACTCCTTTCATTTAAGAAAAAAGGGAAATAGAGAGAATAACTGACGTCCATCGTATTATAAATTGAGTGTCAGTCGTTATATTGATTCTCTCTCTCTCTCTCTCTCTCTCTCTCTATATATATATATATATATATATATATACTGGACAAAAAAAGTTAAGGATCATAATTTTGACCTCAAAAATTTTTATTAACCAAATAATTATTTTGACAAATTTTAACATGTATAGTTTCTCCAATGTGTCCTTAACACAACAGATTTACCTGGTTTCATATTGACGTCATAAGTGCACGATTTTTTCGCCCAAACACAAGCAAGGGGTCAAAATCAAAGTGTGCCAACGTGTATATTGAAATTGAAAATTTGTGATGTTCATTTTATTGTGGGTATTTATTGCTCTAATCGACTCTTAGGTGAACAATTATTGACATTAAAAGCCATGAGGCGCCATTTAACTGCTCTGGAAGCTGGTCAGGCAGTAGGTATGCTTCAAGCTGGCCAAGTCCAGAGAACTGTCTCTAGACATTTTAATGTGTCCCAAAGTGTGATTTCAAGGTTGTGGAATCGTTTTAGGCAGACAGGTAATGTTTCTGAGAGACCGAGATCAGGTCGTCCAAGGTCCACAAACGCTCGCCAGGATCGCTATATGTCACTTATGGCTCGTAGACACAGGTTTCAGAGTGCTGTCCAACTCAATACTGACTTTCATGCAGCAAGTGGGGTGCGCATAACACCACAAACTCTCAGACAGAGACTTCATGCTGCTAACCTTCGGGCTCATCGACCTGCTGTTCGTCCCATTTTGAGGAGAAGACATCGTGTAGCACGACTCAATTGGGCTCAAAATCACATAAACTGGCAACTGCGTCATTGGACGCCTGTTCTTTTCTCAGACGAGTCACGGTTCTGCATGGACTTTCATGACGGTCGTAGGCGTGTATGGCGCATACGTGGAGAGCGGTACGCTGATTGCTGTGTAGCAGAGCATGATCGTTTTGGAGATGGCTCTGTGATGATTTGGGCCGGAATCAGTATTGGTGGATGTACTGACTTGCACGTAATTAATGGTAATCTTACCGGTGCAATTTACAGGGACGAGATACTGCATCCAATTGTGAGACCTTATGCGGGAGCTATAGGCAACGACTTTGTGTTAATGGATGATAATGCTCGTTCCCACAGAGCACGTATAGTGACAGACTACCTTGCTACAGAGACAATTGAACGTATGGATTGGCCGAATTGTTCTCCGGATTTAAATCCAATAGAACATGCCTGGGACATGTTGCAGCAAGCTATTTCCAGACGCCCTGTACTTCCGAGAAACCGCCAGGAGCTTACGTTAGCTTTACAGCAGGAATGGGCAAGGTTGCCACAAATTGCGTTCCGCAGGCTCATCAGAAGTATGCAGAGGCGTTGTCGTGCCGTTATACAGGCTCAGGGTGGACATACACCCTATTGATATTGCCTTTATAAAGATTCAATCATTTGTAATGAAATTTGTTATTGTTGCTCATACCGATTTTCAAACTGTTTTGGGGGGTTACCTGACAATGGTTGCTCTGGCTGCTTAACGTATTGATGAATTTGTAAAAACAGGTTTAAAATGTATTGTTCGATTGTCGTTGAACATTTAAGTATATTTTTAACATAATTTATTTGGTTTTGTTATGAATAAAATAATTCTGAAATCATGATCCTTAACTTTTTTTGTCCAGTATATATATACTCTGCAAAAAAAGAAACGCATAATGGATTTTTTAAGATTTTAGTAGATGTATTTTGGATTATGATTTTACAATAAAAAATGTAGATATTCACTAGAATTGTTTCAATTGAAAAAAATTACAGTCCAAACCTTAGATATTGGTGAAAAAAAGTCAGATCATCACAGTTAAGAACACTTCCTGTCACGTTTAAGTTAGTACCGTGTATGACCACCTCGAGCTGCCAACACAGTTCTGCATCTCCTTGGCATAGAGTCAATCAATGTTCTTACGTTATTGCGTGGAATTGTTCGCCATTCCTGTTGTAACATTTGACGGAGCTGATCGAGGGTCTGAGGCGGAGGTTGGCGCAGGCGCACACGTTTATCCAGTTGGTCCCATAAGTGTTCAATCGGATTCAAATCCGGTGATTTGGAAGGCCATGGTAGCACATTAATGTTGTTCTGCTGAAGGTAGTCAATTGTTAAGCGGGCTGTGTGAGGCCTAGCATTGTCCTGTTGGAATAACTCCCTCTGTCGGTCAATTACGCGCATAAGGTGAGGTTGGAGAATTTCGTCTCTGTACCTTTGAGCCATTAAATTGCCCGGGACATGTACCAGTTCTGTTTTACGGTCATTAGAGATCGCCGCCCACATCATGACGCTACCTCCACCGAAGCTATCCACTTCTTGGACACACGAGGAAGAGAAACGTTCATTCCTGCGCCAGTATACACGGATTCTTCCATCACGTTTCTGTAGCAGAAAACGGGACTCATCGCTGAACCAGATTCTACGCCAGATGCGGAATGTCCAGCCCCTCAATCTGTTGCACCATCGGACTCTTTCTCGTCTGTGTAACGGTGTCAAAACTGCTCCAAAATACGGTCTTCTGGGTCTAATGCCATATTGTCGAAGTCGGTTGCGGACTGTCTGCGAGCTGATTCTTCTCAATCCAGGTATTCCGACTGCAGTAGCTGTTGCAGCAACGGTTCGATTCCGTAGATGAAAGACCCGGATGTAGCGATCTTGTCCAGGAGTCGTAATGCGAGGTCGCCCACTCCTCGGTCGGTCATTAGTAGAGCCAGTCTGCTGGAATCTGTTCCACAGCCGAGAAATTGTGCTCTGATTTACGTTTTCAGTTCGTGCAATCTCACTTTGGGATACTCCGGCCTGGAGACGGCCAATGACGATATTTCAAGTGGCAGGGTCCAACCTTGGCATGGCAGCATTTTAACGTTATAATGAATTCAAGCTTCAAACTTCGTCCTTTTATACGCTTTAATGTAGTGGTTGAATTAAGCACAAAGTTCTCGTGAAAACCGTAAGCCAAATTCCATGGCGATAGAGGTGATGTGCAATTTTAGAGAGTCGCCGAGCTAATTTGGCAGAGAGCCAAATCAAATGAACAGAACTTTAAAGGTTCATACTTACCTGTAAAAAATCAATTACTCAATTGACCATTTCAGTTTACCTGGTAAAATACATAATTTGCATTTTTAAAATTTCAAAAGGGCTCTGCGTTTCTTTTTTTGCAGAGTGTATATATATATGCATCAGAAGACTACAAATTGCGAGGTAGACAAATACGGAACCCTGGATTTACTAGAAATGGAATCAGGAGCCCATGAGAAATAAATATTCCCAGTTGACCAGTCACACCAGTCATGAGCCCTTTATCTTGACCAAGTTAACGGGGAATAATCGGTAGTCAAATTCAGTATGTGTAAAGAACTACCTAAAAATTTATATGAAACACGTCAGACATCAATCGACCTATTGATACATGTAGGTTGTATTTGCAAATTAGATAATTATAACGACCATAGGAGATTTGTGAAATGCAGACTTTATACAAGATTGTTGAATCCCCTGTAGCATGAACTTATTTGTCAGTAACCTACCTCAGCTTCAAAATTGATCATATGCGGAACATGCTCTTGCGTATCGATCAGTTGAGAGACATAAAACACCACATGCAGGTGATAATGGAATATTGCTCCATCAAAAAAGAGAAGTTGACGACAGAGAGCCCGAAGGCACCCCGTTTGTTCGATGACTATTCGCGATAACTAATTTCAAAACAAAATGCTCATTAACTTACAACCATGAATGTACACTTTCTCCACCATTTCACACCGCCCTTTGATTAAAATTTATATATTTGGTCAGTGACCAGAACCCTTGTGTTTACTGAAAACGGCAGATAATTTACTTTTGTCATAAAGTTGAGGTAACGTCTATGCTAATATAAAGAATATAGAAGACTGTGGTGTCTTTTATTTCGAGTTCACTAGTACTGATGGATGGACAGATATCTAAATATGGTATCAATCTTGAGATATCACACTTAAGGAAATCGGCTACTATACATTTTGAGGGAAAGAACTCTTTAATTCAAAGTATTTTGTTGAAAAAAAGTAAGTTACGGCGTTCTTGCATTTTATACATGTACATGATTAATTATATATATTGTATCCCCGGCCCTACCCACTTGACAACTCTGAGCTTTACTCTGTAGTTCATAATAACAAACCCAGTCTCATTTACACTCACCAGACACAAAAGAAAACCATCTTTCGACTTAATACGCTTCAACAAGGCGCTACATACTGATGCTCTGGTTACCATTTGCTCATTCGCTAAGGGATTTAGCTCCCGCATACCTAAACGATCATGTAAAATTGATGAAACGCTACCATGTGAAATGCCTAATGTCTACGCTATTTCTTCCACCTGAATTCGCCTATCAGAGTATTCCAGATCCCGAACTTTTTTACCCATTTCTTCGTCGGTTGCATCCAGTGGGCGTCCAGACCTGGCCAGATCTTCTAAAGACATTCTACCGCGTTTAAATTCTCCTACCCAAAATTTAACCTGAGCACAAGATGGTGCAGAAGACCCATAAACATCGGCTAACTCGCCATATATTTCTTTGCCTGTTTTATCTTTTAATACAAGTATCGAATTACAGCACGGTACTCAACTTTAGATGAAAAGTCATGCCTTTGCGTCACTAGGCATGTTTGAAATTTAATATCTTACTAAAGAATGCAATTTTGTACCCAGGTATAAAAGTGTATTGAAACATGGCATGAAAATCGTGACCGTCTCGGTCAGTCGTAAATGGGATAGGCTGGTTACTTACTGACTCTCCCTCGTATTCTTACAACGAGCTCGCTCCAATGATTATGCATGTGAGTCACATGATTTGCT
This sequence comes from Ostrea denselamellosa, assembly GCA_024699665.1. NCBI lineage: Eukaryota > Metazoa > Mollusca > Bivalvia > Ostreida > Ostreidae > Ostrea > Ostrea denselamellosa. The sequence continues at coordinate 7,764,925 of JAMZEH010000020.1, read as the reverse complement.
CTTCATCAGCTGAAAAAATGGGTTTTACCCAAAGTGCTCTAAAAAAAAATGTCACCGTAACCGAGAGAACTGTCATGTTTTCCTCACGTAGAATTCGTTTTAAAGGCCGAGGTTTTAAATCGGTCGATTTTGAATAAGCAAACTGTGTATGTTTTGCTCAAGCTGTAGTTAAAGAAGCCTGAAGGTAACAAGAACAGAGTAGCATATATTTCTTCTCATACCTTCATACATTTTGTTGTAGATAATTGCTTGATTTGAAAAGGAAGGGGGGGGGGGGGGGGGGGCGAAGCTAGATATGACGTCGTGTGACAATCACAGTTTACATCAACTGCGTTATATTTCCCGCGTTAAATAAAAATCTATAGTTTATGGAGCAGCAAATTAACGTAAACTCATTTATTGAAGATATCTTTAAATATTTGAAAATATCAAATTAAAATATTGTGCGCAATAATTGAATTGTTGCGCGCATTAATTCAATTGATGAAAGCAATAATTGATTTAATGCGTATCAAATAAATTATTACTCTTCAACTGAATTAATGCGCGCATCAATTCAATTAATGAGAGCAATATTTGATATCACGTTGATAATACCATATTAAGAGTCGCGTCCTTTACAAGAGGAGATAAGAAAATATGGAGGTATATTAGTACCACAGTTATATTTTAGTTTTAACAATTTTATTTCAACATTTTTGTTTCTGTTTTTAATTTAATTCTTATTTTCTTAATTATCTATATTTTTATTTTATAGTCTTATTTGTTTCTATTTTCACTCTGTGTTTTGTTTTAATATAACAATATTGCTTTAATATTTTTTATTCTGTTTACAAGTTTTACTTGTATATTTCTATTATATCAATTTTATTTTAGTATTATAATTCTGGTTTTATATTTTAGTTTCCACTGATCAAAGATCAGGGAGCATATTGTGTTTGTTCTGTCAGTCAATCTGTCTGAAAATTTTACCTTCCTAATAACTTTTGAACAGTATATTTCACATTAGTATTCCTTGTGACAAGACCTTATCGTTGGTACCAAAAATTTTGACCTTGTAACTTTGACCTTGGTGTTTTACCTACTTTTAAAGACCTTAAACCTTGGTCGTAACTTTTAAATGGTAAGTACTAGGGCTTTCATATATCACATGAGTATTTCTTGTGACAAGACCTTTTAGTTGGTACCAAAATGTTTGACCTTGTAACGTTGACCTTGGTGTTTGACCTACTTTTAAAAAAAACTTTAACCTTGGACATAACTTTTAAAAGGTAAGTTCAAGGGCTTTCATATTCACTCATTCATTCAAGGTCTAAACTAAAACTTTGGTACCAAAAGAAAGGCATTGTCACAAGGAATGCTCATTTGAAGTATAAAAGCACCATATCTCACCGTTCAATGTTATGAGCAATGTTAAAGTTTCGGACAGACAGACAGGACAAGACAATATCTCTAGATACGAGGGCATAAAGAGGATTAAAAGGCATACAAACAAAAGCAGTAGGTTAATTGTAGCATGTGCAAAAAAGTGTTGATTTTCTTGTGATTTTGTCAGTCCAAGGGTGCAAATATACCTTCTGAATGTTTCCGTTAGTGGCCGTCTACTTGTCGTTGGCCTGTTGTATGAACTGATATTGGATGTGCTGTCCTGTCTCTTACAAGTTGTTCTTTTGGACAAGGCGGAAGATACTGCAGATCGTGTCATGAATGATTTTAACGTATTATTAGTGCAAAAAGCAATGATTAAGGAAGTGTGCCACTCAAATAAACTTTGATAATAATTGTCAATAAAATTTGTATATTGGATTAATTCAATACCATGAGGCCTCATGAGAATCTTCGCTAAATCTGCAGTAGTTTCATCGGTTAAAATAATCTTTAATTCATTCCATCAATCTATCTGATCGTCGATATATAGATTCTGTTTTTTGTTGAACTTAATTTACGTCTCGATTTTGTCCTTCTTGGGGGGGGGGGGGGGGGGGGGGGTGTTGCAAAATCAGTCAGTTTACTTTCAGTTTACTTTTCTCGTCCTCATTTATCCGAACTGGTGACCTACGAGGTCAGTGTACATCGTAGATTACGAACAGGTATTATTGTCAGGAAGACAATAATTCATTAATCGACATTTTCTGCAGATTTGACGAGTTTATTGTTTATTAGATAAGGCCTCTGCTATCTGCCGTAGCAGTTCAGCGGTTTCCCTTGTACCTGTGTTGCTTGATAGAAGTTTGCGCGCCAAACTGTGTGATTGGTGATTTTATCGCCCCCTGTCGGTCGTAAAATTACCATATGGATTACCACTTCAAAGTAACTTTTCACAAATAACTTTTTAGAAATAACTTTCAAGAACGGAATAGGAAACAATAACAAAAATTATTAACAGAAACAAAAATTGTGAAAAGAAAACTATAAAATCAGAAACAGAAACAAAAATGTTAAAATGATGAAACATAAATATAAAATCATAATTATAAACAGATACAAAAATGTGTGAAGAATAAAATTGTTGAAACAATACTATACCAGTAAACTTGTAAACAGAATCAAAAGTATAAACATAAATGGAAAGAAAGAAAAAGAAAGAAAGAAATAGAAACAAAAATATTAAAATAAGATTGTAAAAACAAATATATAGAATTACATTAAAAACATATATAGAATGACATTAAAAACAGAAACTAAAATGTTAAAATAAAAATGTTAAAACAAAACTATTGTATTAAAATAAAAAAATTAAACAAAAATGTTGCAATAAAATTGTTAAAACGAAAATGTTGAAATATCAAAAGTGGCACTGACATACTCTCATTTACGAAGGGAGACAGGAAATCAAGGGAAGTTGCATAATATACAAGAAAATACAGGAAAGTCAAGTTTACTAAAATGAAAAGCCACGCCCTTCACAAGGAGAGATTTACTTAAATGAAGAGGCATGCCCCTCACTAAAATGAAAAACCACGCCCTTCACAAGGAGAGATTTACTGAAATGACGAGTTGTATATTTCACATGAGGATGTAGGAAAGTCAAGTTTGCGAACTTGAATAGAAGAGCCACACTTTTATAAGTGTAGATAGGGAAGTGAAGTTTGTTGGACTTGAGGGTCACAAGCTTTACAAAGTCAAGTTTGATGAAATAAAAGGGTTACAGTCATTACAGAGGAAGGTGTACATATCATGCTGCTAAGAAGAACTACCCTTTAGAAATTCCCTGAAATAAAGAGTCCTAATATTACCGAACAGAGATAGGAACTAAATTAAGGGTTCTGCCAATACCGAAAAGAAATAGAAACTCAAAGTGCCTTACCATTACCGAGCAAAGATAGGAACTCAAATAAAGGGTCCTACCATTACCAGCGATAGAAACTCAAATAAAAGGTCCTACCATTACCGAGCAAAGATAGGAACTCAAATAAAGGGTCCTACCATTACCGAGCAAAGATAGGAACTCAAATAAAGGGTTCTAACATTACCAGAGATAGGAACTCAAATAAAGGGTCATACCATTACCAGCGATAGAAACTCAAATAAAGAGTCCTACCATTACCAGCGATAGAAACTCAAATAAAGAGTCCTACCATTACCGAGCAAAGATAGGAACTCGAATAAAAGGTTCTAACATTGCCAGAGATAGAAACTCGAATAAAGGGTCATACCATTACCAGAGATAGAAACTCAAATAAAGAGTCCTACCATTACCAGAGATAGAAGCTCAAATAAAGAGTCCTACCATTACCGAGCAAAGATAGGAACTCAAATAAAGGGTCCTACCATTACCGAGCAAAGATAGGAACTCAAATAAAAGGTTCTAGCATTACCGAGCAAAGATAGGAACTCAAATAAAGGGTCCTACCAATTACCGAGCAAAGATAGGAGCTCAAATAAAGGGTCCTACCAATTACCGAGCAAAGATAGGAGCTCAAATAAAGGGTCCTACCAATTACCGAGCAAAGATAGGAGCTCAAATAAAGGGTTCTAACATTACCAGAGATAGAAACTCAAATAAAGGGTCATACCATTATCAAGCAGTGATAAAAACTGAAATAAAGAGTCCTACCGATACCGATCAGAGTAAGGATTACTCGATTTACACAAGAATGTAAGGAAAGTGAAGGGTCAGTCGGAGATAGGAAACTCGCGTCTACTCAACGAAGGGATTACACAACTTAACAAAATAGTGTTTACCAAAATGAAAAGTCAACACTTTTAGCGAAGGAAAATACGAGGGTCAATTTACTAAATATAAAGGGTACACCATTTACAAGGAGAGGCAATGAGGAAATACTAGTAATGCATCCATCAATGGTGTTTATGATACTTACTGTCAACATACATGTGTCAAACTATATCAACAGAGTGATCACGATGTTTGACCTGTACGGGAAAAATGAATTACAGTAAATAAGAAACAAACACACCAGGATAAGTATATATATATATATATATATATATATATATATATATATATAATTTCTCTTCCACATCTTTATCATCGTCGCAAGCCACGACTGAAATGTACGCTCCTCTCCTTTTTCACCCTTGGCTCTTCTCGTTTCTCAGAAATATGCATGACGCAATTCGTCCAGTCGCTGAGCTTCCGAGGACAGGTTAGTCGGATATTTAAAGTGTTTATAGAATGCGATCAAATTACTCTTGACTAATCGGAACTCTTGTTCTTCCATTTTTCGATAAACTAACCAAAAACAGAACCCGTATATCTACAGCGATTTCGACATTGAACAATTAATAAATGAACAAGTAGAGTCTTGTGGTATATGATTTCTTGTCAAAGGTAGTTTCGTTGGATAAAGGACAAGTTTTCATGGCCGCAGCCAATATTGAGTTAAACGCGGCTGCGCTAAACCAGATTTTGAATTTTAGGCTAAGCGTGAACTCTATTGGTCAACGAATTACATCATTCTCGTAATGTATATTTATGAGGAACGAGAGAATTTTCACGCAAAGAGCCACGGGTGAAATGGGAGAAGAATGTACATTTCAGTCGTGGCTTGCGTCGATGATAAAGATGTGGAAGAGAAATTATATATATATATATTTTGAAATTCGGATTTGTTCCTAAAACATCTGGTCATTCGTAAGGGCATCATCAGCCATCGTAGGACCGCCGGTTGAGTTTCTCAGGTTCCGGCAGCAACTTCGGGAAATGTGGCATACCAATAAATTCCTGAAAGACCTTCAAGGTTGATTTTCGTGTTGAATTCCTGAATTGATTGTTTGTTGCTTTCCGCCACACTCAACAATTTTTCAGTTATCTGGTGGCGTTCAGTTTTTTTTTTGTTGGTGGAGGAGAGAGTTCAGATACAATGTACCTGGGAAGAGACCACCAACCTTCCGAAAGTAAACTGGCAAACTCTCTCACATATATCGAGCGAGAATCGAACCCGCGCCGACTAGAGGTGAGAGGCCTTGTGATTTTAACAACGTGGCCACGGAGGCCTCACGAAGACAATATGAAGGAAAAAAGAAGATGCCCGATATTCGTAGGATGGCACACGACAACGTGATATCCTCGAAATGTCTTCTTGTAACCATCGTATTATAGTACGATGACATCTAGATGGGACCATAGTTTCGGCGAAGACAGCCGAATCTGAGTATCTCAAGCATTCCGCATATGTCATGATAACGTGGGGGTATGAAAGTCCAGTCTCACAATATCCTTCTCATTCATTCCAGAGAGGGGCCTACGTGGCCGAGTAGTTGGAGCATCGCGCTCAAAACCACAAGGCCTCTCACCTCTAGTCGGCGCGGGTTCGAATCTCACTCGCGCCGATATATGTGAGAAAGTTTGTCAGTTTACTTTCGGAAGGTTGGTGGTCTCTTCCTGGGTAAATTGTATCTGGGTTCTCTCCTCCACCAATAAAAACTGGACGCCACCAGATAACTGAAAAATTGTTGAGTGTGGCGAAAAACATCAATCAATCAATCATTCCTGAGCAACTCCAGAGCATAGACATGTGTAAAGCTTCAATCATAAACACAATTCAGTTCCTGTAGAAAGACATGCTTTGATAATGAGACAACCACAGCAACACTGCTTCTTTTGATACTACTCGGAAAACATGATGAGCAACTCTTACAGGCCCCGCACCTCCTCTTACATGTAAACATTGGTCAAAGACTCAAAAAGCCGTTCAATCCAATTAAAACATGTCTTATTTCACAGTATTATTTTTTGCTATTTGCCTTTCTAGCATTCGACAATGTACTTATCTTGTTTTGCCTTTTATTTCCTGGGACAGGGACAAACCAAGGCGAAGGAGAAAACTAAGGTCTATATGGGTCATGAAATGGTTGTCTGTTAAAAGAAGCAACGCTATGGCCACAATAGCACTCTTCTAAATGAGCTGAAGACAGAGGATGAGAGGGCCTTTTACAACTACGCATGACTTCCAAGATGCCCATACAAGGAGGCCCAATGACACAGGGCACAGAAAGTCTCTCCCTCCTGGTCTTAAGCTTTCCATTACTCTACAACACCTGGCCTGGTGTCGTAGAATAATAAAAAGCTTATAGAAGTCTTGAAGAACCAGAATGTCATCCTATGGGCATGGAAAAATGACAAAGTACTTCCACGGATGTTTACTACGAGCGGACAAGGAACACTGGAACCTAGGAAGGAAGGCAAATTAGAAGATACCTGGGTCATTACTTTACCTCAAAGTTTGGTTCAGTGCCATGACAGGATAAGATAATTCAGTAATTAGTCCCACAAAGCTGTAACTGTAAAATCAATACCGAGAAACTAAAATTGTGATTAAGAACAAATCATTTTTACATAATGCATTGTAACTTAAAGCAAAATGTGTATGAAGTAATAAATATTGTTTTTAAACTTTTAATTGAAAATAAGTTATTTTTTCAATATCGGTCGCGGTAGCTCAGTGGTAGCGTTCGCTTCGTAACCGGGAGGTCGTGAATTCGACTCCCGCTCGTGCCATAGCCGCGTAAAACCTAAGACGTTAAATTAGGTAGTGATTGCTCCTTCGCCAAACGCTCTGCATCTAGAGGTGAGAATCACATGTCTTTCGGATATGTCCTTATAAACGGAGGTCCTGTGTCACGACAGGTGTTTCCACATTGAAGAATCCTCGCTGCTACGGTCCTGAGCACTAAGCATAGGTCTAAATTAGCGGTACTTCACCTACAATGGTGACGCCTCAGTATGAGTGAAAAATTCTCAACGGAATGTAAAACAAACAATCAATCAATCTACTTTAACATAGAAATTAGTATAGCTTGAAAAGTAAGCATGTCGTGGTTATCGGATATGATTATGAAAGGAAACCACTCAAGGACCATTCCATCAAGTTTAGTCCCAATTGGTCAAGCAGTTTCAGAGAAGATTCTAAAACATTTTCCCATAGGATCCTATTTTATTATGTCGGCTGATATCGGCCATTTCGGATGCAAATCAGGGTCTTTCGATATGATTATGAAAGAGGACCACCCAAGGACCATTTGAACTATGTTTGGTCTCAACTGGCCAAACATCGGGAGGTCATGTGACTCCTTCGTTACCTAGTTCGAAAGTATCGTGATTTCAATACGACGTTGTGTAGCCATCGTGTGTCCTGCGGGTAAACTACTTCACATCTTTTTGTTGCCTTCATGTGTGGTTCGGGTGCCATCGTGTGACCTTCTATAGGCCTCGTACTTGCTTCGGCTGTTGATTAAGTGGCGACCATTCCATATTCGTATGACCATCTGGTGTCATTTTGGGGACAGTATGATGCCTGCATAGAGAAGATGTCCTCAGGTGACATATGCCTTCTTGGCTACCAGACGTTCACTTGTTCAATTTAACTAAATATCGTGAAAAGGTGCATTTTTGAAGTTATTCTTTATTCTATATGACAAAGCAATCTCAGAACACCTTATTAATTGATCATTTCGAGTTTTTCATCTTTCCATCACCCAGAGGCCGTTACCATGTTTAAGTGAAATACTAAGCACTTTGAGCCACAGGCACTCGACCACTGGACCTAAATTTTCCCTTTTTATGTCATTATCCTTCCCCCTTTTTTAACTCATTAAAATTGTACCATCGAAAAATATTCCGTTTGGTCGTACATTAATACATGGGGGGGGGGGGGGGGGGGGGGGGCAATACACATACACTGAAAAAAAGACACAACCCGCCATTTTCTTTTCGTGCCAATGGGCTCCCTGCTGAATCGAAGTGGGGAAATTTAAAGTAGAGCGAAAGCAGTGAGGCGGTTTCAGAAAATGGCGGGTTGTGTTATTGTCTTTTCTTTTTAGATCCCCTGAATAAGCCCAATTGCCATTGGTCTTCATACGTCATCGTGCACCGTCTGTTCAATTGAGTATTTCTAACTTCTTGAATACTAACAGGTCAATTGTCTATAAATTTGATTTAAAGAACGATAGTAATGAAATAAACACACATTGTGATTTTCGTAATGATTACCTTGGAATCCCAAAGACAGGGCAGAATTGCTAAAATTGGCCAAATTTTCAAAAACTTTCTCCTCTTCTCCTGCACGTCTTGAAAATATATTGAATAGACTGCAATGGATTGTATATTCTTTAACGTCCTTTTCGAGAATCTTTCACTCATATGAAGACTTTACCATTGCCGGTGAAGGGTTGCAAAATTTAGGCATATGCTCGGCGCTTATGGATTTTGAGCAGGGGGGATCTTTATCGTGCCACATCTGCTATGAAACGGGGCCTCGGTTTATGCGGTCTCATCCGAAGGACCGCCCCACTTAGTCGCCTCTTACGACAAGCAAAGGGTACTGAGGACCTATTCTAACCCGGATCCCCAGAGGTTGAATGCACAGTTAGAAAGAGCATCTCCTCTACCATAATTCTTTTTCATGACCCCTAGGACAGGGGTACTACTTTAAGGGCGGGACCAAAACGGTCTAAGAGCAAAAAAAAAAATCTTCTCTACTCCTGCATATTTTAAAGGTAAACTGAATGCATTGTTAGGGAGAGCAATAAGCCCTCTACTAGAATTGGTTTTTTTTTTCTATGACCCCCAGACAGGAGTTCTACCTCAGGGGCGGGACCAATATAGACATATAGAAAACATGTTCATAATATTATTGTAATTCTTCTCTACTTCTGTACATCTTGAAGATACACTGATGCATAGTTAGAAAGAGCACGAGGCTCGTTACCAAAACTTCGTTTTTCACGACACCCGGGGTTGAGGTTCTGGCTTAATTGTTCATGCATTGAAAATATATTGCACATTTGAATATCTTCTTCATTTACTCATCGACATTCAGTGGGCAGATTTTTTTTAAAATGATTTGTAATGAGCAGCTAGCCCTCTACAAAAACTTTAATTATGTCCTCCGGGTTCAGACTGGATTTACAGTTTGGGATAGGGCCAAAATGGTCATAGCTTCAGAAACTCGTGATACTCAGGTGACCGTCCAGATGGAGCATTTTTCGATGGTACACAATTTCTTAAGTATAAAAGGGGAAAATAATAGAAAGAACAATTCTAGGACCAGTGGTTGAGTGTCTGTGAGATGCGCTTTGGTCAGGAAGAGGACTTGGCCTGGACTAATCTCCAGTTTACTTACATATAAATATTTCAATTTTCCTTCCTTGTGTAGAATCATTTTAAATGTCTCTTATAATCAAAACGATGACACACGAACATTTCTGTCAAGGCCAAAAGAAGCACAAAACGACTGTTAGATCCACACACAGACACACATACACACACACCATATATATATATATATATATAGAGAGAGAGAGAGAGAGAGAGAGAGAGAGAGAGAGAGAGAGAGAGAGATTGATTTATTTTGTTAAAGCCATACTGCCTTTGACTGTATCAAACCGTTTGAACATGTCCCTTGATATCATCATTTCACGGACTTTTTAGAAGTGGTACGGTAGAAAGCTCTCTTCATAGGCATAAATTACTTCATATAACAAATATTTCAATATCTCATCAAGTCAATCCAAATTTATCTTGAATATCGCTTTGTTATCTACATATGATTATTTCAGGATGTCAGCCTGGCCATATTTTTATAAACATTCCTAAGATTGTAAGTATATCTATCGATAAATGAGAACAGGAACCATGCAATCAACTTCATCCGCTCACGGAATTTGGAGCGGATCAAGATCTTATTTTAATCAGATGTTTGGCCTTGTATATTGTTTTACCCTCACTAAAATGCTTTACTTCATGTTAGAGATACGATGGTTGCCATTATAATAAATGTGAAACGGGGAGATGGAGGGGGTACGGAAGTTATATTCTGTTTCATGATTTTTGGATTGAAACACATAAGTGATGACTGAAGGGAGGTCTTGTCGAACGGTGTCTTAGAACATGGACGGTTCTCGGAATGACTGGATGATGAGTCGCAATCAGTCGTGTCTTCTAAAACACTACTGAGTTAAACGGCCGTAAAACGCAATGTTGAGATATGTTTTCTTTGACATTTAGTTAAAGGCTTAAAAGATTGTTTGTTTATCTCTAATCTTGATTGCAGAAAAATCGCAGCCACATTTCCCAAACGCATTCGACTGAGGACAAACGTCAACCGAAACCGTATGTGAAAATACCCCCAAACAAATCTCACCATTATTCAGCAGATGAGTTCTTTCTATCACAGAGTGGACAGGTTTTTTTCGATCTTTTTTCATTGCCTCCTTTGTCGATAGAATGGACAGTCAAAGGGTAAACAGAGCCAACAAGGTCATTTGAAAAATATTCTTTATCCACCAAACTGTCACCTCTCACCTCTCTTTAAAAAGATTGGACAGTTTATTGTAGAGTTGGACGAGTCAGCCCTTTTTTTCTAACTATAGATCTTGAATTGGTAGGGAACATTTCGTCAGCGTACACATGTACACTGGTTTATAAAGTGAAAATACATAAGCAATATCAATATAATATCTAGATAGTTAAATGGAAATTAGATATTTGATAACGACACCTTTTTCTTCAAAACTGTGTTCTGGAGTCACGTGATACTTTAATATCTACATTTATGATACCTTTATTGTCATTACATCGGAACTAAAACCCTTTATTCGTGCTATCATCAATCTCATTTGCCATGTAAATCTATCATTTGAACAGAAATTTGTCAAATATTGCAGCACAACCTGGCCCAGTGCACTATGACGGTGTCAATAAAGACTTTCTGATATAATGAAAAATGTATGATTCTTTTATTGTAATCGATTCCTGTGTTCATACAGTCATATTGGATGGGGTGTAATGGACTATACGTACAAGTTCATTATGGATTCTGACAATATTTTTAGCCTTGGTGACCCATTTCTATCTGTGCCCGTCCGTCGTCATGCGTCGTTAACTTTCGATTATTTAAGAATTGCATGGCTAATTTTCTTGAAAAAATTCCCATCACTCTCTCATTGGGCAGAGATATATATAGATATTATAATGTCTTTGCGTACAATCTTTCAAATTTTTTTTTTAGAAATTTACTCCTTAGTACTTAAACTGGGTGCTTAGTTACAATGAACATACGCCTCCAGCAGATTTGTAAAATGCAACACCCATGGGTAGGGTTGTATATAGACTGTGTTTCGTGAAAAGGCATTAAAAGATTAAAAGTCTTCTTTACTTCTGGACATGTAATGATAATGAATATATCACGGTACACATAGTTATAATGAGTAAATAACGGTACATCTAGTTATAATGAGTAAATCACGGTACATGTAGTTATAATCAGTAAATCACGGTACGTTTAGTTATAATCAGTAAATCACGGTACACGTAGATATAATGAGTAAATCGCGGTACACGTAGTTATAATCAGTAAATCACGGTACACGTAGTTATAATCAGTAAATCACGGTACACGTAGTTATAATGAGTAAATCGCGGTACACGTAGTTATAATCAGTAAATCACGGTACACGTAGTTATAATCAGTAAATCACGGTACATGTAGTTATAATCAGTAAATAACGGTACACGTAGTTATAATCAGTAAATCACGGCACATGTAGTAATCATGAGTAAATCATGGTACATGTAGGTTATAATCAGTAAATCACGGAACATGTAGTAATAATGAGTAAAATCACGGTACGTGTAGTTATAATCAGTAAATCACGATACATATAGTTATAATGAGTAAATCACGGTACATGTAATGATAATGAATATATCACGGTACGTGTAGTTATAATAAGTAAATCACGGTACATGTAGTTATATTGAATAAATCACAATACATCTAGTTATAATGAGTAAATCACGGTACGTGTAGTTATAATGAGTAAATAACGGTACGTGTAGTTATAATCAGTAAATCACGGTACGTGTAGTTATAATGAGTAAATCACGGTACATGTAGTTATAATCAGTAAATCACGGTACACGTAGTTATAATGAGTAAATCACGGTACACGTAGTTATAATCAGTAAATCACGGTACATGTAGTAATCATGAGTAAATCATGGTACATGTAGGTTATAATCAGTAAATCACGGAACATGTAGTAATAATGAGTAAAATCACGGTACGTGTAGTTATAATCAGTAAATCACGATACATATAGTTATAATGAGTAAATCACGGTACATGTAATGATAATGAATATATCACGGTACGTGTAGTTATAATAAGTAAATCACGGTACATGTAGTTATAATGAATAAATCACAATACATCTAGTTATAATGAGTAAATCACGGTACGTGTAGTTATAATGAGTAAATCACGGTACATGTAGTTATAATCAGTAAATCACGGTACATGTATTTATATTAAGTAAATCACGGAACATGTAGTTATAATGAGTAAATAACGGTACGTGTAGTTATAATGAATAAATCACAATACATCTAGTTATAATGAGCAAATCGCGGTACGTGTAGTTATAATGAGTAAATCACGGTACATGTAGTTATAATCAGTAAATCACGGTACACGTAGATATAATGAGTAAATCGCGGTACACGTAGTTATAATGAGTAAATCACGGTACATGTAGTTATAATCAGTAAATCACGGTACGTGTAGTTATAATGAGTAAATCACGGTACATGTAGTTATAATCAGTAAATCACGGTACATGTAGTTATAATGAGTAAATCACGGTACATGTAGTTATAATCAGTAAATCACGGTACGTGTAGTTATAATGAGTAAATCACGGTACATGTAGTTATAATGAGTAAATCACGGTACGTGTAGTTATAATCAGTAAATCACGGTACATGTAGTTATAATGAGTAAATCACGGTACATGTAGTTATAATGAATAAATCACAATACAGCTAGTTATAATGAGTAAATCACGGTACATGTAGTTATAATGAGTAAATCGCGGTACATGTAGTTATACTAATTGAATAACGGAACATGTAGTAATAATGAGTAAAATCACGGTAATCTATCTATAATGAGCAAATCACGGAACATGTAGTAATAATGAGTAAATCACGGTACACGTAGTTATAATGAGTAAATCACGGTACACGTAGTTATAATGAGCAAATCACTGTACACGTAGTTATAATGAGTAAATCGCCGTACATGTAGTTATAATCAGTAAATCACGGTACATGTAGTTATAATGATTATATCACGGTACATGTAATGATAATGAATATATCACGGTACGTGTAGTTATAATAAGTAAATCACGATACATATAGTTATAATGAGTAAATCACGGTACGTGTAGTTATAATGAGTAAATCACGGCACATGTAGATATAATGAGTAAATCACGGCACATGTAGTTATAATGAGTAAATCACGTGTAATTATGATCTAATACAATTTTGAAACTCTTCGGTCTGATGTTTGGTTCTAGTGTTGGTTGTTTGGTTGTTTTACGTCCCGTCGAGAATTTTTTATTCATATTGAGACGTCACCAACTCAAGATGAAGTACTACAAATTTAGACCTATGTTTAACGCTCAGGCCGTTGTAGTGATGATTCTTTATTGTACCAACGCCTGCATCGACACGGAGCCTCCGTTTTTAAGGTCATATTCAAAAAGATCCGTGATTCTCACTTCTGAATGCCGAACATTTGGCAAGGAGCAATCACTACCTATGTTTACGTCTTGATTTTGACGTGGCCATGGCAAGAGAGGGGCTCGAACTCACGACCTCAGTTATAAAGCAAACGCTCTACCACTGGGCTACCGCGACCGGTGTGGTTTTAGGGTGTTGTTATATGGCCCATCAACTGAAAATGTATTACATCTTTAAAAGTACTCGTTACTTCTGAACATCTAACTCATACTTAGGACAAAGGCTGTTTATAACCTTACAATGTGCTGTTAGTCTGCAGCAATGTCATTTGACTAAGGGCAATAAATATATCATGTTTTAAATTATTCTCTGGATCATAAATGTAGTTCAGTTATTGATATACACATATGTTAGAAGTCCAAACCTGGCACAAAGGTCGCTAATAATTAGACAATGGAAACAATCGATGGATGAGAAAAGTTGTAGACAAAGAGAGATTGAAAACTCTGAGCGCTTTCGACAAGTTTGCTAGAAATAACACAAAAAAACTTTTCCGTATAGACTATCCCCACTTTTACACTTTCCACGGCTTTTACATTTCTTGTTTACTTTGCCGAGAAACAAGGAAATTATTTGGCATCGCCTTTTGGTCGAATAAGGAGTTTGATAACTGTATAATGCTGTAACGTCAATCAGTGCAGCCACCCAGTATGTCAATTTAAAAGTTGTTCTCAGCCATTACATCCAATAAATAGAGTTTGCAGTCGAAAATGAACATTTTCGGTTTTATTCTCCCCAAGAGACTGTCACACCGTGTTTGGTTTCATATTAGTCAGCTCACCATGAAGCGAGAAATTCAATTTTCAGTTTGTTTGGATTTATTCGGAAGATAGAGATCAGAGGTGTCTGTGACCTTTTACAAGACACTGTTAAGCTCTATAAATTGTAAATTTATATTCAAAACTTTAAAAAGCAACTTTCCTAAAATATTATAATATATTCTAAATAATTAGTTGGATTTTTTTTTAAATCTTATTTCTTATAATGTAAAATCCGTCATGATTAATGCATTTACGAAGGTACAAACTCAAAAGAAAAAGAAAAAAGAAAAAAGAATGAAAAATCTATAGAAATCTAAAATCATTTAGGAAATGAAGCTGGATTTTGATCAGTTTATGCAATACAACCTGGTTTGGGGGATGTTTTTTGTTGTTTTTTGGTTTTTTTTTTTTGTTTTTTGGTGGGTTTTTTTTGGGGGGGGGGTGTTTTGGTTTTTTTTAAATAGCATCAGTTACTATCTCATCCACGGGCAAAATGTACGATTTACTCGGGGGGAGTGAAGTCTGAGCGTGGCCTGAGAAAATGTATATCATAAAATAAAACTTAACTAGCCTACGCTATTTCTCGTGATTGAAGACTCTATTTGAAACTAGAATACAAGTTGATAATTAATTCCAAATTCAACGTTAACATTGTTATACGTTAGTTTGAATGTGAATACACCGTTTATAGTAAAACGGTAGAGTTCAGAATCGTTAGATTTATTTCTGATCTGCCGCGAGAATAGAAACAATACTATTTAACGAAATATTCTGAAAAAGATTGTTTTACTTTTGTGACACAAAGTAGTTAGCAAAAACTTTCTAAAAACATTTTCTCAACTCTGGTTTATGTGTGTTACATGATTATGGGTTTTCGCTTTTAAAGAGGTATCATCGCTGCCACCGTGCTCCAGCCCTGGTCGTAGAAGAAAATATCTCAAATTTCTTGCGGAAAAGAATTTAGCCGAGCTTCAAATCCAGCTTTTGTCAAACTTGCATGAATGGTACTATGCATAAAGATCTTAGTTTCTGTATGGTTTCGAAGTTAAATATAATGATTCACGGTCACTGAAAGAGAATAATATCGGAATTCTTAGTGTGCAAGATTTTCGTTACATTTATGATTTAATTGCATTTTGAAACCTATCAGGAACGAAGCCTTGAAGATGTCAGTCGGCAATTCTCGGAAGATTCCGCTATGCTTCACACAATTGTACAAGTTACGAGCTACGCGAGGGAATCCGAGTTAAAGAGGTTTCATTATGTTAAAGGTCTAGGTCACTTAAGGGGATAGTTTTATTTACTCATAAACTAGTTTTTGTTGT
The DNA here is from genome assembly GCA_024699665.1 of Ostrea denselamellosa. Lineage (NCBI taxonomy): Eukaryota > Metazoa > Mollusca > Bivalvia > Ostreida > Ostreidae > Ostrea > Ostrea denselamellosa. Next base: position 7,748,786 of record JAMZEH010000020.1, on the reverse strand, counting down.
GCATATTATAATGGATTTTGATAATAATACTAGTACCTGACACACAAATCTTAGTAGTACCTGACATACAAATCTTGGTAGCATCCGACACACAAATCTTTGTTCCTAATAGTTTTAAGGTTGACATTTTAAGGTTGGTCTATCTTATTTAAGTTTTCTGTTATAATTTTAATAACACTTTCAGCAATATTTTAAAACATGAAAATGATTGTAAAACATTTTATAAAAAAATAATAAAATTTACCCAACGAACTATTTGAGTACATACGGAAGAAAACGGATAAATTCTCTCTCTCTCTCTCTCTCTCTCTCTCTCTCTCTCTCTCTCTCTCTCTCAAAAGGGGGATGTACCATTAAATAAATAACCCATTATTGAAATTCCATAAAGCCGTTTCAATTGCCCAGTATCATTCGGCGTGCTTACATGCGAGTGATATACGAGAAGTTACGCGATAACTCTTTTTATTCACCTTTAAATTCCAAGGTAGCAAAATTTACACTAAAATTTGTGCTACCCGATATCATTAACCCCTTTACTGGGCTTACGGCTCTTTGACATGATCTGCGGTGGCGTGCTGATCCCTCCCGCTGTTGTTCGTATTATAAATCCTCTTGGCGCTTAGTATAAAAATTCAATGAACACAAATTGATCAAACCAAGAGGAAGGAAAACGCAGACATACGAGATGCCGCTTCAGGGAATACGGATTTTTTATTTGTGATCATAACACTTTATCCTTCTGAACTTTATACGGTCATATTATAAACGAAAAGTTGTCCAAGGAAAGAAGTTGTGTGTACATTTTATGTTCGTGTTGCAATCTAAGCGCTTTGAAGGACTTCTTGAAAACTTATACACGCCAGCAGACGCATATATATCGTTCTTTACGATAAAAGTTCTCTTTTCAAGTATGTCATCGGGAAAGATGAACTATAGTGTGAACTTTTGAAAAATTGGCAACGTCATTTCTCAGGGAAATTTGAATGTTAAAAACCAGTTAACAACGGTTATATTTCACTGATGTTGTAACGTTTAATTTTTTCGTGACTTTTCCATTTCATCTTTGTACAGATAACCTCAGGAAATGATAGCTTTCTCCAATTTATTAAGGAACATCAATGTTTTTGTTTTCTTTGTTGTGTGCGTTATCAGTGGAACTCGTTTGGAGTATGTGACAAAATCCACAAAATACGGGAAAGTCAGGGGCTCCACGGAGACCGTATACTCAGGGAAACGGATTGAAAAATTTCTTGGAATACCATATGCCTCCCCTCCACTAAACAATTTACGGTTTGAGGTAAGGCAACGAATATTGTAATGAACTTGTAATGAATCTCTCTCTCTCTCTCTCTCTCTCTCTCTCTCTCTCTCTCTCTCTCTGATCTAAATGTTTGTTTTACTTGCTCAAAACCAGCGTTGATATATCTTTTTGATTCCTCTTTGTATTTTTCGTTCAAAATACATAAAATATATTGCGAGATAGATTTTTTGCTCGGGCAACTAAAGAAGACGTCTTTCTTCAGACATTGATTGTGTGGCGGAGTCCAGGTTAATTATTTCTATTTCTGGTCCACGATATTTTCTGGTCCAGCGTTTTGCACCTAATTCAGAAAACGTAATTCTAATTTTTACGTTAATGGTCCATATCAGTTTGGGTGAGTAGTTTTTATTACAGATTTGGCCAGTATCTTTTTAAACGCCCAACATCGGTGTGAAGAGTACTTTTAACGAGAAAACTGACTTGACTATTGACTAAAGCTGGTACTTTGTATAACTGTATACACATATTTCAAGAACTTTTAAATTTCACAAAGTTTGACCTAAAATTTCCCCAAACTGAAAAAAAAACATATTGCGTGTCACCCAAAGGTCGAGAATATTTTTTAAAGTGTTTGTTACTCAATTGTTCCTGTCATATAATACTGAATTGCTAAATTAATCCTATTTTTGTATTATGAACATATATGTATTAAATTTTGCTTCCGATTTTCAAGTGTAGGAAAAGTGCTATCACAAACTACAAAGGAAACTGCATTTCAACCTTCTCACGGCGAGTACCGTGTAAAATGGTGCAATTATCTTACAAAATGCATTTACAAGTGCGCGTTTGTTATAGATGAACGGCTGCCAATTAGGACAGAACTCATAAGTTATTTAATGTTCTACACAAACGCACTTGAAATAAACGAGAAATATAAGTTGAAATAATAATTCAATTTCATCGATCCTCAGATCAGACCAAAATTTACTAATCATAAAAGTGATGAAAAGTTCATCATCCTAGAATTAAACGGTTTCAGAATTGACAGGATTTGGCAGCTTTTGATGTATTTAAAATGATGTATTAACCGATAAATTGAAGAAACACTCATATTCAATTGTCAGAAAGTAATTGGCGTATATCCGTTTGCTACATTAACCAAGAAAAAGACGCATTGAATGTTCAGTAACAATTTACTCGTCACCTCGTTAGTGATTAGAAAATTATATATTTCACGCGTGAGAATTTGGACAAGAAACTTATCATTAGCCGAAAACAGATATTTACGCGTTCGTTAATTTCAATCAAGAGTAAAATTTTCGATATTAATGGCAGATATCAATTATTCCGGTTGAGTTGTAAGCTTTTCCAGATTTCCTGGATATTTAGTGTCAATTTTGAAAATATCTTCAATTAAGTCTTCAAATTTTACAGACTTAACACCATGTTCAAAACAGAAAGTAATTACATTATAAATACTATGGGTAGATATTACACACACACGCGCGCGCGCACACACACACACACACACACACACACACACACACACACACACACACACACACACACACACACACACACACACACATATATATATATATATATATAAATAGAGAGAGAGAGAGAGAGAGAGAGAGAGAGAGAGTTGTAAAGTTCATGGTGTAATTAAAGAGTTTAGAATGCATTCAAATCTAGATTAAATAAAGAAAACTAAGATAGAGCAAGTCAGCTTTTCATATTAGCCATGCGTGTAGTTATGTGGGGGGTGGAGAAATCAAAGTACAATAATGTGCTTGGAATTAATGAGGTTGTGCAGATAATTTTGATAAGTGATCTTAATTACCTGCATCCCTATTGCACTTCACCTCCGAAGAGAAAAAAAACCCTCTGAATGCTATGTGAAATAATCTCACTCTCGCGATCAATTTAGATGATATTGGCAAACATGCCGACTCGTTTATTTATCTAGGTATATTTTGATCTTACTTCCACATTTCTTTTGTAAATATTTCACTTTGATGCGTATATTTTTTAAACTGTCTCAAATAACTGCAATCCATCACAGCTAAAGTTTTTTGTTTTGTTTAGTTTTTAGAATGATGATACCGGAGCTGCCTTAAAATCGATAGAATTTCATTGTCAATAAATTCAATATTAATCGAACATTTCATCAAGATAATACATTCAACTGCGAATAGAAACAATTACTGTTAATTTTAGTATCGCGAGCAATTTTTTTTTTTATCTTCAAGACATTTTGACTTATAATACTACAGTAAAACTTGATATTTCATATAATCAGGGTTATTTTTTTTTTCAGTAAAAATAACTAAATCGATAGTTTCACACAATTGAACGAAGAACGACACAATGAAGTAAGCGAATCTGGTAAAATAACTTATAGTGGCTTTAGTATTTTTTTTAAACTAGACATTCGGAGAGCCATTTTCGTGGAATCGCGTAAATGCTGTCAAACTTCCACTTCTAGAAATTACGTTAATTTCATACACTATTAATCTTTGAAACAGATAAATCTGCGAAACAGGATTATTGACCACGAACTATCATTCTTGATTTGAAACTATGTAGAACTATAATTTGATTAAGTTGAAACTGCGTATTAGTAAATGTCATTTAAATGTTTATCTCTCTCTCTCTCTCTCTCTCTCTCTCTCTCTCTCTCTCTCTCTCTCTCTCTCTATATATATATATATATATATATATATATATATATATACAAACACTGACGTGTTACTGCCATTTGTCATATATATTTTAAAGCATCTGTAATATGCTGATTTACAGCGCCCTGTGCCTCCCGATCCCTGGGATGATGTATTGGATACTCTTGAGATACCCCCTGCTTGCCCCCAGCCTGGAGAGGGTGTAGCCTACATTGAGTCTCATGTACCTGGGTTTAATACTACTAACGAAGATTGTCTGTATTTAAATATATACTCACCAAAAGTAAGTATATCATGCACATTTACTGTTGGGTTGTTGTTGAATTTTGATTGGGGGGGAGGGGGGGATTTTGCTTTTGCTTTTTGGGGTTTTTTGTTGTTGCTGTTGGGTTTTTTTTGGGGGGGGGTTTGGTTTTTATTTTTTTGTTGTTTTTTGTTTTTGTTTTTTTTGTGTTTTTATTTAAATCATGTCACCGTTATCTCCTTCGCAAATAGTGGAGCTTAAAGCAAATATCAAATGTCAAGATGAAAGAATCCACTATGTCGGCGCAGAATTTTCACAAAAATAGCAGCGTCAATAACGAAGTGGGAGTTTTATTGTATTAGACCGAACTGACTTACAGACAAAAAAGCCTAGATACCATTTAATTACAACACAGAAATGTGATTCTACTCAATCAGGAGGAAAGTCACAAATGTTGTTTAAGTAAAATAGAAAAGGTTCCATTAATAGTCTCATTCGTGCCAGTGCACAATCCCGATCCAGATGCCGACAATAGTAATATTAATATTCAATTTTGTAATCACACAAAGTTAGGTGTGGTGTCATCCCCGACTATATTAGAATATTAATCTCCATTTTCGGATACTAATCAAAATTCATATTACTTATGGTAGGCTTAATGTGTTGAAATTCGAAATATTGATGTCATATTTAATGTACTTTTAAATGCTGAAATAAACCCATATATAAGCGGATCCAGGAATTTATTAAGGGATGGAGTCGAACTCTTGGGGGGAAAAGTTTTAAAATGAGCATCTGGGTGATCAATAAAACAGCACAATAGGGGACAGGGGTTTAAATAGCTACGCGACACATACCTCAAGGTAGTCTGGGGTTTTTTTTTCAACTATTAGGCCCAGAAGGCTGAAGACACCGGGTATGAATTGCTACTTGTAACTTTTAGTTGTATCATGTTGTTTTCTGATATGAATTGTTAATTAGTCAAAATGACTTGATTAAAGTAATCCTGATAACCTATTGTAAAATTTCTTCTCGGTGAATTTCTGTGAACGAAGTTGTTGCAGTCTAACTGTGCCAAAGTCAATGACTTTATGACAAGACAGCAACATAAACATATGTTTGATACCGTCAAACAAATATTTTGTTGGCATTAAAAATTTGTTACAACAGTTACCGGTACTTATAATTAAAAGGATATTAAAATAGATTGTTTCAGTGTATCTCGTTTGAGAACACTTTGTACACGGTTCTTTCTGGGATTTGGTTCTGTCCTCATCACTTAATGCACAGATATAATAACTCTTTTTTTCCCCTCATAAATCATGATGATATTCCAGGGAGGGGGTGGTTGGGGGGAGGGGTCGGACCCTCCTCCCCTCTACATGCGCGCATTTCTTATTTTAGAGACATTCCAATATTCCAGTTATTGAAGGGTAACAAGATTAGGAAATGCTCCTTCTCCATGCGCGCGGCATTTGAAGTGAAAGTCACTGGTCTTTTGGATGAGACCCAAAGAACTGAAGTATCAGAAGGATTTCTCAATAGATTTGATCTCGTATCCCCCCACTTCATAGCCCATTGAAGTATATATGTGCATTTGAGACGAATTAGCAATTTTAGAATACGACATTAACCATCCACCTTACACCATGACGACCCAGTGACCCAGAAATAGGACTCATGTGGTATAAGATGTGTGCAGTTTATCATTTTTATCATTTTTAGATTGTGGATTTCTCTCGTGATTAATTTTGAAAACAATTGTAAATGTGCATTTGATATGATTGGTTGGGACGAAGTAAAGGGGAGGGGGGCTTAAAGTTTTGAACATAGGGAGATTTCGAACAGGACGCAGACTCGTATTTCACAACTAGACACAACTAATCGTGTTTCTGTGGATTTTTATTGTAAAAATATTGAGCTAACTTTCCTTTATAAGGCACCGAATACATACCTCCCCTTTACTTTGTCCCAACCAATCATATCAAATGCATATTTACAATTGTTTTCAAAATTAATCACGAGAGAAATTCACAATCTAAAAATGATAAAAATCAATAATCTGATCTGCAATTTTGACATATAAGTAGTGTAGCACGCGACAAATTGCATAATGGTGATGGTGATACATCTTAGTAGGTTGAGAGAACAGATTATTTAAAAATCATGTCACCCCTATCGCCTTCGTTTTGTTTTGTATTGTTTTGAATTTGAGAACCATCTTAAGATTAATCTTTCGGATTCAATATAACAAATTCCCAAAATGGCCAACGAAAGGCACTCTATAAAATATGAAGTGTCATTAAATGTTCATATGCAAATGCCAATGCACCTGAGATAAACTTGAGCTTTACATTACATATTCAATAATTTTAATTTGACTTGATTTAAATCGCATGGATTATGGCAACCACGTGTCCCCATACTGTTTTCATGATATCAAGTCCAAATCACATGGAAATAACGAAAAGACGACAAATTGTAAAATGGCACAAATAAGCCACCATGCGTGGATCATGGCAACCACGTGTCTCCATACTATTTTTCACAATATCAAGTCATAGTTATGTCTTCTCGTGAACAGCATTAATGCACCACATATCAAACTTCCATGCATGTGCGATTTGCACGTGATGGAGAAGATACCATATATTATCAATTCCAGGAAAATCGCCATCATTCGGTGGTCTGAGGTTGAAGATACTGCGCTTTTGGGTTTAGTGTTACTTGAAGATACTCAGCGTTTTAATTTGATGGCTGGTCCTTACAGAGTCGACTGTTGTGATAACTCTCCGTGTTCGTTGGCGTGTTCCCTGAATGATCGTTGATTTCTGGTTGCAAACTTCAGACGATGAGAACGAGCATCAATCAGTAACTTTAAACTCGGACACTGTAGTAAATCTCGGACATTTCAGGTCAACGGAATAAGAATTATTGCAATCAAGATTAATTACTACTATTTATTTGGGTTTATCTATTTCAGATTACTGTTTCTAGTATATACCAGGTTCCCAAAAAAGGCATTTGTAGTCTTCCAGTATAATTTGTTCTTGTACGTAATGATTTGGTCAAGTTCTGATCAAATTCTTTGACCATAAGGTACCCTACGTGAGATTTTCTCCCCAATGACCTTGGTTTTTATTCATGTCCCTGAAAATCGTTTCGACAAAGAATTTTGTGTAAGATATAAGTTGAGTATATACATTGGGCTATTCAATGAATTAAATTTTACAATGTAATTACATTTGGTAGCTACAGAACTGTAGCGCAATGGTTTTATATCTTAGCCTTTGACCATAACGGTCAAAGACTAAAATATAAAACCATAACGCTACAGTTCTGCAGCTATACATTTGGGTGATTTTTTCCGTTATGAATATTGTACTGTAATTTCTTAAAAATAAAAAATTTCAAGAACCAGACTCACCCACTCCTCAAAGGAGGGGGGGGGGGGCTTGTTTTCACCTCCACCCCCAGAATTGAAGATTTCTAAGTTGGGGTAACATAACATCTTTTAGGGGGTTTTATGCCCACGTAATTGGAGATTCGGGGTATATAGTTTTTGGTCTGTTTGTCCGCAAAAACATTAACCTTGCCCATAGCTTTTGAATGGAAGGTGGTAGACTAAGAGTTTTCATATTATTATTCCTTGTGACAGGACCTTTCTTTTCGTCCAGAATTTTTGACATTGTGACTGTCACCTTGGAGTTTGACCTGATTTTGAAAAACTGTAACCTAGGTCGTAACTTTTGAATGGTTAATTATTGGGCTCTCATATTTCACAGGTGTATTCCTTTTGACAAGACATTTCTTTAGGTAACAAATTCTTTAACCTCATGACCTTGACCTAGGAGTTTAACCTAATTTTGACAAACTTTAACGTAGGTCATAACTTTTGAATGATGATTGATGTGGCTTTCATATTTCACATGTTTATTCCTTGTGACAAGATCTTTCTTTGGTTATCATGATTACTTTGCTGCCGTACGAGGGCACTAGTGTTTTACAAACACATCTTGTCAATAATTTTAGACATTTGTAAAGGCAACGTTTCCGCCCCCCTGTACTTTGAAAAACGATGATATGTGCCTAAAAGCTGTATATCACTAATGGAAGGTGAGGATTACAGACCGGAACTGGGGGGGGGGGGGGTCTTCAAGGACTTACGGATTAGAGAAAATATAGAAACCCGTTTTTTTATTCAATTTGTGGTCCAGAGAAAAACTTACAGTGAGAGTACACGGCGTTAGAAACCCCAAAAGATCAAATTAAAAACAAAATATATATAAAGAGACAACTGTAAATAAAAGTGACAATATATTACTAGCTAGGTGTGTCTGAGGTTATTGACCTCTTTCCTCGATATCATTTTTAATAACAATAATAATGCAACCACTAATAACATTTATAATCCGGTTTTAAATAGGTGTTATGATTATAAACTGATAATAGACTTAATTTTTTCGATATTCCTGATTTGTGAAAATCACAGAACTATACTCTGTTTAAATTTTGAGCCATCTGTAAAGTACAACATCAGCATGAATTTTAACACGTTTTAAGCAGCAATGTTTCATGACGCCTGCTGTACCATGGCCTAAACTCGCGTAGCAAGGTCTTTAAAGATTAAGACAGAGAAAATTCGAATCTACATATACGTCCGTTGAATTTTCAGTATAAAAAAACCCTCCTAAAATCATAAAGACCGTCCTCTTTGATCTCGCAAAATTTCAAAATTACATCCCGTTGATATGAGATAACGAACATACGTAATATATCTCAATTTCTTTCGTATAAAACGCATTAAAACAAAACGAGTAACATAATCCTTCTGTGTTTAGTACACCAGATAGATAGGTTACATGAGAAATATATATTGGTTTCAGCTGACAAAGCTTGTAACAGTATTGTATTTGTAAGGTGTATTATTCATTACAGTGTGATATTGTTCTAATTTGGTCTATGAATACATCAATGATTACGTAAAATTTATAGATATCACTACCTTGACATTGAATTGAGATTTTGAAGATTTTTTTTTGGAAAGAGGAATAGCACATCAGAGAAAACTCTGGTGTAATGGGAAGTGGAAGATATGTACAATAATAGTTTGAATTTGAAAAGCTTCAAATTCATTTTATTTAGTTAAAAAGAAATGCGGTTGTAAGAGAAAGTAATCTGAAGAAAAAAAATTAACACCCCTGATAGATTCGAACGCACAAACTATACCGGTCAGCATTCGACACGTTAACCTAGTGAGCCACCCAACCAGGCAGTTAGGCAATTAAACTGAAAAGGAATGTCTGATGTTTATAATTTCATTCAAGTTTCAAAAAGAAAGTCAGTCATTATGACTATGTATTTTTCCTCCTGAAATTATATTTTGCAATCTAGAGATTTTCCGTTGTGTGTGTATTTTTTTTCCATTAAACATTTTTATTAGGTCACCGGGGTCACTTAGGTGACCTTTTGCTATTGGTCTTCCTCGATCGTTGTTCATTATTAAATTAGATCTGTTATGATCTTTGGGGAAGAGTTTCTGACTTCAGGGCAGGGCCAAACTTGGCGTATTGTGTTTATGTTTAAAACATTTTAAATAGCATCTTCTTTAATGCTATTGATACTTATTGAAACTAAATAGACATTTAGTAGGAGCAGGTAGCTCCTAAACGAAATTGTAAATTTCATGATCCCAGGAATAGGAATTTGGGTTCCAGGGTGGGGCCAAATTGATTATAGTGAAAATTGTGGTTAAATACTGTAATTATAAATGATTTTAAGATATTCCAGAATTTCCATTAAACATTATAATATATATATATATATATATATATATATATATATATATATATATATCTTTGTTTCGGAAAACAAGAATTGTATCCTCTTGTAATTTAAACTTCATAAACGTATTTAAAACTTTCAATTTATTTCAAGCATTGCCTCCTAGTGTCACTTGCTACTCAGGTGGCCGATAAGGCCTGTGGGCCTCTTGTTTCATTTGTAGAGTCAATGTTAGGCGCACATATAAGGGAGAGGAGGCCCACCTCGGACCCACCCCGGCCTCGATAGAAAATAAATAAATTTGGCAATTCTGCACTTTCAGTTGTAAAATATTAAAGTTTAGATGAATTGGGAGAAAATGTGTGTGGTGATTCTCTTTTGTATACATGTGTTTGGCCTTTGCCCTAACGGTAGCACCGTCAACACATTATTTTCTGAAAATAGTTGTATACATGCAGTATTGTTGTGAAAAAAAAAAGATTTTCTGTAACGTGCATTCATTTAACTGTCGTGTTGTTTTAGTCACATTTTCTTTTTTAGAATCGGGGAAAAAAACTGTCTGATCGAAAGTCGTCGTTTAAATGCAAACCTACTTTAAAGGGTGAAATCACCGCAATTTTTTTTTTACTTTATCAATTTATTTATTTGTTTGTTTGTTAGATGAGTTCTTCAGTTAATCAGAAACTTAGAATTCATTTGGATTAATCACTATATATTTATTTATTACTATGACGAGTTCTTCAGTTAATTAGCAACTCAGAATTCATATGGATTAATAACTATATATTTATTTATTTCTATGGCGAGTTCTTCAGTTAATCAGAAACTTAGAATTCATTTGGATTTGATCCATAAAACCGTTGACGTTCGAGCCCCAGGAAAATATTTCATTACAATGGACTATGTTTCGTACATCACTGATATAATACATGCCCTAACTGCAAATCTGTAGCTCTATGAGAAAATATTTGAGACAGACCAAAGAGCTACAGAACCACCCCTTATAAAAACCTTCGATTTACGACGCAGGAAAAAACTGCACGTTTGATGCTTCTTGCATCGCGCTCTCCAAAATTTAATATAAAAAGGTTTCTAACATATTTTCCACTGCACTTATGTCCAAACATACCTTCAAACAATCATTATAGGGATTTGTTCAGGGATTTTTTTTTTTTTTTTTTATTATTTTTTTTTTTAATTTAAAGTATCCTAATTTACACAAATTTCACTTCTAAATGGGACATTTTACCCAAAGAATATTTAAAATGTGATATATATCATAAAGTTAGATCGATAACCATACATATTCAAAACTTTTTAAAGAATAACAATAGGTCTCAGTTTTTGTTTGCACAACAAATGATAAACTTTCTATAATAAGCTTCCGTCATAATGTATAAACATTTTTTTTTTTAAATTAATTTATTATTATTATTATTATTACCATTATTAAGGATAAGAGCAATATTTTAGCCTTAATTCTGTGTCATATAAACTAGACTCAAGGCTTGTTTATGTTTACAAGCTAGTGAAATATTAATTTTGTAATCTAAAGCATCCTAATTTACTCGGATACAAATTTCACTTCTAAATAGCACATTTTACTTAAAGAATAGTTAAAATGTGGCATATATCAAACTTAGATTGATAACCATACATTTTCAAAACTTTGGAAACAATAACAATAGGTTTCAATTTTTGTTTACACAACAAATGATAAACTCTGTAATAAGCCTTTGTCACTATGTATAAACTTATTTTTCAATTTTTTTAATTATTATTTTTTAATTGTTTTTTTTATTATCATTTGGTGAAACCTATTAAACGCATTGGACTTTAGATTTTGATCACTAAAAGTGAAAAGTAAAATTTTGCGGAAAATCGTGAATCGGTCCCTGTAAAGCCCCATGCGAACCGAAAACTCCCGGCATCGAAGGATTTTGTGTGCTTCTCTGGTCTGTCCCGATATTTTCCGCGAGAGCTATAAATTTGCAGCTATATATGCCCCAATAAAATGCTGGGCTCTTTCAATTGATTCACATACTAAAGTTTCGTTAAATTCTGCAATTCTGATCATTGAAAAATTTTGTTGATGCCTGAATGAATGAAAAATTTTCTATGAAATCATGTCATTGTTCGCAAAGACGTTTTAAAATTTGAAACGTAATAGCTCTGGATATGGTTATCTAAATGAGATATTATTTTTAAAGTTTTGAAAATCAATTGTGAAAATTAAATGATAAGATATTGTTCTAACATGCAAGCTGCGTGTTTCCGTCAATTTTTTCAGCTGATATCTCGATAAATTACTTTAATATTTTGTGAATGAATGCCTGTCGGAAAAAAAAAAAACTTTTAAAAGTAATGACCGTGTTGTGCATGTATGATTGTCTATGACGCCAGAAAAATGAATAATTTACCACAAGTTCTTTAAAATACTGTCAACAATTTAAATTGTCATTCTCATTATGCTGTAGAAATAATAGAACGCTGGCGTAAAATTAGACACCGTGTTTATATAGTGACGTCATAATAAGTGTTGAAATTTAAAGGGCAGGAAATATTAACTGCCGAACATTGGTACGAATGTAAAGTACAATTTGAACACTGTCTTTTGTCATTTTGCAAACCTTTGTCATAATTCAATGAAAGTTTTATGGTCTGACATGTTGAAATAGCAAAGACATTTTTTTCTGAATCTCGCCCCTTCCAGTGGTTGGCTGAAGATTTTGTTTGATAGACCACATGCATGTATGATGTATATACTTATAAGCTGGGTTTTAAAGGAAAAATCAGACGAGATAAGGAGGGGGGAAAAGGTATGGAATAAAATTAGATGGGATAAAGAAAAGAGAATGCAATAATAAAAAAAAAGGGGGGGGGCTACATTTTGAATTTCTGCAGAACGATCCTCATACTGTGAACTTTGAGCCTTTGAAAAAAGAGGGGCATGTCTTGCTTTGCATGTGTCGATGGGTCGGTCTCCCACATCTTTGCTTCACTCACAACTTTATACTTGGATGGTAGATTGACATCAACGCGCACATGATCCCTATTGCTTGGCAGGTCATTCTATCCAAGGTTAAGGCCACTACCAGGCCAGCCTGGTTTTATGTGTCTGTCGCATATTGCGCAACGTCATAGTCATGGTCTCCATTACTTGACAGGTCAGTATGCCCAAGGTCTAGGTCACTACCAGGTTAGGCAGGTTTTGTTATCTATAGTGAATCTTTACCTCTCAGACTTTTACGCGTCTTCTTCATCTTGTGGAATGGATACTTTATATTTGGTAGGCTGATACACATCAATGTGTACACAATCTCTACTGCTAGGCAGGTCGGTATGTCCAAGGTCAAGGTCACTAGCGAGCCAGACAGGTTTTATGTGTATAATGGATCTATAACCAAAGAATGTTTTACATCGCTGAGTTCATACTTGTTAGGCTGACCACGCAGATTTAATTCTTCAGTGTACAGTGCTGTATACAATAATTTGAGGGAAAGAAACATAAAGATGTTTTTATAAACGTCTCTTGTTTAATATAAGAATAATCAACGCACCCTTTTCCTGGCATAATTTCTACATATAAAAAGCCATGGGTTGTCGACGATATAAAGTATATATTGTACATAACACTGCCGGAAAATCATCGCCAACCTCCCATTGATATTTTCCCATTTTGTCCACCGCGTAATATAGATGTTACTTGTACAAACGTCAAGTGTATAACGGTGTATTGATAGTTAGGTTCTGAAATATGTTACTTTGTCCTTCTGTCATACTCATGTTCTCAGAAATTCGGTAGCAAAATATAAACGATGGGGCACTACAAATGATGTACCTCAACTGACGACCAGCGATCATTTTATTTGTTGCTCTTTAGAAGAGAAGAGCAACTGTGTGGTGCCCTGTGCAATTCCAGTATTACGTAATGGTGACAATACTTTGGACAATCAATTTACTGGAGTAGAATGATCTCTCGCAGAGATGAAGGATATTTAACTTCTTTGTAAATACAAATTAGGATAAAGTTACAGCCTAATGTTCAAACATTGCCTTTTCAATTCGACTCCAATTACCTCTAAACTCAGTTTCTAAAAGTAAAATAAATACGACGCCATCTTTTAAGAAAAGAAGACTGTTTGATTTTTTTTTTAAAACTCCAAGATAGTAATCAAACATACGTGAATAACGGGTGAGAGACACCGAAAGTTGTAATGCAATACTCTAATGTCACTGTCTTTTCGGAAGTTGCTCATCTTCTGTTGTATATGAACAATCAAGTAAAAATGATGAGACAGGAGAGCGTGATTGATTCCTGTTTAATTTGTGTCGGGGTTTTTTTCCTGGTGTTTTGTGTTGAAATATTAGGATGTCACTCTGTTCCGTGGAGCAATGTAACATCATACGGGGGACGGAAATGGGGATCCTTTATCGTGAAAATGTCAATGTAAAACGTTCGAGACACATAAAAAAAAAAACACCCTGAACGATCAATTTCAGCTAGACACGAATTTCTTTATTCTAATGACTTTTATCAATGGTTATGGGTGCATGTAGCTCTAACGAAAATCAGCAAGTGTTATTTATTTTTCTACAACATATTTCATTATCTGCACAGATATGTGCATTTTTTTTTTACCGGAAAGGTGCATTGCCTCAATTCCATACACTGTTTTATAACATTTGTCTTACGCACGAACAGTATAAAGTATATTGTAAAATTGCTTTCGAATTACGTTTGTCAACTCGTTTCACCTATTTCAGTTTGCCGTAGGCTCAGCAAAGCCTACAAGGTTATCAACATTCAGAAACAAAAAAAAAATCTCATTATCACAGATATGTGCAAGATATTTCCGAGTTTTTCATATTGGTAGAATAGAATTCAACTCAGTGTCTGAAATCCCTATTTTGACCAAGAAAAAAAAAAAAAGAAAGAAAAAACCCACCAAACAAATAAACAAACCATCAACAACTACGTGATAGGGCCAAAATAGGACGTAGAATTACTTTGTGTCTGTAACTTGCATCGTTACATCAAAAGTAAGGGACAGGAATGAATATATTGTAAGCTATTTTTGCAGTTTTTTAAAATGTGAAATTGCATATTTTTTTAAAAAAATTATTAAGGAATAATTGATTAGGCTACTTGTATTATGAGAGTATATTAACGACTATGCAGAAATAAGCTCCGCATAATACAAACAACGAAGACGTTTAATTGTATGTAAAGTTGAAAGACCAGTGTTTTTATCAAGAAATAATAGACATAGAAACATAATAGATTTAATACTGACAATACAGTTGTAAATACAGAAAAATTTGCTTGTCATTGCATATGTATTTTATAAGAATTTGAGGATGGACGTTTGTGAGTGATTAACTATCCTACCAGAACACTATTTGTAATTAAAGAAATCCAATGACTATGTAATCGTCCAATTATAACTATTCTACAATTGCCGTCAAACTACGTCATCTTCATTAAATAAATTTTCATTTCGTTTTGGCCTTTTAGGACGTCTGATCAGCCTGTTATATCTGTTTGTCATTGCTTCCGCTTCATGTGTTTCTGTCCTGAGAAAAATTAGCATGCACTCCTCTATTGGTCGTTATTAGCTAACGCACATCTGCCTACAACTTCCCTTCAATTGCGAATGCATCGTGATATTGTCCAAAAATTGACTATTTTATGGCGACACGAAAAGTTATAGGAGGGTGGAATTTTAAAGAATAAAATACTTCATGGGATATGAGGTTGTAAAAAATCCTTTTTATCAGATGTTACTGTAAACGTACTATTTAAAAGAAATGAACATTAAATTTTGTATATAAACCATTTGTAAGATAACATATCGTGTTCGGGAGGGAACAACATTTGTCTAATGTTAATATCAAGATGATATAGCTATTTGACATTTCTCTTGCATTTTACCGCCTGATAATGCTTTCAAATAGAAATTATGTAGCATGCGTATTCAATTATAGTGCTCCTTCTTTACGAAGAGAGCTCAACTACATTAGAAATGGAACTGCATTGAAATAGCACAACAGAAAAAAATACTCTTGAAAATATTGGATATTTTGAAGGTTCGATAACTGCCAATTTTTTCATCATTATGATAAAGTCATTTGTAGCTTACATACAGGCAAAATTATCATTTAAGTAGTTCTTAAAAACTTTCAACATTATTAATAAACGTTTGTTTGGAATCGTATTGATAAAAAACTTTTTCTTTTATTTCTTCCAGAATTCAAACAAGAATAAGAAATATCCCGTTTTATTTTTCGTACATGGTGGCTCATATTTTAACGGAATGGGTGCTATGTTTGAAGGGTCGACCCTCTCCGCTGCAGGAATCGTGGTGGTAACAATTAACTACAGACTTGGTCCACTTGGCAAGTTTTCTTGTAATGTGTTCGTGTTGTCTTGAAACTATTTTAAATGTGCTCTTCCAAGAAGTAATTCCAACTGACTATACGATGACGTTACTGTATTACGGTTGAATGACTACGATGACGTTACTGTATTACGGTTGAATGACTACGATGACGTTACTGTACTACGGTTGAATGACTACGATGACGTTACTGTATTACGGTTGAATGACTACGATGACGTTACTGTATTACGGTTGAATGACTACGATGACGTTATGGTATTATGGTTGAATGACTACGATGACGTTACTGTATTATGGTTGAATGACTACGATGGCGTTACTGTATTATGTCTGAATGACTACGATGACGTTATTGCATTACGGTTGAATTACTACGATACCGTTACTGTATTACGGTTGAATTGCACGTATTGATACTATTGTTTAACTATGTCAGTTTTGCATTTAAAGGTTTTTTAGTTTCTGGGGACCCAGAACTCGCCGGGAATTATGGAATGATGGATATGATCGCTGCCTTGTGGTGGGTCCACAGAAATATCGAGGTCTTTAACGGTGACCCAGACCAAGTTACGTTGATGGGTCATAGTGCAGGGGGTTGCGGTGTTGGATTTCTTATGGTGTCGCCTTTAACAAAAGGTACTATTTGATTTGAAATTAAGTATATTTTTGTTGTCATCATAGTTGATATGACAGGTATGATCAGGAATCAATGCTAGCAATTGTCATATTTGTTGATGATCACACACACACAACATACACACGCCCCCGCGCGCGTCCATTGACTTACTTAGAATTATTTCTTATTTCTTAAGACATGTTCATATCAGAAATACTAATAATATTCACAGTTGAAATACAGTAATTCCCTCTTCTATGCTGATTGGATTTGTCATAGGAAGAGAGAAAAGGCAACAGATCCAGTCTGGTCCATTACATTTTCTCTCTTCCTGTTACATTTGGTACCGATGACCACTCCAGGACTTGCAGTGAAAGTCCTTCCAGGGGGCAAAATAACCTGGGTTGTGTGTCTTCGAGGAGGAAGACAATTGAAGGAGGGAGAAATGTAGCGGTCACCCTGGTTCAATCGCCGGTGGCCAGTTAGCTCAGTTGGTAGAGTACCTGACTAGAGATTCAGGGGGCCCGGATTCGAATCTCGGTCTGGCCCGTTGCATTTTCTCTCTTCTTGTAAAAATTCCTTATCTGATAACGTTGTGGGAACGTCATGGCCTTAATACAGATACGTGAAGTGTCGCAGTTCATATCGTCATATCTTTTCAAATTTTTGTGTTTACATTTCATGTTCATTTCTTTTGGAATTCCAAGTCGTTGAAAAGACGTACTACTTTTATCAATATTCATGCACGCATTGTTTGCAACTGCAGCGCATTCGTGAGGAAACTGTTATCATTACAATTTGTAAAGATATCAAAGGCAAACATTTTTTAAAGGGTAAATATAAATCAATATTTAACGCTTAAATCTACATTATATTTAGATGTGATTTCTGGAAGTGGCATTGTAATATACCATTTCTTAGAACCTTCCATGCTGGTCAGTCAGCAAGTTGAAATAGTCATGGATGCATCCTTAAACGTAATTGGTCCGATTGACATTGTGATAAAAAATTTAAAATATTGATATTGCAATAATTTTCACTATAAAACCAGAAATTATCATATGTACCTTATTCCGAATAAATTGGACTTTCTGATTATTTATTCAAAGAATATAACGAATTTGATTTTTTTTTCTTTGCGGACATTGAAGATAGATCGAATGCATAAAATATTTTTTTAATTTGACAGTTTTGTAGATATTCTCAGATTCAAATTTAAATTTGTTGATTTTAAGTGAGACAATGACATTCTATTTTATTAAGATTAAGATATATTGGATATTGATATTAATTTGAAAATATCCTACTCAATAAACTATGTGGGTTTTTTTTATTCAAGCAAGGAAGTTGTCATTTTCTTTCCATTGTTTGAAAGCCACATGGCTCCACATCTTTGTGTTGGAATTACTTTCTCATTTACCTGTCTGTCCGTTTGTTTCGTATACACTAGAACTTTCATATTTATTTTATACTCTTGTGTGAGGATGATTTGGTAAATACGATATGATTAATTTTGGCATGGCCGTCTGTCAATCCGTCTGTGCAAATTGTGACCAGGCCAATACTACAGCAATGGCTCAGAGGTTAGCGCGTTCCCTTCATGACTAGGAAGGCATTGTTTGTACCTTGGCCACGTCTCACCTAAGCCGTAAAATAAAATACATGAAGTGACTCTCCCTTTGTCAAACGTAAGGTATTTAAAAGTCAGAGTCGCGGGTCTTTCTTGTCGTGACAAGCGCTGGCACGATAAAGAATCCTTACTGGCACGGCCCTGACCTCAGGCAATAGGTCGAAACAACTGGTAACTTTTCAGTACGAGTGAAAAATTCCTAAACAAAAAATTCACACATATATTGCTTATGACCCAAATGCGGAGCATGATTTTGACCAAAGGTCATTTCCTCAAGCCCAAGGTCACACGGTATACTGTTCAAGTTTTGTGTCCGTGCCAAAAAAAAAGTTCGATTCTTATAATTGATGAGTACCGCCGAGGTGTGAGTACCGTACGGGCAGATTTGGTATCTTTATTGAGTTATCATCGCTGCCGAATCTGATAGAAGATCTTAGATGTAAAATAGTAATCCTAGAATCTAAATAAGATGTATTGGTTATCATAAAGATATGCCAGCCTAAAATAAAAAGAATTTAACTTTCAATTCCTCCCGCAGTGATCGCTTTCTCGAATGTCGATATACGTCAATGCTCTAATAGACCTAATATAATGGTAGGTTTAATATAATCAAAATAAGCGATAAAGAATGTATCTATGTTCTTCTGACAATTTTCGCTTGCTGTGCTCAGCTTTTCCAAAAAGCCGTTAAACTTGATTTTGATGTGTCATGGATAATCGTTATCAACATTTTATGTGTAAACAACTGTTAGTTTTTGGTGATTTCAAGATCTACGACATTTTGATTGCTGTCATAATAATGTAGGTAGCATGTCTTCCCAAGATTTATTTTTATATTAATAGGTTAGCACTTTAACACCGGTGAAATAGAAATCGCATGGATTACGTGTATTTGTAATGAACGTGTTTTTGAAAATCGAGGCTAGGATTACATGAATAATTATGCATCTGAAATCTTACAAGAACAGAACCTCTATCAGTGCCCGGTTTCAAAAAAAAAATGTCTTAATTGCTAATGGAAGCCCTCAGTTTTCAATATGCAACAGATACACATTTGTCGGTATAATTTATACCGTGGATGTGTTAATGTATTGGTGTAATATTTTTCTCTCCTCTTACAATTAACATTCGGGAAATCAAACCATGATACAAATAGATAAGCATTGCTGACAAAGTCATTAGCCTTAGCGATGTAACGGTCGATTGATTTCAGCAGGGACCAAAACGTTCTGACACTTCTGTATTATTGATATTTTATACAATGTGTTGGTGATAAAATTTTCATATTTAAGATATTAAATTAGGAAGTTACATCATTCGATAGCTACAGGTTAATGTGCGATATCTAAATTGCTTATTCATTTGCATCTGCACTGTTTCATGGCATTCGGATGCTCCTTTGATATAAATCATGCACATGAGATGTGAAAAATGGCCTTGAAAGAGAAGCGAATATTTCAAGATAAGTATGATATACCCTAGGACTCACGGCACTTTAACGTGCACCTTTGTTAGATATTATCACATTTGTACACAGTCCGCTTGTAGAAAGCCTCTATGCAACCTAGTGCAGTCATTTTTTGCCCGCTTCAACTTTCTCTCGAAACTACAAACACATATACATGGTCAACCGACATTACAATACTTTGTTTTATTTTAGGAAGCAAAGATTTTATAGTCACTGTCCCGCAAGAGCTGTAGAAATGGGACCAAGATATGAAGGGGGAAAAAGATGCTCTTCACTTTCAATATCCTAGTTTTTGAACGAAACATCGATTTTTATTATATTTCTAGCTCTTTGGTGATATTCTGATGATCGTTAATAAGGTCTATTTCTTTCGTCCTACATTTTCCGACAAGGACGATGATATTGAATATATTCAGTCCATCACTCAGACAGTCTGTGAATTTGTCTGTCAAAAATGATAGCCATTTTCATGTTTCCTGAGGATTTTAATTCATGGAAAGGAAGCTGGGTCATATTAATGAACAAGAAAAGTTACCAAATTGAATATATAAATTCCAATGCCATACAGTGTCTTCATTAAGGTTGGGTCCTCAAAAAAGTTGTTTTGGTTGTCAAGTATTTCTATCGACTAGAAATCTATACTGCTGTGGTCAATCATTACGTCTGTGTATACTAAGATCATCAGACCATTCTCTAATTTTTATATTGCAACTTTTTCTTTCCCTTCATGGTCTCTTTAATTCATTATCATGATACTTTACGATTCCAGGACAGGAATATTATCAACGAAACTTTAATTTACACAAACTTTAACGTAAGACTCATAATTACACTTCTCTCATTAAAAAGGTTGGTATTTTTTTTTTAAATGTTCTCCATTGTTTATCTTTCCCCTGGAGATCCGGGTTAGAATACGTCCTTAGTACCCCTTCATTGTCGTAAGAGACGACTAAATGGGCAGTCCATCGGATGAAACCGCAAAAACCGAGGCCCCGTGAAACAGCAGGTGTAGCACGATAAAATCCCTCCCTGTTCAAAGGTCGTAAGTGCCGAGTATAGGCCTAAATTTTGCAGCCCTTCACTGGCAATGGTGACGTCTCCGTAAAACAACCAATCAACAAACCATTGTTTACCCCCATCATGCTACAGTGATGAATCCAAGATACAATAACAAAAAGGCGAGACTTTATATAAGCTTGTTAGTTGTTAAACTTTTTTCAATGTTCAAACAAAGCAATGAGACATTTCAAAAACATCTGCAATTGTCAACTCTTTCACCTTTTTGTCACCCCCCCCCCCCCCCCCCCCCCGAAGTAGATCTTTAGAATTATTTTGACTGATATGTACATCAGTGAATTCCATTCAAAGGTTTTAGCATTACAATTCTTTGCAATGTTTAGGAGAACTGAAAGTCTGCAATGCACTCAGTTATTCCAACATATGTTGAACGAATTGTTATTGTTCTTGGTTATGCAACACAATAAACGAATGTCGAAAGAACAGATGAAATCCTAATTGTCAAACGGTGTATATCCTTTGTATACAAAAAGTGCAGGAACACAAACTTATACAAACCTTTGACGGAAAACTTATAAGAGACTTCAAAGTATACGTCGACATTCGTCGCTTGGTAAATACCTACGTTACTCATTTGCTACACAGGGTACACTTCCGCCCCTTCACTGCTATGCAAGGACTTGCACATTAGCACATGTTTGAATTTGCTTACTCATTTTGTTTTGGAGGTTTGTTCCGGAGGGTTATAATACAGAGTGGGTCCCCTCTGGCTCACTGGGGTTACTCTGACAAAGTGATATCTCCAGACATCCACTTCAAGATCTTCGTCTCTTCCATAGGATGTCTACGAAACAGTTCTCGGCTCATCAAAGAATGTCTACAGAAAATACCCACTGACATCATGCATAAACATATTTCATATAAATACGTGGTAAGTCTTCATGATATATAAATGATTCAACAGTGGTTCACACAGTCATGTTTGATGCGGAGACTGCATCTGACTCGTATTTCTCGACTTCCCCGTAGTTCAGAGTTGGGTAAATGACTCTCATTACGACTTTATAGGGTATGTTTTTATGAAATACCGGTAATTTGTAATTAATTTCTATGAACTCATTCGATAAAATTCACTCTGGGAGGCTTCTGTCATTAACTGACACATTTACTACGGATCCTCTTCACAATTTTTAACCCACCCATCGAGTTCCTTTATCTTTTAACAGCTTTTACCGGGGTCGTATTTAGGCATATGCTGGTACTCCCAAGAGTTTAATCAAAAAATATATAAACCTATATAAAGAGTGATATTTCCATCAACTTGATAACATCATTACAGAGTTTGTTTCTAGGGGGGAAAAAAGGTATTTTTCCTTCCTCTTCTGATTGTTCGTATTCACAGAAATATCAAAGAAATTAAAGAAAAATGCATAGGTTTTCTTCAAAATTGTAATTTTTACTACAATTCTTTTAATAACATAAAAATGCATGCAAATTACCTTATTCAAATTCTTTGTCTTCCGCAAGGTACTAGACTCCGTGTCAAGATTCCTAAAATCCACCAGCTTCCGGGGACTTTGTGCCCCCCCCCCTCCCGACCCACAGCAGAGCTTCACCATGAACTCATTGGGGCCTTAAGGTAAATCCCCGTATCACATCAAATAACGCAAGGAACGTTATTCACAAAATAAATGAAAATTTAAAGAAATCTTACGGGTTTTCACTATTAAAGTGTGGTATGGGGAATTACCTTAAAGAGGTCTCTAGATCTCCTGCCTCTGTAAGGAGTACACATCAAACCCTCCCGTAACTACGCCCTTGCTTACCTATGCTGCAGAAGCCGCTTAACTCCTTCCATCTACCCATCCGTCCAGATTATGGAGCGGGCACGTGCAACTAGTTTGTAAAGTCAGCAATTGCAACAAGTGTCCATCAACATGATTGGAACAGTGCTAAATCATTAAATTTTATCTTGATTCTACAAGATGCTAAATATATAGTGCTATTGCAAGTCTGAAGTTTTCATTTAAGTCCCGTACGGTTTACTTTGAACATGAAAGATAACAGTTGGTTTACAGGCAAGAATCTGGTCACAAGAACATGGGATCTTGGTTTATTTTTGTGTCTTCAAATCATAGCAATAATGAGGATCACTTAATTCGTCATATATATGTCTGTCTGTTCTTCCGCCTGTATTCCGCATTTTTTTTTCACATTTCAATGTTCTTCTCGAGGAGCATCCGGATCAAACTTGGCACAAACCTTCTTGAATAACTGTAATTCAAGTTCAAATGAATTATTCTTCTCAAGATAATATAACAATATACCAGCTTTAAAATATGCAAGCATCTAAAGGTAGTGTATGATTGTGTTCAAACCGTGGCAGGGCCACAAAAGAGATATGAAGTTTTAGATATGAATACCAAAAAAGACAGCAAGGGTACTAGTTGTCTAAATGCAAGTAGTTTCATGAATTGTTGAATCAAAACTATTCAAATCGTGACGGCTGGGGCCAGGGCGGGACCACAATTTAGGTTTAAAGTTCTATATAGAATGCATTTAAAAACCATAGAAATTTGTTTTCAAGGAACCTCATGACTACGTTTATCTTGTAAACATCCTCTATTCTAAATTTTAAAATGCACTGCATATAATTTCGGCAGATTTCTTAGGTACCTCTATCCCAAGAATTTCAAACCACAACGATATGAACAATTTATACTGACGGACTTTAAAAATGCAATACATGGTTTTTTTTTAAAATCTATTCATTGAAAACATTACACATAAAACTTTTATTGCAAAATTTACCCACCATACATCATAGTGATTTTTAAAACCCATCTTTCGATTTACCTGTGTTCATTGTTTAGGCGTTGTGAGTTGCATCGCACGAAATTTTCAGGGCTTTTTTTGAAATATGTGGAAAGGTAATAGGGGAGTTTTTTGCGATAAAACAACTTTGTGAAAGCATACACACCACTAACAGAAAAAATTCAAAACCAAGACTATGTCGCGCTTAAGCAATGAAATGCGCAATCAGGCACTTGGTATACTGCAAGCAGGCGTCAGTCAGCGTGAGGTTGCAAGGCGTTTTAATGTCCATCCTTGTACAGTTAGCCGGTTATTGTCACGATACCATCAGACATGATCCCTAAATGGTCGCCCAAGACCTGGTCAACCGTTTGTGACAACGACACGGCAACAAGCGTTCATACGGCAACGTAATCTGCGCAATAGGTTTACGGCCGCTGCGACCAGGCGAGAGAAATCATCGGACGTCATGGAAGGCCTATTCATCCTAGAACCGTTTCCAGAATTTTCAAGCGCCACGGGATCCGCCGCAGAAAACCTTATAAGGGGCGACAGCTTAAACCGCATTACCGACGGTACAGATTGCAATGGGAAAGGCAGCATCTGGCTCAACGTCAAAATTGGCCACATGTTGTGTTCTCAGATGAGTCCAGATTTAACGTTAGCAATGCAGACGGCAGATGTCGAGTTTACCGTCATTTTCATGAACGTTTTGCAGACAATTGTGTCCTCGAGCGCGACAGGTTGAGAGGGGGAAGCATCATGGCCTGGGGTGCGATTAACCACAATTTTCGGTCACAACTGGTCGTTTTATATGGAACCCTCACTGCTAGGAGGTATGTGGACGAAATTATGCAGCCTGTATCAGCACCATTGATACAGCAGCATAGGCAAGGAAATGGGTTAATTTTCCAACAGGACAATGCGCGCGCACATACGGCAAGATTGACACAAAACTTTTTTCAAACGAATGCCATTGACGTCCTTGATTGGCCCGCTATGTCCCCAGACTTGAATCCAATCGAGCATTTGTGGGACGAGCTGGAGAGACGTGTGCTCAGCCTCAGAATCCGCAAGAATTAGGGAGAGCCTTGTTGGAGGAATGGCAGAATATTCCTCAGAGGACCATCCGAAATGTTTGTCAACGTCATCACTGCTAATAGAGGTCATACCCGGTATTAGTGAATTTGCTTATTAGATATGTGAACAAATTTATAATATATAAAATTATCAAGTGTTGCGTGTTTAAAGTCCGTCAGTATTTTTAACTTTTCTTATACAGAAATTAGATCCAAAGAAATCTGTAAAATTTCGACACTCCATGAAAATTGGCTCCCATGACTTCAAACGATTTTACCATACACTATGATTAATGACGACATCACGGGCTACATGTGTTTCAGTTATTTTAGACTGAATAACGTGACGTGGTTATTGACTGAACACAGCGAAATTTTCCCGCCCGCAGTCTTTGGGGAACGACCGAGGGCGGGCAGATTTCCTGTAGCTCAGTCAATAATTCAATTTTGATTACATATTTTTCTATCTTAGAAGTGTGAATCAGATTTATGTAGACCTTCTCTCTGGAGCCAGGGTGGTGCCAAAATATAGGTTTACAGTTCTGCATAGTCATTCTCAAAATCTATGATGTGTATTTCTAGAAGTGATCGTTCGTCTACATTTTCTGTATCAGACGAAGTATATACATCCGCCATTATTATTTGTAAACAGTGTATAACTGCCTCACAATTGACTAATAGGGAAAAGTAGTCACAAGGCTTTTACATTGCGAACTTTGATGGGCCCATGTTAAAGTCCGGGTACTCTCTTCAGAATTCAGTGAGAGAAAAACAAAGCAAAATCAAAATACATGGGTATGTAAGAATACCTAATTATCCCATTGCAATAAAGTTGATGTAGATAAAGATTGATTGCTTGTTCAACACTTGTTGCGAGGGGATCCATTTCCTTTATTTTCAGACGTCCCCGTCACTAACTCCACAGTTCCGTCCTGTAGTAGATGGATACGTTCTTCCGGATACACCGGAGAGATTGATATTGAAGGAGGACTTCCGAGTGGACAGTGTCATGACAGGTGCTACAAAGGACGAGGGTCTTTCTGCTGGTAATTTTCAGTTCCATCTGCGCAAAAAAAAAGACATTGAAATAATCTAAAGCAATGAAGGAAATGAAATTGATACATGTCATTCCAACTATTGATTAATCATTTGCTCCCCATTACGAATGTCATTTAATACTGCAGCGATGCCCCTCGTTGAATTATTTGGTGGAAAAGAGGATGGATTAAAGCAATTGATTACTCTGATGTATTGTTTCCGAGGAGATTTGCCAAACTTGTCCAACATTGTAGGTAAGCTAATGATCAGTGTCAGTATTACAACAATCGACTCGGGAATTAGGTTTAGTATGTGACAGATTCGAAATCAACAGTTCTTTACTATTCTCGTTTATGTGTTGGCACAACTTTTATATTAACTTGGGGACAGATTAAAGTTTGTAAACCAGTTCCAATTACATGCTATACAGATATTGATATACTATTACATGCATACACCAATTCGACCAACAATGATATTTTGATTTGTAAGTTTGGATTTTGTGAAAAGTAGTAAGTCTAAAGGAAAAATAACAATACCCCATGTATGCCTTTTAATGTCTCCAAATTTCTACCATTCTTTCTTTCAGATATGGTTTTAGATCAATATGCGTCGTGGCCGTTTCAAAACAGAGAAAATTTGGTACAAGACATCTTTTCAGATGTAAGTTTATAAAACCGCACAAGTGTCAACACGTGTAGACAGTTGCTTAATATAAACTTTAATATGAATCAATATGCTTAAATCAAGTCGATTCTGAAAATGGATAGTACTAGAATATCATTTTATGGTTAACGGCACCAACAGCTTAAAATAAATAGTTGACAGCTTCTCCTTGTGAACACCACCTACTCTGAACACGTTTCTATTTCAGATTGTCGGGGACTATTATATTACAGCGCCGACTCACAAACTCGCCCAAATAATGTCACTTCGGAATACACCTGTTTACCTATACAACTACGAGTATAAATCTATTTTAGCTCAATGGAAAGGTAAATTAATCATATATACTTACTGGCATGTATTCAGGTGACCAATGAATGTGATGTGTAGTATACATTCTGCAATACATATTCGTTTCTGCTAAAATTTTGTATCTGGGTTGCAAGCTGAGGAAAGTTTTATTTGAAAGTATCACAGATCTGAAGTAAGATACTGGATAATACTGCTGGCATGAGGCGAGCTATATTGGGTAATATTACAGATATGAGGCGAGTTATATTAGGTAATATTACAGAAATGAGGCGAGTTATATAGGGTAATATTACAGAAATGAGGCGAGTTATATAGGGTAATATTACAGACATGATAGATTGATTGTTGTTTTTCGCCACACTCAACAATTTTTCAGTTATCTGGTGGCGTCCAGTATTTGTAGGTGGAGGAGAGAACCCAGATACAATGTATCCGGGAAGAGACCACCGACCTTCCGAAAGTAAACTGGGAAACTTTCTCGCATATATCGGCGCGAGCGAGAATCGAACCCGCGCCGACTAGAGGTGAGAGGCCTTGTGATTTTGAGCGCAATGCTCTAACCACTCGGCCACGGAAGCCCCTTACAGACATGAGGTGAGTTATATTGGGTAATGCCGCAAACATGAGGCGAGTTATATTGAGTGATATGCAAATATGAGGCGAATTATATTGGGTAATACTGCAAACATGAAGCGAGTTATATTGAGTGATATGGTAAGCATGAGGCGAGTTATATTGGACAATATACTGCAGACCAGAAGTTATATTGAGTATAGCTGCAAACTTGGAACGAGTGATTTTGGAAAATACCACAGACCTGAAATGAGCAATATTGGGAAATATCGCAGAACTGAGGCAAGTTTAAATAATGCTGCGGATCTTAAGCGATTTATAATAGGCTGGTTGCTTGTACATTCTTAAACGTCCCTCTCGAATATTTTTCATTCATAGTGACGTCACCATTGACGTTGAAGGGCTGCAAAATTTAGGCCATTGCACGGCGCTTACGGCCCTTGAGCAAGGAGGGATCTTCATCGTGCCATTGGGGGTCTCCGTGGCCGAGTGGTTAGAGCATTGGGCTCAAAATCACAAAGCCTCTCACCTCTGTCGGTGCGTGTTCGAATCTCGGCCGCGGCGTTATGTGAGCAAGTTTGCCAGTTTACTTGCGGAAGGTCTGTGGTCTCTTCTCAGGACATTGTATCTGGGTTCTCTCCTCCACCAACAAAAACTGGACGCCACCAGATAACTGAAAAATCGTTGAGTGTGGCGGAAAGCAAGAAATAATCAATCAATCATCGTGCCACACCTGCTGTGACACGTGGCCTCGGTTTTTACGGTCTTATCCCGGAGGACCGCCCCATTTAGTCGACTCTTACGATAAACAAGGGGTACTGAGGAACTATTCTAAGCCGGACCCACGGGGATTATTATAAGTAATACTACAGACCCGAGGTGAATTATAATAGGTAATACGGCAGACTGAGTTGAATTATATTGGGTAATACGGCAGACCTGAGTTGAGTTATATTGAGTAATACGGCAGACCTGAGTTGAGTTATACTGAGTAATACGGCAGACCTGAGTTGAGTTATATTGGGTAATACGGCAGACCTGTGGTAAGTTATATTGGGTAATACGGCAGACCTGAGTTGAATTATATTGAGTAATACGGCAGACCTGAGGTGAGTTATATTGGGTATTACGGCAGACCTGTGGTAAGTTATAATGGGTAATACGGCAGACCTGTGGTAAGTTATATTGGGTAATACGGCAGACCTGAGTTGAGTTATATTGGATATTACGGCAGACCTGAGTTGAGTTACATTGGGTAATACGGCAGACCTGAGTTGAGTTATATTGAGTAATACGGCAGACCTGAGTTGAGTTCTATTGGGTAATACGGCAGACCTGTGGTAAGTTATAATGGGTAATACGGCAGACCTGAGTTGAATTATATTGAGTAATACGGCAGACCTGAGTTGAGTTATATTGGGTATTACGGCAGACCTGAGTTGAGTTATATTGGGTAATACGGCAGACCTGAGTTGAGTTATATTGGGTATTACTGCAGACCTGTGGTAAGTTATAATGGGTAATACGGCAGACCTGTGGTAAGTTATATTGGGTATTACTGCAGACCTGAGTTGAGTTATATTGAGTAATACGGCAGACCTGAGTTGAGTTATATTGGGTAATACGGCAGACCTGAGTTGAGTTATATTGGGTATTACTGCAGACCTGTGGTAAGTTATAATGGGTAATACGGCAGACCTGAGTTGAATTATATTGAGTAATACGGCAGACCTGAGTTGAGTTATATTGGGTATTACGGCAGACCTGAGTTGAGTTACATTGGGTAATACGGCAGACCTGAGTTGAGTTATATTGGGTATTACGGCAGACCTGAGTTGAGTTATATTGGGTAATACGGCAGACCTGAGGTGAGTTATATTGGGTATTACTGCAGACCTGTGGTAAGTTATATTGGGTAATAAGGCAGACCTGAGGTGAGTTATATTTAGTAATAAGTTGAGTTATATTGGTTAATACGGCAGACCTGAGGTGAGTTATATTGAGTATTACGGCAGACCTGAGGTAAGGGCAACCTTACATATATAATTCTAGTTTCATTTTTCTAGAACATATAGTCATTTAGGAGTTAACCAACCTTTACAATTTTTACTTGTCATTCTTTCGGAAAATGAAGGGCATTTGTAGCATCTGAAACATTATTGCATATCTACAGACTAAGCATAAATTTTCATTATAGCAGGAATGTGTGTGTGTGTGTGTGTGTGTGTGTGTGTGTGTATTCTGGATCTTAGTTAGATGCCGGATCAAAATTTGCAGTTGCTATTTTCAGAAGAGCTGTATTAATTGAGAGTACATTATTCAATGATGAAATTGAACCATGTCAGTACATAAGCTATGTAGCTGATTTCTAAAGAGGAACATTAAACAATATACAATCAATCAATCAGTCACGTAGCTTTATGTGAAATTACACTTCCGACAGTCAAGTACCTCTGTCTATTGCTTGTTGCCAACTGCCATTTCGTAATGCCAGCTGCATGTTTGATAAAAGCAGTGGTCCCTAGAAGCAAATGGCGAAATTTAGGGAAATGCTTGAATATCTATGACACAGCCCTTGCAGTACAAATTTCAATATCTATGTCGTGAATTTCTCGTGAATATAACACCTCCGAACAATGTCCGATGCTGTTTCAAACCAACACTGATAGTTTTGATTTTTTTTTCTTCTCATTTGTCATATTGTAATAAATGTTATCATATACCTATGCCTACCAATTTCATTTTGTGTCAATTTCCATTTATAATCTTATATTTACAATTCCAATGGTTTTGCCTTTGATATCCTTAACAATTGTAATTATAGCCATTTCTTCATTAATGCACTGCAGTTGTAAACAGTGCGCGTATAAATCTTGATAAAAATAGTACGTCTACTTTAACGGCTGAGAATTCCGACAGAAACATAAGTAGAATTCAGAATTTAAATTATTGTGAACACGCACATTATAAAGCAGTCCAACAAGATCTTGAACTACTTTTCCCACCCCCACCCTCTTAATGCCCGGTCCCTTCATTGGATCTTTGCAGTTTTTTACACGCATAGGGATGCCAGTAGGTATTGATAGTACGCAGCGGCAGCTGGCTGATGTAGGTGCAATTTCATAGCTTTGAGTAAACTCAGTACGTTTCTGAAGATACAAGGCATAACTGTCTTAAAGACAGCATCTAGTTGTTGTAAGCATCAGTTTTATACTTCTCGCGTTCATCTGAGAGAAAAAAAAATATTTTCTTCTTTTTTTTTCAGGAGTCCCACACGGTTCGGAAATCTTCTATCTTTCCGGGTCTCCCATGTCTGGTCACTCAAACTTCAGATATGACGAAAACGACAAGAAAATGAGTAAACTCCTCATACATATGTGGTCAAACTTCATATATAATGGGTAAATGAAATATAATATGTCCTTGTAATTGTAGAATTAGAATGCAAAATGGATTCTAGTATGAATGTTATCGTAATATGTGTGTGTATCGTAGTAGTTGCACCTCTAAACTTATTAGTCTACAAACGCTTAGAATGTATTTGAAAGAAAACTAATCGCATTTGTCTGGATAAGTGATTAGTGGTATACTTCTCTATTAATTTCATTTGTCTGGATAAGTGATTAGTGGTATACTTCTCTATTAATTTCATTTGTCTGGATAAGTGATTAGTGGTATACTTCTCTATTAATTTCATTTGTCTGGATAAGTGATTAGTGGTATACTTCTCTATTAATTTCATTTGTCTGGATAAGTGATTAGTGGTATACTTCTCTATTAATTTCATTTGTCTGGATAAGTGATTAGTGGTATACTTCTCTATTAATTTCATTTGTCTGGATAAGTGATTAGTGGTATACTTCTCTATTAATTTCATTTGTCTGGATAAGTGATTAGTGGTATACTTCTCTATTAATTTCATTTGTCTGGATAAGTGATTAGTGGTATACTTCTCTATTAATTTCATTTGTCTGGATAAGTGATTAGTGGTATACTTCTCTATTAATTTCAGTTTACCATCGTTGGTCCCTCATAGACAATTCCACATGAGTCGTTACAGT
The DNA here is from genome assembly GCA_024699665.1 of Ostrea denselamellosa. NCBI lineage: Eukaryota > Metazoa > Mollusca > Bivalvia > Ostreida > Ostreidae > Ostrea > Ostrea denselamellosa. Next base: position 7,717,135 of record JAMZEH010000020.1, on the reverse strand, counting down.
ATTGACAATCCCGTGTACACGAAAATATACCTGGGAATTAACCGACCTTTCGTAGAGACCTCTACAAACTACAAAGCCCAAAAACTGGACTTTTGGAACAATAAAATTCCTTCATATTCTGGGAAACTTGTGTCTAGTGACGTTAAACCTAGTCCAGTGCAGAAGACTTACGTTGTGACTGGGCCAGATCACTGGGCCCTAATCGCAGCGTGTATTGGACTGGCGGGGCTCGTTATGTGTTTAACTGTTGGATATTGTAGGACCAAAATACAGCTTCAGAATCTCCATCGTCAACACTGTGTGTGTATAGCAGGTGAAATATCCAGTAAAGACATGAAGAAGTCCAAGTACTTTAAAACCAACGTCTGACTTCATCCTTCATCGATCTTTTATAGACATTTGTTAAAGACCCACTCTACCATTTACAGCTGAAATGTTTTTCTATCAATAAATTGATAATTTTAAGTATTTTCCTTTCATTATTTATACATTGTGATATCAACAATATTTTAAATTGACTTTTAAAAATGTATTTTGGTGACCTGTTGTATACCTAGTATTATATGGGGTATATGTTGTACACCAATTATTTACTTCGCATGGCAATGTCCGAAGCGAATCGGACGGTTGGCTTGTGTTTGTTTGGCTGTTTTATATTGATGTTTGATTCAAAAACAATAAATAAAAATAGATAGTCACTGGAATTGGTTCGCAGTAAACATTCTGCTCTAGGATAGAAAACCACCCCATCTTTTAAAATATCTCGCTTACTGACAAGGACATGCCGTATAACACATGTTTGTTTTGTTTCTGTGTATCCCCCTCCTCCCTGATGATTCATCAAAATGCCGTGATTTTGTGACACACCGGATGGTATCTTACAAATTAATTATTAAGTGTATTTCATCCCTGGCTACATCATATTCTTCCCCATAAAGGGGATGCATGTATCATGATGGGGAAGTGAATGTAATCTTTAACCACATCACTTTATTTACTCCCGAACATCTAGCATACAAAGTATGCGCACTGTTATAGCCGGGGAAGGGGGGTGATCGGAAGGAACTAGCCTCTTCTTCTACCCATCATACATTATGTGTGGGCCAAGATTTTATAACGATGAAACAGTAAATTTGATGAACAGATATTGTGTCAAGATTCTTAACCAAGGTCATTAAGCCAAAATGAAGATTAACTTTCAGGTCATTTGAGTACTCAGTGGTGAATGGCCGTCGTCGTCTTTTAACTTTATCAACTTCTCTAAAAGTATGTGGTCATTTTTTTAAATCAAATACGATATGGCGTATTTGAGGGAAAAGGACAACAATAATTGTGAATTTCATGGTCACTGAACCCCAAAACATCAACCAATCAAACTGAATACACATCAATGATAAAGAAAGAAATGAATGGCAACTGGGTCAGGAGTTCTGAAGCGAGGGTGGAGCATTTTGATTTATATAGTACTTATCGTATTTCATGCCAATGCGGTACATATGACATCGCATCAAAGGCTCTTTAAACCACCGCGGGTTATGGATGATAATCCTTTCGAATCATGCTCTCATTTCTTTCAACCAAAGGAAAAGATGCCGTCAACTTCGTCATATAAAAGTTCAGTCTTGAGTTCCAGCATATGTCAAGTTCAATTCTACACCCAATATTTCCTACCAATATACTTCTACTATTGCAACCAAACTTTTTAACTACAAACAAACTTTACAGTGCCTAGCTCTATATCATCTTATACTCAATCCACCTACGTGTTCTTGTTCTTCATCATCTTTCAAATACATATGTTAGTCCAGCTGGAGATGCCATTACTGATGATGTTGATAAAGTTGAACATGAAGACCTGAAATCATTTTAAAAGAACCCCGGTCTTTCAATTCATCTCTATTATGAATTCAGTCAAAGATGATGCCAGGCGATGGGCTAAATATGAAAAAGAACTTGATACCTTGTCAGAATGGGTAGGAATATTGAAATCATCTATTAGAGACATCAAAGCATACGTGCGTATCATCTATTTTCCTGGTTTATAGTAAACCAGAAGTGATAAAAGAGTTAGATAGGTTACCTGAGGAATATATTTTGGTTCCAACTGACAACGCTTGTAACAACATCGTCTTTGTAGTACTCATTATTGCAACTGTATTTTAAACAAACTTGGCATTAGGCTCCAATTGCCCTTTCAAAAGATGCAATTCTCCAAAATCATGTTTCAGTTTTAGACACGTTTAATACCCTAGTCAATGGGATGGATGAATATGACTCGCCCTACCTATACTGGATTCTTAAACTTCACAAAAATCCTTACATACGTACATACATACCGGCATCTTTATGAAACTTTATGAAAATATCAAAAGCTGCAAAGGAGAAACTTCAAATGCATTGTGCCACAACATATGCCAGAAGTTGTGTAAATCAAATGTGGATTCTAAAAAAAATTTAAAGAACTTTTAGTAAATTTGAAATCTCAAAATTCATCTCAAATCAACATCAAAATATATGACTTTTCAACACTTTACACGGTCATTCCTCACGATAAATTAAAGACTTCTTGACATCATAGACAGTTTCTTCAGCAAATGTGGAATAAGGAAATACTCATATCTAGTGATCAGTCATTCCAAAAATTACTTCGTTAAACACCACTCTGAATTTATGCACAAGTACTGTGAAGTTGACCGATCACGGTGGTTCAGTGGTAGAGCTCTCGCCTCGTGAACGGAAGGTCGTGAGTTCGAGCCCCGCTCGGGCCGGCCGCGTCAAACCTAAGACGTTAAAATAGGTAGTGATTGCTCCTTCGCCAAGAGCTCGGCATTACGAAGTGAGAGTCACGGGTCTTTCGGATGGGACCTTATAAACGGAGGTCCCGTGTCGCAGCAGGTGTGGCACGTAAAAGAACCCTCACTGCTAAAAGCCATTAGTGCTAAGCATAGGTCTAAATTTGCAGCCCCGTCACCGGTAATAGTGACAGTCGCCGGATAGCTGAAAAATTGCTCAGGCGACTATAAATAAAAAAACAAAACAAAACAAACAAACTGTGAAGTTGATATTAAAAAAGATGCTGAGTTCCTCATTGACAATATCATCGTAGTCTTTGGTGACCAGGTCTTCCAACAGTCTGCTTGAATGACGTGAGCACGAATTGTGCTCCTTTGTTAGCTGACCTGTTTCTATATTCTTATATGAGGCAAAATTTTGTTTAAATGTTTCAACATGAGAAGAAAAAAATCTCTTGCTGTGGCCTTCAACTCGACATTTAGATATATCGACGACGTTTTATCTATCAACAATAATCGTTTTCATTCATATATCGATTCGATATATCCCAGTGAAGTCAAAATAAAAGATACCACAGAGTATTCCACATTTGTTTCCTATAAAGATATTTTATTGAACGTAGATGATAAGGACAAAGCAACAACTCAACTATATGACAAACGGGATGACTTCACTTCTCCATCGTCAACTTTCCATATTTTTGTAGCAACATTAACTATCACCTACATGTGATGTTTACGTCTCTTAACTGATTCGATAACAAGAGCTTGTTCTGCGTATGATCAATTTTAAATCTAGACAGGCTATTGACAAACAAGTTGATGTTACAGGAGTGTAATAATTTCGTTCAAAGTCAACATTTTGCAAATTCTATGGTCGTTATTATAATATAGTTCGCGAATATAGCCCAACCTAGCTGCCATTGGGTTAAATGCTGTCTGGCGTGTTTCTATACCAATTGTTAGGCCGTTCTTTGCACACAGATTTTGACTACGGATTACTCCATTTACCTGATCAAGAAATAGGGTTTACAGCGGGTGTGACAGGTCGACAGGAGATGTTTACTCCTACTAGTTACCTGATCCCACATATATGTTGTTATTAGTATACAGATGTCATAACTTATTTACAGAAACAATTGACTGTGGTTCATGGGTCCGTGTTTGCCCAACTCTTAATTTCGTATTCGTTACAAGAATTATGAAGTTGATCACTGTATTCCTGTCATTGAACCGGTAGATGGCGTGAAACGATAACATAAATCGAAACTGGGATGAGATAGACAGAGAATGCACACATTTCGGAAAAATTATTGCCCAAAAAAATGAAAAAAAGGTGGGGGAGGGGGGGGGGTAGTAGTACCCATACTTCAGGTGCCTGTGGTAATGGATTCACACATGTAGTAGATCTTATTCAGTATAAAGAAGTCATATGGGGAATCAATGTATCCCGGGATCATGTGACCAATTTCAAAGTCACTGGTCATTAAAAAAACATTTTTGTAGTCCATAACTTTGTAATGGAGGAAATAGGACCATAAATGTGAATTCAAGGCTTCATTATACATATATTTTTATTACCATAAACTGTGTCGTGAACTTACATTTAGGTCCACTGACCAAGGTCAAGCAAATAATGATAATAAAAAAACACCCAGAAAACTTTTGGCCATTAATACATATGCATATGTATGTCAGTGAATTAGAACTTGAATTGAAGTGTCTGAGTACTTGATGCCCTCAGTTTTTGTGATTGAAGAAGGTATTTATAATTCTTCCGCCGTTTTTCCACACTCACGGTCTGGACAACATTTTTTAGTGACTGTTCCAATAATTTTACCTCTGTGAAATGGGAAATGGCATACTATAGTACTTTCTGCACTTAAGCAACCTTTATTGTAAATGCAAGCTTCAAATCTCTTGTCATTACAAAGTTAAAGTTGCAATAAATATTTCTGACATTTTAACCAGTGTCCTTCATGATTTCTAAATGACCTTCGTTCAAGGTCATAGCATGTCATCTATTCGTAAGCAGCTTAGTTTGAATTTCTATGCCTGTCTATATTACAGTCATTAACAAATATTTTCAACAATATTTACCTTCACTTTGCCAAATGAGCTTGAGTTAGGGTCATAATACATCATGATTTGACTACGACTAATTTATTTGTTCAGATATTTAGATCAGATAATTATCAACTCAGAAGTTAAATAAAAAAAAACACTGTGGAATTATTTGTGCGGTACATGAAAGATTGATAATTGCTATCAACGCATCCGATCTCGGGTGCCCATTTGACGCTCTTGGTCGCCATTCAGGGCCTGAGCTGTTGTCTCCAATTTGACAAATGGTATATTGTTTATTTATATTTTCGATTCTCATCTGGGTAAATTTTAAGGATGATGGCTTAAAAGTCTTTATACTTATTCTAATGAATGTACATCAGAAAGCGGTCCCTGTCCAACGCTTACACTGTATAACTCCTTATTGCAATTGATCTGCGTCCGTCGTCATGCAACGTGCGTTGACAATTGAACATTTTTAACTTCTTGATAACTACCATTATGATTCTCTCCAGATTTAGTATAAAGCACCTTTGGGACAAGAGGGAGTGATGTTAAACTGTTACAGATTGACCACTTTTCAAAGATTTTCTTGTTTACAACCGCACATGTGAAAGAAAAACTAAATGCATTGTGATGTACAGCAGGAAGGGATCTACTAAAATTGTAAACTTTCATGATCCCTGGAGTAGAGGTTCTGATTCCAGGGCGGTACCAAACTTAGTATTTATGTGTAAAACATTTTCAAAACATCTTTTTAAATGCTGTTGGTACTAAACTGGTACTAAATTGAAAGAAAATGGATATTTAGAATTAGCAGGTAGCCCTTCACCTAAAAGTAAATTTCATGATCCCAGGGGTAAGGGTTTTGGTATTAGGGTGGGACCAAAATGGTCAGTGATTAAATGATTAGATAATCCTCTTGGTAACTGTTATTGCAATTCTTTTCAGATTTGGAATGAAACGTCTTTGGGACAAAGAATATTCGGACAAGGCACGTGGAGATCCGGGTTGGTCATCAGTGTCCCTTGCTTGTCGTAAGAGATTACTAAGAGGGGCGGTCCTTCGGATGAGACCACAGAAACTGAGGTCCGGTGTCACAAAAGGTGTAGCACGATAAAGATCCATCCCTGCTCAAAGGCCGTAAGCACCGAGCATAGGCCTAAATTTTGCAGCCCTTCACCGGCTATGGTGATGTCTCTACATGAGTGAAAAATTTCTCGAGAGGGACGTTAAACAATATACAATCAATCATATTGGGACAAGGCTAACATAAATTGTAAATTTCAGGACTCTTGCACCCACAGGGCCGTAGGGATCGGACAAAAATTGACCAATTTTCGAAAACCCTCTCCTCTACAACAAGCGCACATGTATAATAAAAACTAAATGCATAGCGATTTAGAACAGGAAGGCCCCTACTCTACCAAAATTCTAAATTTCATTATCCCCGGGGCAGAGAGCAGAGTCAAACTTCGTATATTTAGCTTATATTTGAGTAGAACATTTAAGTAGCTATTGATACTAAATAGATATTTCGAAGAAGTAGTTCTTTACCGAAATTGTAAATTTTGGTGATCCCTGGGGGTAAGGATTTGGTTCCAGGGTGGAGCCAAAATCATTATAATGATTATTGTCATTTTCATTTCTTCTCGAAGTTTAGGAAAAGCAGAAAAGGATATATTGAATTTGCCCCGGGGTTTTCATTTATTACATTTCAAAATTAGTCATATCATGTTAACGTTACATATATCATGTGAAGTCTTTCATCAGTATAGGGCATTTAAGAACACATCTTGCTTTACACTGTTGCTGAATAGAAGAATTTAGCTCAGTCATATCCTGCTAACGTTACATATATTACATAAAGTCTTTAATCAGTATAGGCACTTTTGAGAACTTGTTTTATACGTGTACTTTTTCTGAATATTAGAATTTAGCTTAGCTATTCAGAACAGGAAATGTTTTATAGATTTTGTTTAAATATATTTTATTGCGTTCAAAATCACATAGTATACAAAATACAATTGATTGATTGTTTGTTTTCCGCCACACTCAACAATTTTTCAGTTATCTGGTAGCGTCCAGTTTTTATTGGTGGAGGAGAGAACCCAGATACAATGTACTGGCAAACTTTCTCATATATATCGGCGCTAGCGAGAATCGAATTGAGCGTAAAGCTTTAACCACTCGGCCACGAAGGTGAGAGGCTTTGTGATTTTGAGCCCGGTGCCCTAACCACTTGGCCACGGCGCCCCCCCCCCCCCCCCCCATAACAGAAAATTTAAGGTTATATCTAAGGGTATATTTTGGATGTAAGTTTTTCTGAGATGTGATGTGTAATTTGGACATCTTTGTAAGAAGTGTCCAGTGTCTTCGATTTTGCCGCATGAGCAGAAGGGATTTTCAGTGAAGTTTTTGGCGTAAAGGTGCTGCTTTAATGTGCTACATTCCATATGAAGTCTGGCTTGTAGAATTTGTTCATATCGTAACCCATAGCTGTAATAATGATGAACAAAATACTTATCTTTATTCAAAAATATTTTTAAAGGACATCTCACGTTTTCCATTCAAAAGTGCCCTTAGAAATCGAAAAAATAAAGTTATTGTAATAAGGTTATTAACTTTATGGTATGAATCATTAGTTTGTTAGGCATATGGAATTTTCTTCAAAATGATAAAAAAATGTTAATAAACAGACGATATTTGGGGTAAAACGATGAATTTTATAATGGAAGTCTATGGAAACAGGAAAAGTTTTTTCTAGGGTCTCCCCCCCCCCCCCGGTGATCAAGATTTTCCCTTTGCATGATAACTAGAATGAACAATATACACAACATATCAAAACGGCTTTCTTGATCACGGGGGGGAACGTACTTCTATAGCCGAAAGAAATTGCAAATCAGAGGAAATTCGAACCAGAGTACACCTTTTCAAATAGATTTACAGTTATATCGATCTCTGGGCAATAAACCGAGGTTAAACCAATTATTACGTATGTTTATATCTTTTGGGGGATCGGGTGACATAAAATATGAGAGGATTTAGCCAATCGGCAGTGAAATTCAACGTGCCAAAGGACACAATTTTTATCTACTTTAGAAATATCGGGGATAAGACTTTCTTTTGTTACACCCTGTAGCTTTTCCCTGGCCAATCTCGAACGACATTTACAGCATAAAGCACATCCTACATATGCATTTATATTTCTATTTTGTAAATAAGAAATATGCCAAGAGTGAGACTTTTCATTTAAAATAACCCGGCTATTGTACGATTTTTTTGACTTTTTTGTGTTGCAAGAACAGAACACACACTTGTCCGACATTTTGACAGCAAGTATAGCATGACGTGAAACACGTGGTATTTCAATGATTGAAGCCGATTTAAATGTAATCAATACAGGTAAGTTGACAAGGTAAAATAGGCGCACAGTACGGTACAAAAGCTACGGCCCCATAATTTTTCATTTCATTAAAAAGTTGGAAAAAACCACACATGATGTTCGAAATAAAATTTTAGTGATATTATATAGTGATAAGCATGTTTCCTGGGTGATTTGGTTAAAAAAAAACTTTTGGAAACGACGAATTTTACCGCTTCAGCCGTTGCAAATATTGGCACCCCTACCCTCATTCTATCTGCATAATTGTTAAAATTAGTCACTGACTATGGTAAATTAAAGTCGTACCTCGTCTTAAAGATTAGATTTATTAATAAAACCTGTATTTTGTATGATTTACACGATATAACGTACCAAAATTCATACTTCAAAACAGGGCAGATAACGTATGAAAACGTGAGATGTCCTTGGAGATATAGAGGAATTAGATTTAATTTCATGAGACAAGTCGTTCCATAGAATTGTTGTTGACGGTAAATTTGATTGTTCGTATTGACTTGCTCTTCATTTTATTCGAGACAAATTTTTAGAGATCTTAGTGTTGTGGTCATGGATTCGTAAATTTTAGGTGGCATCAGTCTTTGTGAATGAGTTGGGGTAAGTCCAAATGTCATTTTGTGAAACTGTGTGATTTTGTGGTTTTGTCGTCTTTTTTGTAATGTGTCCACAGGGGCTCGTCACGAACTTTTTGTCTTATTAAAATTATCACCATCTATAATTATTGTAAATGACAAGCCCCTGTGATGTGTCTCATCCACTTTCAGCGTAAAGTTTATTTAATGTAGTTCATTTCGTTGCCCCTGTTACTGTCCTGGCTGTTTCTAAATTTATTTTTTCCCAATTTATTACACATTTCTTGACTTATATTGTCTCATACAATGTCAGCATATTCAAGGATTGGCCATATGTGGGTAAAAGAAATGGTTTCCAGTGATTTTCTATCGATAGTAAATTTGAACCTTCTTAAAATATTGTTAGCTGATCATGTTTTCTTGAATAAATATTGTTTAAACCAACCTTCTTAAAATATTGAGTCTTTCTTCAAAATATGGTTTATATGATTTGTCCAGGAGCCATCCGATAAAAATACTAATCCTAGATGTTTGTGAGTAGTGAATAATTTTATAGGGCAGTTGTCAAAAGCAATATTTGGATGAGAAAGAGATTTATGTTTATTACTAAATATTAGGCATTCTGTTTTATAGATTTGTATCCCTTGGGACTAGCAATACATTTAACTTATACCCAGGTGACCAATATGGCCTGTAGGCCTCTAATCTATTTATTAAAAGCATTCTTTTTTATTTAATATTTAACTTATAATTCACTAGAGGTCATGTACTGTGTTATTGTCTCGATTACATTGAGAAATATTAAAAAAAAAAAAAAAAAAAAACAATAAAAAAAGATCAATTTCAATTTATGAGAAATACGGTTTCGCATTCCCATTCTTGAGCCTGAAACCCTGACTCTGGGCCATAAATTGTACAATTTTGGTAACAAGCATGCCCCTTGTAACTATATACCCACTTTATATGCTAGGTGCACAGGACTAAAGGTGATGTTTATAGATTGTACTGTTTTTCAGAGATTTTTAGCCCCATCTCCAAGACAAAAAAGGACAATGACCATGGAATTTGGTTTTGTTCCCCTACCCCAAAAGATGCTAAGCACAAATTTTAACACATTGACCATGCAGTTTCTGAGAAAAAGGTTAAACTGATCAAAAGTTTAGCATGTGGACTGCACAAGGTCACCTGTGTGATTAGGATGACCATAACAGCTAAAATTTAATGTTTCTTTGTGGTGAAGAAATAGTCTAGTCTCAAATTTGCACAAAAGATGCTTATGGCCTGACACTGTATAGTAATCCTTCACCATGGCCATTTGGCCAAGATTGAGGTCAATGATAAAATTTAAAATGTTTGTCCAAGGCATACTTTTGTGATGGAGAAATATTATCTAGAAGAAACTAAATATCATTGTGATGACAAGCATCACAAAAGAGCTCCAATTTGTGGCATTATTTGCTAAGTTCAAGGTCCATTAGCTCTTTCAAAATTTGGTCTACAAAGCCCAAACTCCAACTTGACCTGTACACCAATGATTTTGATCTAAATTCATGCATAAATTTTCAATGCAATAGCTGCAGGGATATCCAAAAAAAAAGTCCAGAAAATTGTCACATCCCTAAAATTTGCCAAGTTCAAGATTCATAACTTTTTTAAGAATAGGTAAAGAAAGCCTGAACTCAAACTTGATTTGTGACCCATTGGTATAAGTTTATGTAAATAGCTGTAGAGATAGCCAATTAAAAAGTCTGGGAAAACTGTCAATGCATGGATACACAAGCTGATAAGAGTTCCAGACTATAGGTGGGGCCCTAATGAATGTAATATTTGGTCACAAGAATAACAACATTAACATTTCAAGAGTTTGGGAGATGCAATCATTACACCAACTAATGAAACCCAAAGGCTTCCTGTTTTATTGTCTAATAAAAGTGTTTCCTTTCTATAATGAAGTAACATGATTGAGAAATAATCACTAAGGCCTTCCTTCCACTAATAATTCATTTTGATAGTTATATCTCTACTTTATTTCAACTTTATAGAGAGTAAATGTATCTACACAAAATCAATTTCTAACAGAGATGAAATTTATTAAATGAAGAAAAAACAATTTGAAGTTGTAGAAATATTCATTCATCCATGAACAGCATTTCCATTGATGCTAAGTCTGTGCACAGATACAAAGTGGTCATAACCACTCTCTATGATGACTCTCATGTGAGTGGCTCTTTTATTATTTGTTGGGAATTCCTCTTGCTGAAGAGAATTGTCTGTGGAATCAAGCTCTGAAAGATGAGAATAACATATTTGTTACTATCAAATACAGAGATAATTTAATATTTGCTTGAATCCATACAATATGTGGAAACATTCACACTTATTCTGGAATATCCTCTCTATCCCAAAGAAAACGAAATGAATTCTTGATTGATTTTACTTTATGTGAACAACATTCTGACATATCACATGTCTCTTTGAGATAACATCAAAAGTACAGTATTTCAATGGGTTGGGTCAATATCAAATTAAAGGTACATATGCTAAATTTTTTAGTGTCAGGTTTTAATAAATATAACAATATTGCAGTATTCTATAAATAAAATGAAACCAAAAAACTATCAAACTTTGTCTGATAGGTCCTTATTCCAATATATACAGAAGATGACTTCAGTGTCAAAACTTACCAGCACCATTATATTCTTTCTGACTATGTGTGAAGAAGGTGTATACAATGCATACATTATACAGATAAGGCTGATCAGAGGTGTTTGAGAGTTAAATTAGTCAGGAATAAACTTGAATTTCAACTATTCCTTTTATCTGGGATGAAATCAGATAGTTAATGTTGCAGAAGTTACTATATACTGTACAGAGGATTGATTATTTTTGCCCCCCCCCCATTTTTTTCACCCTTCTTCACTTCAAAGTAGATTCACCCTGTTTTGAATTTGACCAGACACATCTGTGTTAAAACAGAAATGAGCTTTTCTGAGCAAAAAGGGCCCTTAAGTAATATAGTGCTAAAATATGAACTGTGGAAAACAATCCCTCAACATATTAGAGCAATCTTGATTGTTGTTGAGATATTTCAGTCAATCAAAGATGACAACTAATTGGTGATCATGATGTCTTTCTTTACAGGTGTGCAGAAAAATACGGACATCACATATTTTTTTTCCCCATTATGACATTTGAAAACATTATTGGATAAGATAAGGGTCTTTTTTGCTAAGAAATTCTCTGATAATAGACAAAGCAGTTTTGCTACTGACTAGGGTGAAAATAAAATGTTGAATATTCTCCAGTACAGTAACCCACTACAGATACATTAACCATGTTAGTTTGGAAGCAAAAATATCTTAATATGTATGTAAATGTACCTTTAAGAATTGAAGGGGTTAAGTAAATTACATATATATACAAACCTTTTTCCAGCAAATCTTCAAAATTTGTTGGATCATTTTCTTTACTGGTTTGAAATGAAATTTTCTTTACTGCAAGAGACAAAATAAAAAAACTGAACACAATTTTTAAGTAATGAATCTAGTGAAATGATTTACATGTAAATATTTCAAAAAGCATAGAAAAAACCCTTCAGCATGGCATATAATTATTCCCTCACAACAACATAATCAAGTTTAATGCCCATATATGCATTTGCATGAATCTCAAAATATGTTGTGAACACCATTTGATGAGAATTTTCTCCATTATTGCTACATATATAACTAGTGGGAACAGGAAGTTCCATATTAGTTATTCAGTTATTTAAAAAGTTGTGAATACCATATATAGAGTTGTACTTAAGCCTCATTTTAAATACTTTATGAATATTCACTAAGAGCTAATTAAAGAGGAGCATTTATTGGATACAGAAATTGAATTTAAAACATATACAAAAAAATCATCAGTATTAATACCATACCATTATAACATGCTATTTCAATACGCTGTATACTCATCATAGATGGAAATGTTATGATGAATTCTTGTGGAAAAAGACCAGTTGATGCCCAAAATGTTTCCTGGTCTCTGAAAAAAAAGAAACAGAGTTAACCCAACTAGGAATTGACATTTCTACAATTCTGCAGAATTGGTTTTGAATCATTTATATTTTGTTGACTGAATTTTTTTAACCATCAAAAATGTTATATCCAGAAGTTCTTTTCAGATTCTTTTCATATGTAATCCAGAAAGCTGGAAATTGTGCAACATCCAACAGAATATACAACTTTCACTATATTAAAAATAAACTGTATGCACCTTGACCTTAATGTTCATCTGAGTCACCTTACTCACACAAACTCATGTTTGAAACACTTAATACAGCAGTGAAACTTGTCTAAATCAGATGATGTGCATTCCCAAATGTTGAACAAACCATACCAAAATTTGAATTCTAACATAAACAAGAAGCCCTTGGGTTATATGCATCTCATATGATGCTCACTTGTGCAGTTGCATTTTCCCCACATAAAACATTCATTCCAGTTCAGTAAACTTCAGTGGCCTAATCCCGGTAGGCAGAGATGGAGTGAACAAATATTTGGAGGCATACATATGAAAATCTTCAATAAAAGGAAACTTTAAAATACAGTAAATACTGAATCTAACCCTCAAACTTGAGTCAAAATAGTTATTTAACAGTTAGCATTTCATTTCATACATTTTACCTCATAAAGTCTGTTGTTATTCATATTTTAATAACCAGTTTGATGATCATAAGTTTGAAATTACGCTGTACAATCAACTTCAGCAGAAATGTGTTGATTTAAACCGAATAAGTGTATTTCTTTTTCCGATTACATATACTCAAAATCAATGTGGCGAATCTCAGTTTTGTATTATACCACCATATTTACTGATGTCTCTACAGTAGGTGGTTGTACAATTATTTCAAAATTACAATAAAAAACTACAACGTACCCACCTGAATGGGATTTCAAAAATTCAACAATAAAAATAACTTGCGGTTAAGGAGCAGAAGAGTGTATGTAATTATTAGTAACGCCATTCCATACCCGTCAATGATGTTTTCAGGTGGATGATTCCCATCGCTGGAAGTCGCTAAAACAACTTGCCCTCCAGCACTTTTCAGAGCAACATCAAACATTGCTATCTCAATTTGCAACTATTTCCCTGGCGTTGATGGCAACAAAATATTTTATCAATGTTATTCGAGCGCTTTGAAAATATAGAGTATAAAACCAAAATTCCGAATTTTGATACATTCATTAAAAAAGCATTAATTAAAATAGATAAACATGTAATAAATCGTATCAATATCTATTCATAACGTTTACAGCTCACCAGGCAACATAGCATATCACAGGGTTAGTTACAGAAACATTACTTATAGGCCTATTTCGGAATATTATCCCTCTAACATTGAAACTTTCACTTTAGAAACTGAAACTAAAAGTAAGTTTATTAAGTAAATTTTTTAAAATTTTATTTGGAGTCGACACAAATATTAGGGCGTACTAGGGGCTTGCACATTTAACAGTAAACATAAGAACCGATTGTAAACATATATACAGATTAACATACATATATATCGTTTTAACTTCAAGAAACACTGAAGCGATATATATATATACTCAGTGGTTAGATGGTCTGAGGGCTGCATGAAACTGACTAGTAATTTTCTCCTTTCCCATATTATATTTGGTGCTGTGACCACCCCTGGACTTCAATTGAGAGTTCAGCGATAGGAAGAATCGTAATTGTGTGTCTTAAAGGACAAAGACAGTTAAAGGAGGGAGGAAAATGAATGCATTTAATTAGGGCTACATGGACAATGGCTGTCGGCCTGGGTAGCTCAGTGGTTAGTACACCTGACAAGAATTATGCAGGGGTCCTGGGTTTGATTCCCAGTCCAGCCATATATTTTCTCCTGTCCCATATTACAGTATGTATTTGTAGGTACTAACACAGTTGATACATTGAACAAATTTTAATCTGCTGAATCTTCTTGAAGCAGGTATAGAGTGTGATCTACTGCAGCCAACATGGAGAGGCCATGCAAAGCCATAAAAACAGAGAAATTAGCCCAGCAAGAGGAAAAAGGCAGTGTTCTGGAATCTCTGTATAATCTGTGCATTCAATATATTGCAATGAATTTACACATGGTGGAAAGCTTCTGTGGCTTTCCTGAACTTGTAGCAGTTGACATATTTAAGGAAGCTGACAAGTTGAGCAAATTTGACATATTAACACAACCACATAGAAATATGGAACTATTTTGTGAGATGTACCCGAACAATGTATTGTCAAGTTTAAATATTTCATCCTGTTATTTAGGATTGAATTATAATGTGAAATGCTTTGAGACATTTTCTGGATTGCATTCATTAGATGTATCAAGCTGTTTCCTTGGAGATGACCATGAATTTTTATCCCATATTGCACACTTAAAATGGTAAGTGGATGTATATCAGCTTCAGTATTAAGTTTAACTTTAAAAAGAAAATTGATAAGATTCAAGGGAGAACTACAACTGTAACTATATGATTGATTGATTGTTTGTTGTTTTCCGCCACACTCAACAAATTTTCAGTTATCTGGTAGTGTCCAGTTTTTGTAGGTGCAATAGAGAACCCAGATCCAATGTACCCGGGAAGAGACCACCGACCTTCCAAAAGTAAACTGGCAAACTTTCTCACATATATCGGTGTGAGAGAGAATCGAACCTGCGCCGACTAGAGTTGAGAGGCTTTGTGATTTTGAGAGCAATGCTCTAACCACTCGGCTACGGAGGCACTTGACAATATAACCTTTCCTTGCAACATACTTCAGTTGATGTGAAATCGGTCATTTCCATGTTGAGATAGTCAGAAACAAAGAATGAGAATTTTTGTCCTCAGTGTATGATTTTAATTTTGGAATTTGGAATTATATTGCTCTCTCTGCGATTCATGAATACTTGACTGAGATGTCATCCATCTGTACTGTCGTGCAAAAGAATGATAATACTGTGGATTCAGTATTACTGTACCATATATATATTTGTTTTTAAGTTAAAGTTTGATGAATTTTGAACAAAAATTCTTATGCCCGACTTGCATAAATGTGCCTTGCTGCCAAGACCATGGGAATTTTGTTTTGTTGTAAAACAAAATTAGTTGAAAGATAGTAATCAAAATATAAATGACAAGGGATTATAACTCTAACAATTTATTATGATAAAATATTATTATATAAAAGTTTGTATCTTGGTAATTTTGCTAAAATGAGAAATAATACATATTTATTAATGGATCAGATAGTCGAAAATAGATTAAAATTTTGGTAAAATATTAACTTGGAATGGACAATTGATTCCAAGAAAATTTTTGTTTAAAGTATATGAAGGTAAGAGCAAAGTACTTCAAAATATAAAAGGCAGGTGGTCTATAGTTTTCATGGTGGTCTATAGTTTTCATGGTGGTCTATAGTTTTCATGGTGGTCTAGTTCTCATGGAGTTCATGGATAAGGTATGCCCTTGAAGCTTTTGAAGAAATGTTAAGTTATTGGGAAAAACAGAGAAGTCCAATTTAAAAAAAAAAAAAAAAATGGGTCTGCATGAAAGCAAGTAATGTTAAAGCAGTACTTAACACCAAATAATATTGATCATTTATTTGCTTTTTTACAGCTTGGTTAATTTGAGCCTAAGAAAAAATTCTTTGTCAGATAAAGGAGTACGCAGTTTGTATGCCCCATTTACGCTTTTTAAAAGAGGGCCAGAGCACTTGAAAGTTTTAGATATTTCAGGTAATATAAACATGAAGTTATGTAACTTGCAGTATGCTGACTCTCAGTCCAGAGAACCATTTCAAGTACACATATCATGTTGTTGTTTTTTTCTTCAGAAAATGGATGTATATCAGAAAAAAGTGTTAAAAAGCTGAAGTGCTTTAAAAACCTACAGAAGATAGACATCACAGGGACCAGTGTTAAGGTGAGGAGATCTGTAGATGTGGTTAGAAAGGCATTTTTACTGTAATATTAAGAAAAAGAAATTTATGCAATAAATTTTATATGAATTAGCATTTTTACTTTGTGCCAATATGTGCATTGTTTTCTCATGAGAAATGCTCTTTCCACTTCAATTATTATCCCAGATCTCCCAGGGTCTTCTATCCCCTCCCATCAGGATCTAGCCTTACTCTGCAAACATACCTTTATTAATATAGATAAAATGTACTAGTGACAGTACTGGTACATGTGTATACATGTACACACCTTGAAAGATTTGATTTAGAATAGTGCATTTTCATTTACCATGTTTACCAACATTTTGTCGGTAATTTACCAGTGCTGTTTATTGTGTATCAGTACATTCTGGGTTGAGCAACAGGCATTGTCTATCCATGTTCTCTCATTGTATCCATAAATCCTTAAGAAACCAGTATCAGATAATTATAACTGTAAATTGTAATTAACTAAGTAGGTACACACATGGTCAATCTTCAGGTGAAGGAAATGGGTAGTGAATGGAGACTCAATCCAGAGAAAACAGACAATCTAATGTCGATAACCAATGAAGGGTGGGCTTCAGAGGCAGTGCAAAAGTGGGAGAGAACAGTGAGAGACTCTATCCCGAGAGCCAGTAAGCTGAGCTTTTCTGATTACTGATTGTTCCTGTTAAGAGTGAAAAGTCACAGGATGAGGACATACACTCAAATAAATTATGACATATATCATCTTCACTATCCAAGGGTTTTTGGTTCACTCCACCTCCCCAATTATGGGAAGCGAAGTGGATCAAAAACCCCTTGCTAGCAAAGATGGACAGGTATTAGATTAAGAGACAACTATTACTTGCAGCCCTTTAATCAACAATCCCCCTTTCAAATCCCATTGCTACACTAAATTCCTGATCAGCCCTTACAGGTTAGTGGTAACAATGTTAGTGTGACTGAATCAGTTCCATACCTTAATTAATGATTTGTGAGATATATCATATTGGTCATTACTGTAAGTTAAACAATTTACTGTAAATTTTTCCTCCCACTGGATAAAGTCACTTGGTAACAAATCTGTCCATGTCATATACAAAATATTTAACACATTTGGAAAATTCTCATTTTGTTCTTAAAAAATAGGCTCTCTAATTTTCACTGTTTTTAATATCAATGACTATCCATTACATGACTTTCTTGATAAAAATTATTTATGATCCTTGCAGCCTTCATCTTCACTAGAGAGATAATCAGAGGCAAAGCCGTGGTTCAGGACACCAATACTGTGTCATTTGTACCAGGATACAGACTAACACTGCTTAGAAATCCACAGATTGAAATTGATATACAACATGGAAAAATGACTATAAACCCTGAACAAGATGACTCTATGGACTCAATTATGGATCTATACAAAGACAAATCATCGAAAAATGTGTGAAAGCTCGATTCTTTCTTTTTTCTTTTTTTTTTTTACAATCATAAAGGAATAATGGTAATCATACTTTATATTTGATGGTAAATGAACATTTGGTTACAAAAGTAGACTGTTAATTAAACATTCTTTTACTTTTGTATAATATGCCTTTTCATAATTAAAAATCAAGTGCAGTATTAGGAATTTGCTTTTGTAATGCATGTACAAAAGTTGTGGGGTGGATATAGCATTGCAGCTGTGTGTGTTTTGTTTACCTACAGTATATAGCTTGTGGGCTTTGAGATTCAGGACTGTAGTCAATTAAAGATGTGTCTATATATTCCTTGTGGCAAGATTTAGAACCATAGTGAATGAAGTATATATTTCAAATCCTTTTGGCAAGATTCACAGCAAACTTGCTTTAAGGATCAGTGAACTTTGCCATGATGAGAAATTGAAATTAATTAACATGATCAAACCAAACTTCATGCTTTAACTACACTACAGATGTTCACATACATTCAAAGAAGAGTGGCATTCAATATGGTAGTAAATCTAGCAGGAATTTTCAAGATCACAGACACTTGATATATCCAGAGCAATCAACAGCCAATTCAATTTTATTTTGCAAGTTTTGTGGAGTGTGTCTTTGAGACAGCTAAAACTGAATGCAGATGTCTTTGAAAACACTGGGCTGAAATTGCTTTTGGTAGAAAGAATTTTATTCCTCTTCTTAAATTGCAAAATATATACATTTGAATAATTTCACAATTTTATACACAGATATATCAGTTAAATATTTGGAATGGAGCTCCTAAAAGTTTTTTATTATATGATCTCCCTATACCCGACACACATACACCCCCACTCACTGACTTGCATACCATTACATGCAGACTATTAGTACTACTCAGACTTGAAATTACATTGCAACTTCAGTAAAATCTTTAAAACAGTCAACATCACTCTACCAATGGCATCTTTAAGTTTAGAAGTCAGGAAATGTAGCTATCAGTGTAACATTTTACTGTGTTTAAATGACAGATACCATTCACACAATGTTCATATGTGCATGTACACAGTAATTGTGTAGATATAAGGATTAGGAGTTAATGGGTTGCACCCTCTTGCCCTCATCAAGCAGTCTGCAATATTTTTTTGCCCTGTAATTGGAGCATTGAATTTCTAATTCCATAATTTCTGACAAGAAAAGTTTGATAAATGCACTTGCTTCAAAATCTTAACAAGTTCCCTACAAAATTTAATTCTTATGAAATTTCAACTAAGTTGGGAAGGGGGGGGGGGGGTTTGAATTTGCAACAATTTCAAAGGAAATCTACAGGTAGCACATGAACTCAAGTAAATGAAGGTATCCTTAATTATTTGAAGATATCAATTCATTTGATGTGTGCAACAATTCAAATAAAGATTTCTTCAAATATTTTAATATCTTCAATTCTGAATTTTTGCATGCATTAATTGAATTAGTGATTGCATTCTGCTGATTAGATGCATGCATTAATTCAGTTGTTGCTCTCTTCTAATAAATTGATATCAACAAATGGACTAATGTGCACTACAATCTATCTGAAGTGGCCAATATTTAATTAATTATTGCCCTTTCAATTGAATTATGATATGAAGTACACACCAATTCTTTTAGAGAAAGCAACTATATAATTAGGTGTATTTTCAATTCAATATATCCAAAATTGAATTACCCCTTTCATTGAATTGTTGCTTTTTTCTAAAAGAATGGATGCTTGCATTGTATATTATTAAAGATATCTTCTCCTTTTGAATTAAGGAGATCATTCAGTCATTTATTCCGAATTCTTAAATCATCATGAGCAATATTTCCAGCACATCGATACACCAATTGTTGAGAGCAATAATTGATTTGATAAACACATCTTTTTAATTAATACATGCATCAAATCAGTTATTGTGAACAATAATTAATGTGCACATGAAATCACTTAATGCTCACATCAGTTGACATACACATTGATGATATAGGAATTTAAAACATCTATTAATTTGGCATTCCATACAATTTAACCTGAAGGCGCCATTGGTCTCAGATGTAATTTAACTTTTTATAAAT
The DNA here is from genome assembly GCA_024699665.1 of Ostrea denselamellosa. NCBI lineage: Eukaryota > Metazoa > Mollusca > Bivalvia > Ostreida > Ostreidae > Ostrea > Ostrea denselamellosa. Next base: position 7,696,836 of record JAMZEH010000020.1, on the reverse strand, counting down.
CCGGGGATCCTGCTCGATATTTTTCTTTCCATTACAGAATACAGTTTGCATTTTCCATCTCTTGGAATAATTTCGGTCCGAGTGTTCCACTTTTAGTGATTTTGTAATTTGTCAAAATGCAACCATCTCTTGATAAGTGTAAATTCATACTGAATACAGGGAAATACCTGTCTCCTTTTTTACTTTTGCCCATATCCTAAATGGGCAAATTAAAAGAAGAGGTACCGTGAGCACTGCTCACCAAGAATACCCCCTGCTCACCCCAAACCCAAAGAACTTTTCATTTTCATTCCATAGGTAGTCCATACGTGTGATATCATAGGTAGTCCATATGTGTGATATGGTGACTCAAGGTGAAAGGATAACATGCGAGATCCCAGAAACCATTTTGCCATTTCAATGTCCAGTACACATGATCTTTTTGATGCCAAAATCAATAGGGATCATTTTCATTGCATGGGGAGTCTGTATGTTAGTATGTTGACTCCAGGTGAAAAAGAAAACACTTTAGAGCCCAGAAACCAATTTGTCTACAGACACTTTGACAGCATGTTCAATATCATACATTCAATGTAAAACATAGTTACATACTATGGGATTAGAATGCTAAATTTCCTCAATGTCCACGATAAATGTGTGGCCAGCTGTAGAATAAAGCAGAATAAACATTCATCAGCAGCAAGAATTTATTTTTTTTAAATTGATACAAGCCATCAAGATATAAAAGTTAAAACATGCATACAGACAAGTTTTGAAGGGCCTTCTTCATACATCCAATGTTAACCAATGAGGTATGTTGTGATTTCAACATTAGCTTGGTACTTGTGGCCAGAGTAATGTTATTTTCTATTTTGTTTCTACAGACAGTTTATTTTTAATTTCGAATTTGAAATACAAACAATTGTACATTTTTTTTTTAAAACGGCGATTTTGCTCTTTCTTCCTGTACTTCTCGTTTTCCAAAGACATTAGCTGACAAATGCATGATAAAACTGTGGCAAACTTGCAGCTCTTAGTATGAATATGCTACCCTCCTTAAATTGTGTTTTGAAATCAACGCCAAACTCAAAATATTTGAATAAGGTGTAATTTTTGTCATGATGTTTTTATATGTTAATTGTTTTTTCTGCTTTGTTGGCTGATTGGTATTCTCCTGACATAAAAAGACAAAACAAAGCATTATTCTGGCCAATAGTAGCTACAAGTACAAAACACTGCTTCTTGGTGCTGGCAAATTTCTATTTCCACTATCCTTGAATCCAATCAAAAACTGAATTCCTATCATTCAGAGATTGTATATCTTTACCATCTCCTTAGATAAACCTCATGGGATATTAAATTCCAATCATTCACTAAGCATATGCATATCAAGGTTTTTTTTCAAAGAATGAATTATTGGAGTTAATCAGTAAATTAAGGACATACAAATTTCTACTGAAAAACAACCCAAGGATAAAAATATGTGCATACCATAATACTAAATAACTGTGTTTCACACAGAAATACACCCAAATACTTAATAAATTTGAAATACATTACATGCCCTAAACCAGACATGAATCCATTTAATGTCTTGAACAAGAATCAGTCTGACAAAAACGTTAAAAACATCACTCTTTGAGTATCACTAACATTTCACATCAGGTAAAAATTTAAAAATAATGTTCCGCTCCTTAAGTCATAATCATACTGAAATTTTTGTTATCCATTTGAAAAATCCTTCCATTAACAATTCAGTTCCACTATTAAGAATCAACAGGCACATAATAAAATACAAAGTCCCCCTCCCCCTCCTATCTGATCTATATGTAATCTGTGGAGAACACAACATTAAGGACATATGCAACATTTCTGACATTTTCTCTAAAATTTTATTTTTATTTTTCCATCTTGATATGAAGAGTGCTTGTATAATTTCTGAAATAGGTTTTATAGTAATATTACCAAACTTTATATATCAGCCTGGTAGCTCTGTGGTTAGATCACCTAACTAGTAATACAAGGGTCCTGGGTTTGATACCTGATTGATCTAAACATTTTTCTCCCATTCTTTGCTACATTTCTATTCATACAACAGCTGACTTTACATTTTTACTTGCAACAACCAGGAACTATCAAAATATGCTAACTTATTTTCATCATAAAAATACCCCCAAGATTTTTTGTAGAAATGAGATAGACCACAAGTGAACTGTACATGAAATGTCATGAAAAATTACACATTTTTGAGAAATGTCAGGCATGTCCTCAACTGGTGCATTACAGAATATGCATTGCATGAATGTTGTTTCACAGAGTGCAATTTCTAAGAGTTAAAACTCCCAATAGCCCAAAATCTTAAATATGTGTTCATGTACTTAAGTAAGGACAACAAAATTTTTTTCTTCACTTTTCTCAATGGAGACCTCCCCCCCCCCTTTTTTTTTTTAACCTTTGCAACATTGCAACAACAAATGCATTTGAGTACATGTTCCTGTGCAATTTGATAAATTTAGATTTTCCAAAATAGTAAACTTGAACCTTCAAAAATAATGAATGAGCTGAAAAGTCTTAACATAAGGAATTCAAAATGAATTCATAACTTCATTTTCGAAAAAAAAACACAAAAAAAACAAATAAATAAATAAACACACAAGAAATTCTTCCACTTCAGCTAATAACTCCATGAATGATAGTGTTTCATTTATTTGCGACTTTTCCTTACCACTACAATTCAAAGATTAAACTTTTAAAAAATAGATATAAGGTATAAATTTGCTGATGAGTTTATTTTCTGTGCTTTTTTGTGATAGTACATGTTCTAATCAAATTTCATCGCAAATCTTTATCCCCCACCCCACTCCCTTTTTCTTTCCGAAATGACAAAATTTTTCAATTCTAACTATTGACAATTTACAGTTCTTTTAATACAGGAACACATATTTGTATCTCAAATAAAGAAATCCCATGAATGAAATGATAAACTAAATTCCATTTCTTGACAGCAACACTAAACTCCATAAAAGTACATCCTTAATACAAAAGATTATAAATCCTACATTCCATCACAAACTGGACAACAAAATAAACCTCTATTAGACTAAAAAGCACAAGTCATAGAGACATTCCTGGATAAACACAATTGCTTATTTTCTATAGTGTTTGTGAAGACTATATACAGGAAAATCTTCAACCTCTAATAGTTTCATCTTATATGAAAAATAATTTCACATAGTAAATACATTTACACCCTAACCATTTACAAACTTCTGAATTAATATCCCTTCATGATCAGTCTCCTTTATCATTCACCAAATGATAATGGGACAAAAGTGCAGATATAGATTGAAGGTGAAAATATACCAGTGCACATGAAATGCATTCAGATCCATTCACACAAGTGAGAGCAAATATATACCAACATACAACTGAAATCTTTCACCAGTATACACACCAAAGTCCTACTTGATACAAATGTTTGAAATAAGGATTAAAATTTACCAGTGTGCATAAAACAATGAAAGTCCTACTTCATACAAATGAGGGACAAATTTACCAATATACATGAAACACTGTAATCCTATTCCATATCAAATGAGAGTGAAATTCACCAATATACTTGAAACAAACTGACATCGTCCTTCAGACTGAAAAGCACTCTCAAACTTTTAGATCCACAACACACTGCTTTAATCATATACCAAACCACAATTGCCAAATGTTAATATTTCTTTTTTTTATATATAGTTGTTTATATGATGACTTTATGACTATATATATAGTATTTTCTTGTACTGAAGAAAATCTTTCAGGGGTACAAGAAAACAATAGACAAAAAACAAATTTAAAAAAAAAAAAAAGCAAGCAATGGCTACAGCTTTCCTGCTCTCAACATCATCAGCATCAGTTTCTGGATTTCAAGACCTACAATGAAAAGCCCAATGGAAGTTTACTCAATGTTAGGGATAACAGCAATATTTCCCTCCATTTCCAACAGAAGTAGAAATAACTGTTTAATACTGATATCTGGCTGAAGTCATATTATATCTTAAAGAGACACTACAGCTCATTTTGCTCAAAAATCATAAAATGACAATTTTGCCAGCTTTCCCAAATAGCTGTAGATCAAACAGTTTATATGAAGAAGATAGTAGTCTACTTTTTGTTTCAAATTTCTCAAATAGATTTCTCAAATTTGATTGCATTATTGAATGTATGAACTTGGCAAAAAATATTACATTTCTCAAGTTGAAAATTCTCCTTTACACACGAAAATTAATACTTTTTGATGGCCCTTCCAAAAAAAAATATTGAGTCGCCTCCATTTGATCTTCAGCCACATGCACATAGATGGTAAACAGTGCAGCATGTAGCAAGTCATCCAGTGAGAGAAAGCATACAGTGGGTAGACCAGAGTTTTGCAGATTTTATGAGAAATACGGTCAAATATAGAACAAGAAACAACTCCTATGTGAATTAAAATTTATGTGGGGATCAGCATGACCATTTGATAAACCAAAAACTTGGTGACACACATGCTGGGCTTTAAAATTAAGTGCTATTTTTATCTGAAGATGTTACGTGTTAGTTTAATAAACATTGTTTGATCAATAGGGACATGAAAGGGTTTACATTAGAATATGAAATCACATGATGTAAAATAGCATTAAACGTCCTAGTCAGCATGAAGAAACCTTTGAATTGTGGATGATCTTCAAAACACAGAGGATATTGATGCATTCAAATTGTTCAAAATTGTCAGTATCAATATGCTTTTATCATTTTATTGATACTTGTTTTAAAAAACACTTGATTAAAATGTGGAAAATGAGTTGTAGTGTCTCTTTAAAGAATGAAAAAGTGAAAGTTTATATTTTGTCACAACACTAAATACATCCTGCTATATTCTTTTTAAGACATGTAGAAAAGCAAAATTTGAAATAACACAACCTTTCCTGTTTAGTGTATTATCAAAAGTACTGCATACATGTGTTCATTAAAAAACTTGTAAAATCTAAACACTATTTCCACATTCAAATGATCTGTGTATTTGGTAAGGAAATACATAAACTTCATTCTTTATCAAAGCTCTATTAAAGCTTTGGTCCTCAAATTATAATCTATGATCTTATTTTCTGTATTTCCCTCATGGGGTCATAACCCTTCTTTTATATCAAACCTCGACCGTCGTGATCTTCGCCTGTCTCTTGACCGTGACCTGCTTCTGGACCCTCTGATAGGGGATCTGGATCTGAAACAAAAATATTAAATGTTGTTTTCAATACAAACAATTACATGCATTTCTATGCTATAAAAAGAATTTCATAAATATAATTTGCATTACAAGTTGTGGCAACTATTAGGCTTGCAGCAATATACAGATTGAATTTCAAAATCAATTTGCAAGATAACAAAATCTATATAACCTACAAATGAAACCAAAAAAAATGATAACGACCTTTGACCCATACCAAGGTGAAACCCTGTGTCACCCGTTACCTTGACCTAGACCGTCTTCTCCTTTCTCCACGGGATCTGGACCTAGATCGAGAACTTGAACGGGACCGAGATGACCTTGATGATCTTGATGATGAGCGTGATGAACGAGAGGAACTAGAAGAAGAGCTTCTGGATCTGGACTTGGATCTTGATTTAGCAGTTGTTTTATTGTTGTCATCATCATCATCACTAGCACCAAGGTCATATGCACCCAAGTCACCATCATCTTCATCATCATCTTCCTCCTCCTCTTCATCATCCTGTACAAATAATTCTGATACTGACAATCCTTATCAAAGTAAGAAACCTCTATATCTGAAAAACAATGTTGTCTGTCCATCCACCCATTCATTCTTCCTTCCATCAATCCAATTATCTACAGCTTCTGTAAACCGAGCAGCAACCAGATTTAAGAAAATGTACAGTTTAGAAGGGGTACTGGTTTGTTGAAAATTCAATATGTGTTAAAAGTGATGACATTTTATAGAGCAACTATTCACAGGGTATATGATTAACGACATTACATGTCAGTTTTATTAATGTCTAGTTTTATTAATAGTTATTGACTTAATCACCTCTTCACATAAAAATTCAAATTTACTCAAAGAGCATGCCCTTTACCAAGGGTAGATAATATGGAAATTGTAAAAATAGAATTGACCATTTAAAAAAAAAAAAAAAAAACCCTCAAAAACCACTGGACCAGAAAACCTAATTGCATGAAAGCTACATTACGTAATGAAGATTCTCATTTATTAAAAACTGGTAATCTTGGTGCATTTCTTTCATGAGTTATTGGAAATAAACACAAAAAATACTGTACATCACTTTTGTGTTTGAAAACTTGATTCAATTCAGCATAAATTATGGAGGTTGCCTTGGGGTAAAAATATGGTTCTCATGATTATACATGTATTCACATAATAACTATGACTTGCTTACAAATATAACAAGAAAGGATCCAAAAAATATAAAATCTGGAAAATTAATGATCAATTTACAATCATTCCCTTGCATTGAATTTTTGTCACAGTTAAATCTCTATATCATGCAGGTGACTATAAAAATAAACAGTGGCTCAAGAAGTCATGAAATAATGACTAGTAAATAATCACATTTTTCACACCTGCAGTCACTCAGCTTCTTGTATGATAAGATAGCTAAATTTGGAAAGGGATATACCTTGCATTACTAACATATCAATAAGAATGAACATAAAGTGAATTATATCTGGTTTTCATGGGAAGTAAGTATTGTGAGAATTTCTGTGTAAGGAACATGCAAAATTCTGGCTGGGAAGTTTGAAATTAGTTGATTTCAGGAGGATTGGGGTGTCAGTTTTAGAGGAATAGCTTTTGAAACGTACGAAATGTGCCACTGGTGGGGGTGCTAGTGATGGTGGAGCTGCTTTTTCCTCTGTAGATCCCCTAAATTTCTTTCTTTTCCTACCAAACTGAAATAAAAATCATATTTCTTGCCATTACACTTGAAAACTTGAAAGTCTAGCATTTATGCCCAAAAAATTTCTTGTAATTGTTTCATCTCATTGTTTTATAAAATTAAAGTGGGGTTAAACTTAACATTTATGCATATAGTAAACACATTTCCAATTTTTTGTTTAAAACATACCTCATCATATTCATCATTCTCATCTTCATTTCTCTCCTTGTATTCAACAATTTCATCCCGTTCCATGTAGCCACCGCCAAGCCCTACAAAAGACAAACTAAGGTCAACCAGGTATCATCAGATGTATTGACTGCTGTAAAAGTCCTTAAATCTCTTTACTGTGTTATTAAAACCAATACAAACCAGTTCTCTGTTCTTGTTTACCATACTTCGGTGCATTACACACATTGCAGGTCATTCTTCTTGCCCAGTTGACATTGGCACAACTGTACAATAAAAATGTATCAACTGTACAATAAAAATGTATCAACTGTACAATCAAAGAGAGTTAGATGTATTTGTTTGTTTATTCTGGTAATGGTACATATGAATACATGAATACATTAAAGTTACCAATGATCACATACTTAAGCTGACACTTAAAATAATCTAGGCTACCAACATCATATAGAGCCACTGACCCAAGTATAATCCATGAAAGCCTCAATTGGCTTACAGTAGAGCACACCTCTAGCATGCATGCTTGCTTAAAATTAGTTCATGCTTATTGTGAAGTGATATTTATTCCCATATGAAAGCAATTTAATGAAAATCTTATTGGATATAATGAAGTTTGGTTATAATGAACTGTTTTTTGCTGGCCCTTGCAGTTCACTATGACTGTGATTTACTGTATTTCCAATGGGATCCTTGTGCTTCTTTCCAAATATTTAGTTTTAGAATATATTTAGTAAACATTTCAAAAACTGAAAAAATGTAAGAACAGATTATTACGTATAATAAACATGTTAAACAAAGAATAGTATAAAAATTCATTATTAGCCATAGACCTTATATTTGTCAACAAGTGCTTTTTTATTTCCTCTATGTATTGAAACTTTTTAAACTGTGTCTGACTCAGTTTTTGCAACTCTGATAACAAAAAAATTTAGTTTGCATATAACAACTGTACAATCAAAGAGTTATTATATGTATTAAAGAGACTGATATGTGTATGAACTGTACACTAAAAGAGATTATTATATGTATATTAACTACACAATCAAAGAATTGTTACATTATCAACTAAAGTTACTAAATGTATCAATCTGATAATTCTTCTATAACTTTAATATTAATTTGAGATGTTTAATAACAATTCCTGTAAATTTCTCTTTCAGGAATACTACATGATCATGATTAAAGTTAGCCATGTTTGTTCCTGACCTTTGATCTCTTGAATAAGCTAAAACATACACTACTTAAAATTGAATCTAATACCTTTTTCAGACAGTTGAGATATCAGCTAAAAATGTTTACAAAAAACTACATCAAGGCAAATTGTCACTTGATGCATAAGTTTCCCATCCAATTCTAAACTGATATCCCAATGATGCAAATGATATTGGTATTCTCTTGTCACTTAATTCCTTTAATTGATTTTTAAAGCCATAAATACTTTATTTGGAAGAAATTGTTATGAACTATATCATATGGTTTATGTTACATAGTTCAAAATGACATTTTGAACAGCACATTAATGATTTACTCAATAATTATTTGTTTTACTTAATTTCCACAACATGCTGCAATATTTGCCATTGTTTTGAGAAGTTGGTCTGTTGAATTTGAAGCAAGTATTACTACATCTAAGTTTATCCAAAATAGAAAATACTTTGTTTTCCTTAAAGTAGCACCACAGAAATTGCTGCTCTCCCCAAAAAAGATAGAGTGTAAAAAATTTAGGAGGGTCACATTATATGTATTACAGGTAGATTGTATCTGAAGATAACATAAACTGCACCTCCTCTCACAGCTCAGGACAATATATATATATATATATATGGCATGATTATCTAACCTCTTGCACTGCCAGTCATCTGCACTGAACAAACCCTTGCTCTTCTCTGCCAACTGCTTGCCAATCTCTGTTCCACCCTTTTTAAAAACTGTTCCATCTTTCTTTTCTGTTGAAACAACTGCAGATGATTCAATCATATGTCATCAATTTCACTGAATATACTGTGGTCTCACCAATATTCATTGAACACCAAATGTTCATGGTTAAACAAATATCAATGAAGTACAAATTTATGAAAGAAGAAAGAGTATCTATCTATGAAACTGATAAACCCTTTCTCTTTGGCAAACCAAGATTTGATGCCCAAGAATTCATGAAACCACAGTGTCTTGTATCCATGAGATATGCCAATTCTAACTTTAAAAACAAATAATACAGTTTACTTGGAAATTTAAAAGTGTTCCAAGCAGAATTCAACCTATTCAGTGTTTGACATTTACTTTTTTTGAGCACTATAGTAAACTGGTATTTTATCTGACCAGACCTCTATCATTTATTAGACTGAGTCATCTGGATCTGCTTTAGTGTAAAATTCTGCTATTACAACTAACACTGAATTAATTCATAATTCTTGTATAGAAGAATACCTTTGCCACATCTATTGCATTCACTTCTTCTTGAAAAATTTACATTCCCACACCTGAAACATAAAATCGTAATCTTTAATATCATATTGTCTGTAACAAAACATTAAATTTCCACACAGACTGATGTCCAGTTACCACTCAGTGGAATAACCTACCCCAGAATTACACATATTACAAAATAGACTCACCCATAATGAAACTTTTCCAGAAGCAGTTTCCACAATTTATCAATTAACACTCAAGAAACAAGAGTTTCAAAAGGTGGGGCATCCCCTCACAATTTAGGTAATCAGTAAAGTAAGTTTTTTCTATGAAATCCAATAATAACCTTGACCTTTGGACTCATACCCACCCACACACGAATGGTCCTGTAACTATATACCCTCTTGCAATATATTGTGAGGGGATAAAAATGTTTTCGTATCAGTATTTCAATTGGTGATCTTGTATCATCAGAATTGTCAGAAAATATTTTTTGCAAAACATGCCCTTTAAAAACAAATGTCCAAGAGCAATTTGGTCTTTTGTACTATATTTTATCAGAGAATTTTGTCAATAACAAAGTATGGCTCATTTCATGATAACTATACTCAGAAGTTAGTAAAGACATTAAGTTGATAAAGAAATAATCTAAAATAAACTACATCTGTCCTAATGGTACTAATACACCATGCATTGCACACCCAGAACTATGTGTTTTATGAAGATGCATCAATGTCTAAAACAAGAGACCCACAAGCCTTTATCGGTCACCTGAGTATTAGTTAAAAATATCAACAGTCCTAAGGGCTTCAAAATACAGAAAAAAATTCCTGTCTGAATATCTAAGCTAAATTCTAATATTCAACAAAAATACAATTGTAAAACAAGATGTGTTCTTAAAACTTAATTAAATCCCCTCGAAAGTGCTTATACTGATGAAAGGCTTTACATGATATAATACATGTAACATTAATGCAAAATAATTAATTTAGACCTGTCCTAGAGTCAAAACCCTGGGGTTGCAAAATTCCCAATCTTGGTACATCCTTTTCTGCTTTTCCTAAATATGCATTTAGATTTTACATTGTATCAGCAAACTTCAAGAAGTCTTTCAAATGAAAAAGACAATAATCACTATAATAATTTTGATTCCACCCTGGACCAAAACCCTTACCCCCTGGGATCATGAAATTTAAAATTTTGGTCAAAGACTACTTACCCCTTCTAAATGTCAATATAGTTTCAATTAAGTATCAATAACATTAAAGAAAATATTATTTAAAGGTTTTACACATTAACACTATATATACTAGGGGTGGGATGATACAAAATAAAATGGCACCAAATTCTTGTTTTATTTTAGAGGATTGTCATAAACCTTGCATATCCCTTTTGATTTGTCTGTAGTTCGAACTTCATTGCTCTTGTACACAGGCAGCTCTAGCTGCAAGAAATGTAGCACTCTCTTTTTCTTTTTTTTATTTGATGTTTTCTGGAGAAGGTTACAATTCCATAAGACCTCCGTAATGGTGCAAAATTAATTTTTAATGTCTTAAAAGATCACTTTTATGTTAGACCTCCTTCAGATAAAATGAATTTTTCATTAATGATCAACAAGCTAACCCTTTATAAATCAACACCAGATAAAATACACCAGCATGTTTACCAGTTGTCATTTTCACTGATCTCATGTGATTTTAAGGTACTAGCACTTGGAGTTTAGATTGGCTTGATAAAGAAAATATCAGTGTAGATAAGTACAGTTTTTTCATTCAATCACTAAAACATCATTAAAGAAAAGCATTTATTATCACAATTTCATATATACTGCATTACTTATTTTTAAAATGTGGGACTTCCTATATTCAATTCAAAGATCTGATCCTGAATTCTTATCAGCTGTCCCAAAATAAAATCTGTCAAGGTCAGTAAACATGGCAAACAAATTCAAGTGGTGATGCTGACATACATGAAAAATAACCAATGTATGGAATGCACTTGATATTTTTGGATTAATTTATGTCCTGCATTTTTTTAGTTCTGGTAAGAAATGCAATTGTTATTGTCAGATATTTATGATTTGAGTCAAATTCATTGCAGGAGTGAATCACTCCCAAGCTTGCACCATCCTATGGATGTCAAAAAAAATATCATGATGCATCAGTGCACCAATGTATCATCCCATCCCTAATATATACCAAGTTTGCCCTGACCTTGGGTCAGAATCTTTACCCAGGGGATCATGAAATTTACACCTTTGGTAGAGGCCTTCCTGCTCTACATCACTATTCATTTAACTTTCTTAAACACATGTGGTTGTAAAGAAGATCTTTGAAAATTGGTCATGAGTTTCTTTAAATATATATATATATATATATATATATATATATATATATACACACATTTCTTTTTTACTAATTTGAATTTGTTGGATAAATTTGTTTATTTTCAGTTGTCAGTTGTCTTTTCACTTACATATGGGTTGTACTGTTGTTGTTTATAACTGGTTTGAAGACAAAAACATCCACCCTAAATGCAACATCACAATGCTTACATTGGCTGACATTTTATTCTCTATGATAAATAAATGGCGGACCATGTAGTTATTCTCATATATTCCTCCTTTAATATTTGGATGTTAATGTTTAGTGCGAAGGGAATTTCATAGATAATAATATATATTTCCAAGTGAATAGTTATTTCTACTTCTAATTAACAGGACTTAACTGAATTACAATAATAATTATTACTTGGAACACACTGATGACCATTCCATGCCTTGCTTAGTCCAACGGTAACACCTTATATACATGTTATTGATTTTACACATATTTTTACAACTGAAGTAAAAACCATATTTACTTAAGCATTTTTACTGTTTTACAAGAATCTTGGAAAAACCCTAGAGATGTTGACAGAGGTTATATACTAGTGTAAGGAATGATAATTCTGGGCAGAGACTGTCATGGACTAATGCGACTTGGCATAATTTTCTGGGATTCGGCCTTTTCAATAACTACAAGTCCAGGACAACAGTGGTCTTGACAAAATCCTACAGAAAACCCTTATATTTCATCTTTCATTGATTGATTCTAAAAGAACAATCTTTATGTTTAAATGCATGTTCTGGTAAAGAAAATGGTGACTGTGAACAGCAACAGCTTTTCAATCTGGGCAGCTAGGACAGGGAGATAACTCCTCTATCCCGGCGTCACCAGTTTTCGACGGTCACCAGTTTTCGACGGTCGAAGTATTTCCGCGTTCAATCGGGGGTTACACGCGGGTTCAGAGGTCACGGCGTTTTGTTTTGACGTGGACACACGTTTCGCGTCTTCACATCAAGTTTCGAGTAAAAATGATGATCCGTGCGGTAAGTACCTTAGATTTATTGTCTACATGCCCTTTTTTGCCAAAATTTCTTATTACCACCAATTCCTTCTTTCCAAGCACGTGTAATGCATATAAAATGTCATCCAAGACATTGTTTATCTAACGTCTGCGTATCTTACTATGGCTGGCTAAGTATATCACGTGACATTAGTCACCAATGACGCTTGCCGGAAAAAAAATGTATGGAAGCCCATACGGAACTTCTTGTAAGACATTTTTTGTAATTGCAAATGCTGCAGATTTTCTCCTCTTTTCCACCAAAGAGACTTTTTTGTGTATTATGCAACCAAACACATTTCTAATGTTTATTGTAGACACATGGAAAGAAGAGAGGGCCATATCGGTCGAATTATGACCCAGAACTTTTGAATGATGCTTATAAAGCAGTGTTGGAAAAAGGAATACCTGTCCAAAGGGCAGCTACATCATACGGAGTGCCAATTACAACTTTGAAAGATAGGATCAAAGGGCGTATCAATGTTGATACAGTAAAATCTGGACCCTCCCCATTATTTTCGCAGGAACAAGAGGCTTTATTAGCGCAACACATCAATACTATGGCAGAGTTGGGATATGGCTATTCACGAGCAGAAACCATCAATCTTGCGTCTGATTATGCCAGACACCTTGGATTGCGCCCCAGAGAAAAACCATTTAGCTTAAAGTGGCTCTACAACTTTCTTGAGAGATGGCCAGACCAAGAAGCTTGGAGGCAGCAAGAGCAAAGTGTGCAACAAGATCAGCTATAGATAATTATTTCAGAGAACTGGATAAGATCATGTCGGAATACAACTTCAAAGAAAGGCCACATGCGATTTACAACATTGATGAGAAAGGCTTGTCTACAGACCACAAACCTCCTAAGATAGTGTCTGGATCCTCCTACAAACCCCAAGCTGTCACCTCTGGGAAGTCACAGACCATTACCGTCATTGGCGCTGGGAATGCTCTGGGGCAGCAAGTACCTCCATACTTTGTTTTTCCTGGGAAACGATTTATAGATGGCCTTCTTGACGGTGCAAGTCCAGGAGCAGCAGGCACCATGAGCGATTCCGGGTGGTCAAATACATTCATCTTCACGTCGTACATCAAGAACCATTTATTCAAGTACTTACCCCATTGTGATGAAGAGTCTCCTGTTCTTGTACTTTATGATGGTCATAGGAGTCATATCTCTATAGGACTTATTGAGTGGGCAAAGGAAAACAACATCATTCTATTTGTTTTGCCACCGCACTGTAGCCATCTCCTTCAGCCTTTGGATGTTAGCTGTTATGGACCCTTTGAGACTGCATGGAATTCTGCATGCCACAGACATTTGAGGGAATCTGGCAGAAATGTTGTAACGAGGTTTGACGTTTGTAAAATTGCCTGCAAGGTTTATGCTGCCACACTGTCACCATCCAACATTCAAGTAGCTTTCAAAAAATGTGGAATTTATCCATATGATCCTACTGTTGTCTCAGATTCTCTTGTTGCTCCATCACTTACTTTCACAGCAGCCACTTCCTCTACCATATCAGCAAGTACCAACAATGAAGATAAGGAAAACAAAGAGCCAAAGCAGTCAAAAGAAGAAGATTTTCTGGAAAGCAAAGGAGGCCAAGTTCTTCAGAATGTTAAAACTGCCAAAGTACGCAGAACTTTGAGCAAAGTGGTCGCTGGGAAGCCTATTACAGATGATGGTGTTCTCCAACAGATCAAGACCCACATTGAATTCCAGTCTTCTGCATCCAAAAAGAGAAAAAACAACACATCCCAGAATGGTGCTCAGCCTACTCCATCGTCAGTTTCAGGACCATCTCAACCTGTCACTAAAAAGAAAAAACCACAGCCCAAAACAACAGCACCAGTGCAGCTCGATTCTGATATTGCTGATGATGAGAAATGTTGTGTTTGCAATCGGTTCTATCCCAAAGACATGAGTGCCTTGAATTACATCAAAATAGTTTCTTGGGGCAAATGTGATAAATGTGGTTCCTGGGTACATTTGCAGTTTTGTACCAAAGTCAAAGCAGTGAGAAGAGGGGCACAATTCTTTTGCCCTGGGTGTGACACAGAAAATATTTAAATGAAAGCTTCTAAATTAATGGAGTTTCCCCTGTAAATAAGTTTGACAGTTGTGTTTTAATTAGAAACGAACAGACTATTAGTTATTAAGTGACAAATTTTCATTTTTAAAACATTGAACTATATCAAGAGTGTGTTTTGATTGCCTGTTGTGGGCTACCGTACTTGCCAGATACCTCATTTGCATACCGTCGAAAACTGGTGACGTACTACGCACGGTGCACAAGGTAAGTGCCAGTCATATTTGTTTACTTTGTAGCAGAAAGACACGATTGTGAATGTACGAAAATTTACAAAACAAAACCTCATATGATGTTTTGAAAAGTGCATAAGTTTGAAGAAAATTCATTGGACATTTAGTCTGCACTGAGCGAAAGTATCCTTACGCCGTCGAAAACTGGTGACGCCGGGATACTTGGTGTTACAGCAGAATATACTAAGAATGGTCAAATTCTGCAAATTTGAGTAACATCGTTTCGTAAAGAAACGCATCTATAATAAAACATTAATGAGCATTGATATTAAGCTTACTTTGGATCTGGACAGACCCAGTCTCCCTCATTTGGTTTAAATCGCCCAGAACTAGACATCGCCAACACCAACTTTTTCTGATGTTAAGTTTTACCTTGGCATATTCGTTGATGTAAATATTTTTTGCTGAAAACACACCAAATTATTTACTCTTTTTTACTATTTTAGAATTTAAAGATTTGTTTGATTATTTGTCGTGTTTCATAAAAAAAAGAATTATCGGATTAAATATTTGTCATGTTTCATCTTTAAAAAAAAAAAAAAGAAGTACAAAAGAATTCTCGGAGGAAAATTAAAACGAATTACATACGTACGAACTATACAAAATCAAAGTTACTACTACGTTTGTATACAATTGATACCATCTTCAACGTCTTGAAGAACAAATTCTACATTGATGACCGGCTTCACGACCGACGACTGTTGGACTGGGAGTCGGACTTGAAAAATAAACTCAGGAAGAGCACGAAATACAAATTTCAGTTACAATATAGAGAACTATTTCTGTTTTCATTATGGAGTCATCGACAAGGCGCCGTTATACTAAACAACAAAGGAAAGGAAATGAAACCTTAGGAGACAGGAGTGAAGATGAGGCATCAGATAAACTAAACACTTCCCTAACATGTTTTAATTCGTATGTAGTATTTTCCGTGTATGTAGGATCAGCGGGATTAGTATATTTGTTAATGTATTTACTGTTTCACAGTTTTCCTACACCAATAAAAGAGGAAACTGGCTTATTAGGAAACCAGTTTTGTGAAGAAAGATCAAGACACCACCTGGAAAACATCACTAAGTTTGGACCACGCGTTGCTGGAAGCTATGCAAATGAAGTACAAGCTAAAGAATATTTGTTGGTGGAAGTTCAAAGGATAGAGCAACAACTTCATGTGTCAAAAAGAATGGAAATTGATTTGCAAATTACATCAGGCTCTTTTCAACTTGTTGACTTTATACAAACAACATTTTATAGTGTATATAGAAATATGCAAAATGTAGTTGTCAAAATAACAGAAAAAGAAGAGTCAGAAGACAGTTTTCTCATTAACTGTCATTATGACAGTGTGTCATCAAGTCCAGGTATCTGAAGACTTGTTTGAAACTCTAATTTTTTAGGTATCTTACTTGTTCTTTACTTGATGTTTGGCTATTGATTGAGGAAGAATTGGTATTGAATTTGTGCTTGAAAATCAATCATTCTTTGAGGCAGTTCACTTTCTCCTCTTTGTGAAGGATTAAATTTTATATTATGACAGTGTTGGATTCATGACCTTCCTACTAGCTCTGGCTAGTGGGTTAACCCGTCAGCCCAAGTGTAAGAGCACTGGACTTTTGTGCCATAGGTCCCAGATTTGATCCTTAGAAGAGATATATACTAAACTCTGTTACATTTGGGACCTAGACACACTCTGTTTGGTGAAACCTTTTGTCCCCAGCACTTCACCCCACACACACTGGCACTCCAAGAGAGTCAGGATGCATCCCTTTCTCTGGAGGGGGACAATGTAATGGTGTTAGATACATGGCCTTCCTACTACATGTAGTTCTGGTTCGATTACTAGAGTATTGGACTATGCTAGGTTCAATCCGCAGCAGAGACATATACTTAACTTCATTACATTTGGCAACATGAAAACAAAGATGATAAGGATACATGAAAGAAGATGTAAAAATGACTAGGAACACTATTAACATGATTAAGTAGGTACTCTACAGTGTCATAATGGCTGACTTCCTTTTCAGCTATTAATGATAATATGAATATCAGCAGTAATTGTTTATTCATTTCAAATTTCATTGCCTAGCTGAGTAGGTTAGCATGTCTACTGTTGAACTATAGATCGCAGCTTCGAGTCCAGCAGGGGTTTTTAATTGTTTTCAGATTACTTTCTATTAAAGCTGCATTTTATTTTTACTAAATAAAGTAAATTTGAAAGTTTTCAATTTCAAAATATTGTTGTTCGTATCCTTCACTTTTCACCCACATCAAATTTCTCTGGTGTAGCATTCCTTCTTAAACAGAGCTCCTACCTGAAGCAAAATAAGGTTAAGAAAAGGGTCATGAAACTCTACAGTGGTTCACGATCAGTCAGATCTTGAGGACTTTTTAAAATTAAGATGAAGCAATTTTCAAAAAGATCATTTTCCTCTCTACAAATTTTATTTTGCACTAATAATACTGTGGAAACACAAACATTTTGTATTTGGTCAGATTAGCCCCTTCTAAGAATGATTGATTTTAGAATAGTTTTGACATGGAAGCATATGAATGGTGTGTTATTGAAATCGGTTAACTTCAAAATTTGCATTTATTAAATAACATTTGCATTTTTGTAGGAGCTGGAGACAATGCAGTCAGCTGCTCAGTAATGTTGGAAATCATAAGGGTCATTTCGATGTCGTCAATCAAGCTCAAGCACAATGTGATTTTCTTGTTCAATGGAGCAGAAGAAAACATGTTGCAGGTATATAATCCAATAAATGGAATACTTTTATTTTTAAGACTATCACAAGCATATATATGTGATAAACTGTCAAATTAATACATTCATTAGTGTGAAAGCCTGATTTACATAATTTAGAAAACCTGAACTTGTCAATAAAACCAGATAAACTAGGTAGGCCTGACAAATGCTGCATGGGTTTTATTCCTTGTTTGGTCAAAACTTGAAATATTTTCTTTTTTACCACTAAGCCAGTTTCAATCAAACTTGGCACAAAGCACTTAAGTAATGGGTATTCAGCTTTGTTCAAAATGGAACAAGGGAAGATAATTAAGAAAATGAGTGGGGGCATAACAACAATTTCAAGGACCATTGTATCAGAAAAAAAAATTGAATGAAAACTTCCATATATTGTGAAGAGCCAAGTTTGTTCAAACCTTGCTCTCAGGGCCACAATAGGAGTTTAAAGTTGTGTGTACAAATATATAGGAAACTTCCTTAAAATCTTCTCAACAATCACAAGTGTACAGTTTATCAATGTAATATGCAGGTGTCTTTATGTAGAGCAGATTCAAAGTTTTTCACACACACTCTCCACCCCAACCCTCCAGGAAAGAGCAAAACCACAGTGGGGTTTAAAGGTTCACATGGGAAAATGTAATTGCTCTGGTGGTTAATTTGTTTACGTTATGGAGATTTTATGGTTTGCATTTTCACTGACATACTACTGTTTGGGGCAATAAACTTTGCTAGACTGTTGCTGTCCATGTAGACAGCTGTGAATTTGCTTCATGTTAATATGTTGATATGATTTAGAGCAAAATCTGTTTTCACTTAATGATTTTATTTCTACATTGTGCTATGAATATTATTATGTTATTTTCACTGTCTTTTTGGTTTTAATATTCTGTCCTTTTATGAAAACAAGGAAAATGAAATGAAAATAAATCTGTTTACATACATAGATATACATTATTACTTAATTTAGATATATCGACATTTTATCAATTACATGTAACAATAATTATTTTCATTCATATGTTGATTTGATATGTCCAAGTGAACTTGAAATAAAAGACACCACAGAGTCTTCCACATCTGCTTCATACTTGGATATTTTATTGAACAGGGATGTTAACAGCAAACTAACAACTCAGCTTTATGAAAAATAGGGTGACTTCTGCTTCTCCATATTCAACTTCTCATATTTATGTAACAATATTCCATTATCACCTGCAATATGGTGCATATGTCTCTCAACTGATTCAATATGCAAGGACTGGTTCTGTGTAATGTCAGTTTTTAAATCAAAGTAGGCTACTGACAAACAAGTTGATGCTACAGGGGTTTCAACAGTCTCATTTAAAATCAACATTTTGCAAATTTTACGGTCGTTATAATGACTTAATTTACTAATACAACCTGTCATTGGGTGAAATGCTTCCTGCCAATTGATTTTGACTACAGATTGTTCCATTTATCTGATCAAGATATGGTCTCATGGTGGGTGTGACTGCTTGATAGGGGATGCATACTCCTCCTAGGCACCTGACCCCACCTCTGGTGTTTGCCCTAATCTTAATTTTGTATTCACTTTAGGAGTTATGAGATTAATCACTGTTCATTATCTTCACTTTTTAATTACTGTCAAGGTAAAATTTACATGCAGTGATGAATTATTTGAAATATATAAGAAAGAACTATTTCTGAAGTTCAGTCTATAGGCCCTTTTAAATAGGATGGTGTTGCACCCCAATGTTTTGTCAGTGAAAATTCTTGCTCCTCCCACCTCCACCCCCAACTTCTTTCAGCAAGCCTGTTCTATGTAAACATCCCAACATATTGGAATAGTAGTTTATACTGCATTTGTAGATTGTGTGTGTGTGTGTGTGTGTGTGTGTGTGTGTGTGTGTGTATGTGTGTGTGTTATCAAAATATACTGTAAAAGGTTTCAAATAAAGATTAAGGTTATACACTATGACAGAAGCTCAATATAGAGAATTTACTATTTATTATGTAAACAAAGATTAAGGTATATTATTGTTTTAAAAAAGTTTTGAAAGATATGGTTATCAATCTAAGTTTATGATATATATCACATCTCAAGTATCCTTTAGGTGAAATGTGCCATTTAAAAGTTAAATTTGTATCTATGCAAAATTAGGATGCTTTAAATTACAAAATTAACATTTCAATGGTTTGTTTATAATCATGAAAAGACTTTATTTACGTAACACAGAATTAAGGCTAAAATATTACTCTTATCCTTGTGTTAAGAACGTCCAAATTTTGGTTGTCAACTTTCAGTGAGTTATATATCTATTGTTTAACATCAAGAATGTAAAATATATTTCTCAAAATATATGAACCAGTCCCTCTAAAGGTTTTTCCTATTTGCACAATCAAGAAGTAATGTAAATTTCCATGTTTACAGTAAGAATTTTCAATAAATGATGGACATTTTCTCACTCCTGTGTTTGATACTGAATAGGCTAGTCATGGATTCATTACTCAACATAAGTGGGCCAAGTCCATAAAAACTGTAATAAATTTGGACTCAGCAGGTGCTGGAGGATGGGAGGTTGTTTTCCAAACAGGTATTTCTTTCATTTGTTGGGGATTTGTTTTTGCATTCTTTTTTACAAGGAGATGCATGGCTAATAGTATTAAATTATATTTACATTAACCAATGTTTTGCCAGGAATTAGTCTTTTCTGTTTCATTGTTTTATTATTGTGATTATCAATAATAGCACCACAAATCTTGATCCTTCTGTTACCACTTCAGGGCCTGAGCATCCATGGCTGGTGGCTGCATATGCAGATTCTGTTCCACATCCATTTGGATCTGTCATTGGTCAGGAATTTTTTGAAATGGGATTGATTCCTTCAGATACAGATTTTAGAATCTTCAGAGATTTTGGGAAAATCCCAGGTGTGTTTATCTAGAGTTGTAGTATTATATTATGAATCATTTGTATTTTTATTTCTCAATTTCAAATATTTGATAAAAGTACATTTTCTTCTTGACTTTCTTTTTCCAGGTTTGGATATTGCTCACATAGCTAATGGCTACATCTATCACACACTGTATGACCAGCCAAAGTACATACCAGCTGGGTGCCTTCAACGAGCAGGTTAAAACAAGAAATGAAAATACTGCAAATTCACAACTCTCAGGATTTTATAAGTGCTTCTAATTATAAAACCAATCCCCCTCTGCAACAAAGTCAGAAGGGTTTGTGCTGGAAGCAGTTTGTCCATCCTTTAACAGATTGATTTTGGGACTTTAAGTGATTTCCCATTTCACTTGAAATCACCAAGCTTCGCATACAGCCTCATCATAGAATGAGGAAGACCTCTATCAATTTTGTGGTCAAAAAATCAACCAAACTAGACTCTTTGAGATAGAAAAATGGTCTCAGGGTCACAAGTTGTTTCCCTATTTACCTGGGTTCATGCAGTACATAGCTGTCAAAGAAACATAACACATCCTCCACCAGCCACTGCTTTAATCTCTGTCCCATTTCAGTTTTGCTCAGAAAGGTTGAAGGGGAGAGTATATCAGTTCAAAAAGGACAGTTCAATGTTTTATTTGTTCACAATTTCTTTACCTTGATTAGCAAACAGTCTTAATTTTTTAATCTTTTACACATCCTTTATTACTGTTGTTTTATGCTACTGATTCAATAAATGTAGGATATTAACCTTTGTACTCAAAGTATTGATACAACATATATAAAATCACAAGAGGGGGTAAGTTTCTGATGTTACAAGTTGAAAGAGGTGGGAATGTATGTGAATGCTGTGCAGTTTTAAGTTCATTTAGGCAGTGATTGTAGGATTGTGTTCATGAATGTTGTATTTTTAATATGCATCAAGTTAGATAAGCCCAGACTCCAAAGAAAGTAATATATTTATTATAGGCTTCTTGCGAATTAACACAACTACTGAATACTCATGAATAATAAGGAATCAACAAGATTAGTCCTATGATACTGCTCTAGTGTTTTGAACATATCGCCATCTTAATTTCACAAATATAGAACCCTCTTAATATCACCAAGTATAACTTATACAATAGAGTCTACTTAATTTTATTACCATAGATCATGACTAAAACCATTAGCTGTCCATTACCCAAGTCAATTACATTTATTTACAACCTTACTCTTGGTTATATTTCAGTAGTACAAGATGGAAACCTGAGCTTGTAGTTTTTGGACTGTCTGTCTGTGGCAAACTTTATATTGATTTCATGTTTCTTTGTTTTACATCCCATCAAGAATTTTCCACTCATACTGAGACGTCATCAGTTGTAGATGAAGTACCAGAAATTTAGACCTATGCTTAGCGCTCCGAGCCATAGCAGTGAGGGTTCTTTACTGTGCCATGCCTGCTGTGACACAGGACCTCTGTTTATAAGATCATATCCGAAAGACCCACGATTTTCACTTCTAAATGCCGAGCATTTGGCAAAGGCACAATCACTACATATTTTAACATCTTAGGTTTGATGCAGCCATGGCAGGAGTGGGGTTGAACTCACTACCTCCAGGTTACAAAGCAAACGCTCTAACCACTGAGCTACCACAACCGGTCAGGCAAACTTTATAAACCTTGGTCATATCTTTTACACCATAAGAGGAAGGTCTTTCATATTTGGTATAAAATCAAAGATAACACTCTTTGAAAGACAAAGGTCAAGGTCACTTATGAAGATCAAGGTCAAATATTCCATAATTGAATGTCCTAGTTACATTACCCCCCCCCCCCCCCAGTGTGTCATAAACATAAATGAAACTTGGTACAAAGAAAGATCACAATGTGTAGATGTGTATATTACAAGGGGAATCCTGTCCAATTTTTTTAAAGAGTTGTGGCCCTAGGACTTAGTATTTTATGCAAAATACATTTTCTTCACAACTCCTCCTAAACCTTTGGGGAGAGGGGATTTTAATGAAACTTAGTACAAAGAAATATCACGATGTATAGATGTTCATATTACAAGGGGAATGCTGTCCCAAAATTTTTGAAGGAGTTATGGCCCTTTCACTTAGATTTATTTTGGGTGTGGGTGTATCATGTATTGGTTTTTGCAATGCTCTATTTTTTTTTATTATTATCATGTTTGTGAATAAGATATAAAAGAAATCTGTACATCAGTAGCCTCTTATTTTGCAGGAGATAACCTCTTGGCATTGATTCTGAAGCTGGCCACCAATCCCAAATTAGCAGATCCAGGTCTGGACAGGCACGGGTCAATGATATTTATTGACTTCTTAGGACTCTTCATGATTCATTATCCAATGAGAATAGGAATGATCCTGAATTATTTAACTGTTGTTTTGTGTTTCCTTCACATCTATAAAAGATCAGGAAGATACACCACTAAAGGTATGCTCACATACAGAAAAATGTTTTTTAATAGCTTTGTATAATATAGTTACTATAAGTTTGAAAACTAGTCTTTTTACAAACCTCTGTGATATTAATGTTAGAGAAAGCCTAGAACCTTCAAATCATTGTTTTGGGGGTTTTTTTCAGTAGACAAACAGTGTATGTATTAAGAAGATTGTAGATCAAAATTTTAGTGTGTATATATGCATGTGTGTGTGTGTGTATAGATAGATAGATAGAGAGAAAGAGAGAGAGATTATCATCAAAGATGATTATAATGCATTATGCAATGTAATTATGTTATGCTAAAGTAATGTATATGGACCTTGTAACTTAGTTTATGCTATGCTTTCTGTTGTAGATTTGAGTGGTTGGCCATATGTGCTGTTGGTGCTGTGCTTTGTGCTGATATCTATGTTGACTTGGGTGCTGTGCACAATTTTGCTTGCCAGTTTTGGACTGATGATGAGTGCATTTGGATGGGCCATGTGCTGGTTCACACACAACATCAATATTTTATTTGTTTTTGCCATTCCCTCCCTTGCTGTGGTCCTGTGTATACAGCAGTATTTCAGAGTTTACTTTTGGAAGGTACTTCTTTTAGCACTTTGACTTGTCACTTATTCTAATTAATGATCTTATCAAAACTTATGGGGTTTTTTTTAAATTATCTGGAAATCATATGATCAAATCATGGAGAAATCATTTCATTTAAATGCCAAGTTGTGAAAGAACCATAACAAAATAGTTAGAATCAGGCATAAACTTGATACATGACGCTGAAGAAGGGATGATGTTCAAATAATTTTCCCTTTCTTAAAAACACTGAGCTGAGGCCATGAATGCACCAAAACACATTGCTTTTCAGAAATGGAAAGGTTTTATGATTTTGCCTTTCTCAAAATGATCATTTTTTGTGTTTCCTTGTTTACAGCAAAGTTATGGATACTTAAATTAAAGTTAGTAAATGACACTTCACAGATCTGTTATTATGATGTTAAAATTCATGTAGCTTTAACCATATAGTGTAACAAAACTAGGAATATTTAATATACCAAGTAGGACCCCTCTTGTTATTGTCACATGATGGTTTCAATCACATGACCTGATATTTATACATCTCAAAGTTCCTGCAATAAATTGCTTTGTCCCAAGTGAAAGATGCCATAGCAATGAAATTGAAAGTAATTGGAAGGGTAAAACATAGTCAGATTTGCTTGAAAAATGTTAGGGGTGTCATAAAAATTCCAAACATCATTAATATTTGCAAAAAGGTTGAGCATTGTCAAATTTGATAGTATTTTACATAATGATCGATTATATCAACATGGAAATAAATCGTACCTATTACCTTCCCCAAGCAAGATTTGCAAAAATACATATTTCCTTTCATGGTTTTACACAAAGTGTCAGAAAATGATCCTTATCTTTCACTTACACCGAGTCATTGTTGACTTTCTGATTATAAATGCTTATGTCTATTAGGGACAATTTCAAGATCACAATGTGATGTCAAAATTACTGTAGTGCATACTACCCAATATATATTGAAAGTTGGAAACTTATATAATATCAAAGAAAAATGATAAATAATTATTTGACAAGCAGGTTTACATATAAACAGCTTAACAAACTTGATAGTGGTAGTAGATAATGACAAAATGTTGACATTTTCTCCACAATCAGCTGTAGACTGTACACAGTGACATACTTTTTCATTGTGATGTCATATATTAAAATTCCCTTAGATTGATATACACTATTTTGATATTGTAATATAGATAGCTTTCAGTACATTATAAAAATGTACTGGCTTGTTGGTATGTAAAAGCCCCAGACTGTTCAGTGGTAGTAGGTAGATCACTTAATATGAGTGTATGAGGTCATACATTTTCTTGTTGAAATTGACTTATATTTGCTAAAGTATATCCATGCTTTAGAGTGAACAGAAAATGCTCACTGTAGGGCTTAGATGGTGTGTTTATAAATCTCTATTCTCAAAAGATAATGGAACACCGAAACAGAATGACATCACAGGTGGAGTTTAACATTCAGTACTACGTTCATTCTCTTATAGCGAAAAATAAGCAAAAACAAAACTTCAGAACTTACTTGTAACTCCATTCGATGTACCGTTGTATTTAAGAAACTGGGTTTGTTTATGTGTTCTAAATAACTACTACTCTTGTTAAATGAAGTATTCTGGCATTTGCATTTCATTTATAATAAAAAGTAAAATGTACATGTATAGCGAAACATTTCTTGACTAGGTTCTCTGGCAAAATGTGTTTTGCTGGACCCTCTACCCAAACTGTTATCTTTGGCCTAACAGCCTAAGGCGACAGTTTGGTTCATGAGTCTGATAAAATGCATATTGTCCTACAACACAATTAATAAATGTATTTTGATGACTTATGGTCTGTCATGACTCTGAATAAAGGTTTAATAAAAGGTGAAGGTCACCTGTATTTCTGATCAACAATTAGCAATACGTGTAGGGATTGTACAATCTTGTTTACAATGGCATTCCAACATGAAGATCTCTGTACCATTCTAAACCTGATTGTATGATGAGAGTAGTTATGTAAAATATTTATGTTACTGATGTTCTAATTATTTTGGATATTTGATTATCTCTCACTGAAAGCACTCTTATTCTGATTTTCAGTGTTTTTAATACTCAGTCATGTTCGATAATACATAACAGTACAAATTCACTACATAGAACTCAGTTTGGAGTAAAGTAAAAATTGGAGTGGAAAAAATACCATTTGGTGATAAATACATGTCTCACAGCATTTTAGAGATAAGAATGTCACTGCCATTTGTAAAGCATACAAAATTTTATATTTTATGATATTTATTATATGAATTAATTTCTAATTTTCTTTAGCCTATTTCTTTCACAGTTTCAATTGTTCATTATGCAATACTAATATCTGGCATTTATAAGTGATTTTATGTATTCTGTATAATTTTGATTTGCATTTTAGTATAGTGTAAAGTGCTTTAGAGTATATTTAGATAAGGCACTATATAAGTGCATTGTTATTATCATTATTATTATACAACATACAATCACATTCTGTTATTTCATAATGAAAAATGTTTTACTGATTAAAAAAATGAATATTTGACATTGACTTCAACCATTGTTTTATCAATTAAGCTCTTATTTCTGTTTATCAAGGATGAAAATTTAGAATTTCCCCTGGCTAAATGCCACCCTGTGTTACCACTGTTTTTTTGTGAATATTATTTGTTCTGGTTTTCTTTTTACTTTTTAAGTCATTTTTTATGATCTGGGTCAATAGATGAACTTGATCAGTGTAAACATTAAATTTTCACATTGAAAGACCAATCAGGGAAATACAGTTATTCTGGAGTTTCTTGGCCATTTTGGGAAGTGATTTTTGTCATTTTGTGTGATACCCATACTTCTATGAAATGTTTGAGTTAGTTTTGTTTTCTTAATCTGATAAATATTGATGTCAAACTTTATGGAATATCTGTTGACATTCTTTATTTCAGAATTTTTAATGTTTACCTTGCAGAAAATCCATCCTTGTGTAAAAGAAGAAATTCATTTTGATGCCTCGCTGTTAATATGGTCCATTTTGACCTTCACACTAACCGTATCTGGACTAGCCTCAGCCTTCATGCCAATGTTATGGGCATTACTTCCTCTAGTCATCAGAAAATATGTTGCATTCTACATCAGACCAGACTGGAAATGTACATAATAGTGTTTCTCTGTATACTCTTTTTCTGCTGATAAAAAAGGATAACTTCATAACATTGAATATGAATAAACTCTCCTCATTTAGCAAAAATAGTCAAGCTGCAGACTTCATTATCAGTGTGCTAACTTCAAAATTTTATCTTATATGCATTTATTTTGCCTCAGACTAGAATGATGATCTGTCATTGAATAAAATGTGAATGTCAACCATATTTCTATGGACAGTATGAAATTCATATATGGCAATATGACAAATTTGTTTTAAAACACTATGACATATAGAGGTTTTCTGTTGTGGTATGGTCCTCGACAAAATAAAACAGTTATTAAGTTTGTTACTGACCATCTATGGAAGTAGATAGGATTGGTCAAGCAGATTTATTTCTGCAGATGATCAGTAACAGACTTAGTAACTGTATGTGTAGTAAGATTGACATTCATTCAGACACATTTTCATTTTGGTTTTATCCTGTTTCAGCTTCATTATCATCATATTTGTTGGTCAACCTTAGCAGCATAGCAGTGCCAGCAGTTCTTACGATGGAGATTGTCTTTGGAATATTTTCTCTTCTCATACCAATCATGGGGCGCTCTGGAACAGAAATGCCTCCTGATGTGGCCATTGCAGTCATCACTAGTCTGCTTGTCTGTCTGTACAGTCAATATTTGGTACTAAAGTATTTATTTTGAAAGAAAAAAATCTTCAAGAACTGATCGATGTTTACTAATATACAATATATAAATCTTCTAAAATGAATAGAGTTGAAGGAGGAAATTCAGAACTGATTTTTCAATTCAATTGTATCCATGCCCATCCATTGGTATGCAGTCTCTGTCATCCATTGGAAACTTTGAAACAATTTATGAAATCAATTTTCACCAAAATTCCTGTGTAGCATTTTTGGGGATATTGGAGGAAAAACTGAATTTCATGGTCCTTGCCTTTCTGAGTCTCAACTCCTGGACATCTACTATAACTCCTGAATATCAGGTATAAAACTGGATATGTGGTTATATGTGTTTAATTATGACAAGCCTGTACCAAAATAGAGAAATTCTGTTATTAATTACACTGGGTCAGAGGTCTTTTGTCTAAGTGATAAATTTGTAATAGAGAGACTCAAAATTGCTGATGAGCAGAGAATATGTCCATGGTCCTAAACTAAGGACATCTGGCTGAGGTCAAAGTCTCTAGTAGATGAAAATTGTAATAACTGGTTAAGCCACAACTTTTTATATTGGAGAGACATTAGAAGCTCATACTTGCCACTGAAACTGCTTATGATCAAGTTGTGTGTTCAGACATTAAGCCAAGGTCAAGCACTCCAGGAAAAAAAAATAGTCAAAAGTCTTTGTTTTGAACTAAACCTTTACTTGGTGAACTACAATGGTCAATTTATAATTGAATGTTTTACATGTAGATCATGTTAGTAAGTGCACAGAATTTACTACTGATTCTCAGAAGCTAGAACTGATAATTGATCCAGTTTATACCTTATTGCCAACATCAGAAAGTTATTATTTTCTTCAAATTGGGAGTGGAATTTTCCCAATCGCAATAACATCAAGTCTTTCAGTTGGTTTTAAGTCAGATATGGTCTTTGCTTTGACAAAATGGTGATTTTTGTTTGTTCTAAAAAATTTCTTGACTTTTCATCATAATTTTTGTAAGCTTTACATATTTTCAGCTTCTTGTCAAGAACCATTTACAAATTTCTTATATGATATATATAGATCATACAAAGGGAGATAGGATGGGATGCTTGAAAAATCATCTTCTCAAGAAACACATGCCTAGCTAAATAATAAAGAGTCAAATTTGTTCAAACCATGACCTCCAAGGTCAGAGTGGGGCTGTAACTGGGTTTTAAGAAGTTTTGTGTAAGTACTTATAGGAAAATTCCTCATATAATGTAGATTCAAGTTTATTCACACATTGTATATGGGAACTATAGGTTTCAAACTACTACTTTCCTATATCATGAATATCTATTAGTATGAGCACACTAACTCAGGTGGACATTGTGGTTCATGGGCCCCTGGTTAAAATGTGGCAATACTTTTCCAATAATTTAACAATGTAGTTTTAAAAAGAAATTGCACAAAATGTTTAAGGATGTAAGTGTAATACTTAAAATATGAAGCTTCTTTACTTTAAGATTTGTGTATTTTACAATATTTTTTATCTGCTGTGTTGTTTGTAGATTGGGGCTACATACTTGTGTCGCAACATGAATTCCTTCCTTACATTCCTAGCTTCCTGTTTTGCTGTCAGTATCTTAGTGGTGATCTTCACTCCTCTGGGATTCCCCTTCAGTGGTAACCCAGATGGTCCTTCGCCTAAAAGAGTTCTACCATTCGTAAGTGCATATAATGGTAAATGCACATGTAATTAATCCAAGATATCACAAGTTCTAAAAATGTCTTAACATAATTTTTTGTTTTTCCCTTAAAAGGGGGTCATATTGGTTTGCACTTGTCAATCAGTCAGTGTTGTCTACTCAATATCTTAAGAACTCTTTGCTAGACAGACATCAAACTTATTATGCTGGTTTCCCCTTTGGTTTTGAGATCACAAGGTTAAAAGACTAAGAGTCAATACACTCTGGACACAGGAAGATATTGTACACTCATGATCTTGAAAACTCTGCTTCACAGATATCAAACTTGGTATATTGGGTGTCCCCTAAGAAGTAGATGTCCCTTATTGATTTTGAGGTCTTAAGGTCTTGAAAACCCTTTGCTTGAAAGATATCAAACTGGTACCCAGGCACAACTTGGTACACTTTTACCACCTAAAGAGTAGGTGATCCTCATTGGTTTTCAAGTCACAAGGTCAAAGATCATGACACAAATGACTGGTTATTTGGAAAAGTTTTCGCAGTATCATCAGAACTCTTATGTTATTATTATTGTATTGTTTTATTTTTGGTTGTTAAACATATCATTGTGGTTGCCCATGACTAGTAGATAACCCATAATTTTTACTATAATTACAAACATTCTAAATTTGAAGTCGATCTTGTTCAATATGTTTTCATAATGTTTCTAAAACAATTCCTGTTTTCCAGCACATGCATAGGAAATTCTTCAATAAAACTGGTCACACAACAAAGGAAGACAGTGGACTATGGAATCTTCATTTTGATTACTTAGGAAGTGATTTATATTTGGATAATGAGTTCATTAAAAATTCTCAGCTTAAAACATGTGATGGACCTAACTGTGGGTTGCCATATCTGATCCCAGTCAGCCATATGTTGGATCCCAGGTCAGTAAAGATGTGTAGAATTCTACAGAATGATGAAGTAGTCAGAGAGAGAGAGAGAGAGAGAGAGAGATGTAAAGTATTTGCAACTGTGGTGTTTAAAAACAGTCCATATAATGTAATATACATATGGTGGACAGGGATGAGTGTTATAGTATATATGAGCTTTGGATGATTTACGTCCCATTAAGTATTTTTACTCATATTGAAACCTCATTAGCTATAGGTAAAGTGTCACAGATTTAGATCTATACATGGCACTTAAAGCTGTAATAGTGAGGGTTCTTTGTCATGCCAATGCCTGTTATAATGTGGGATCTCAGTTTTAATGGCCTCATCTTAGTGTAACAGCATGTCTGACAAAGGAGTAGTCACTAGCTATAAGATATCAAATATGAACCAGGCTTGTTCATAATATCTCACTGCATAGTAGTTTTATAAAATACATATATCTGGAATTGAACTTGTATAAACATATAAACTTTGCTTTTTTTCAATAAATTAAAGGCAGTCCCTTTACTATATGAACTACGAGGACCCAGAGGTAACCCCATTGGTGACATTAAAGCTTACAGGGAGAAAAGCTGTCTTACCAGATGTTGAAAGACTTACATTCCAAGCATCAGGTAAAACCCGTAAAGAGGGATTTATGTTTAATAGTCAATGAGAAAAAATGTTTTCCTTGGAAATTTTGAATTTTATTCAGGGATATGTGATTGACAAACCATTCTGTAAATTTCTATACTATTTTAAAAAATAAAAGACAATAACTGGTTGTTGTGGTTGTCACAGGTTGATATTAAAACTGTTCTGTTGACAGGGCCTGACCATATGACAATGTATGTTGCTCCTCAGTCAGGTGTTCAGTTGGTTTCTTGGTCCATTAGCCGAGGACATCCTACACCTGTATCAAAAACAAAAGCCTCCAATGAAACTCTTTACTTTGTGTATTACTCTCATGGATTGTTGCCTGATACTCCATGGGAATTCTACCTAGACCTTAAGGTAAATACTAGTATCACAGGTATCTTCGACTTTAATGTAATACTAATATCACAGGTATCCTTGACTTTAATATAATAGTAATATATTACAGGTATCCTTGACTTAAGGTAATAGTAATATATCACAGGTATTCTCGACTTTAACATAATAGTAATATATTACAGGTATCTTTGACTTAAGGTAATAGTAATATATTACAGGTATCTTTGACTTAAGGTAATAGTAATATATTACAGGTGTCCTTGACTTAAGGTAATAGTAATATATCACAGGTATTCTCGACTTTAACATAATAGTAATATATTACAGGTATCCTTGACTTAAGGTAATAGTAATATATTACAGGTATCTTTGACTTAAGGTAATAGTAATATATTACAGGTATACTTGATGTAAGGTAATATATTACAAGTATCCTTGACTTAAGGTAATAGTAATATATTACAGGTATCCTTGACTTAAGGTAATAGTAATATATTACAGGTATCCTCGACTTTAACGTAATAGTAATATATTACAGGTATACTTGACTTAAGGTAATAGTAATATATTACAGGTATCCTTGACTTAAGGTAATAGTAATATATTACAGGTATACTTGATGTAAGGTAATATATTACAAGTATCCTTGACTTAAGGTAATAGTAATATATTACAGGTATCCTTGACTTAAGGTAATAGTAATATATTACAGGTATACTTGATGTAAGGTAATATATTACAAGTATCCTTGACTTAAGGTAATAGTAATATATTACAGGTATCCTTGACTTAAGGTAATAGTAATATATTACAGGTATCCTTGACTTTAACGTAATAGTAATATATTACAGGTATCCTTGACTTAAGGTAATAGTAATATATTACAGGTATCCTTGACTTAAGGTAATAGTAATATATTACAGGTATCCTTGACTTAAGGTAATAGTAATATATCACAGGTATCCTTGACTTAAGGTAATAGTAATATATCACAGGTATCCTTGACTTAAGGTAATAGTAATATATCACAGGTATCCTTGACTTAAGGTAATAGTAATATATCACAGGTATCCTTGACTTAAGGTAATAGTAATATATTACAGGTATCCTTGACTTAAGGTAATGGTAATATATCACAGGTATTCTCGACTTTAACATAATAGTAATATATCACAGGTATCCTTGACTTAAGGTAATAGTAATATATCACAGGTATCCTTGACTTAAGGTAATAGTAATATATCACAGGTGTCCTTGACTTAAGGTAATAGTAATATATCACAGGTATCCTTGACTTAAGGTAATAGTAATATACATGTATTACAGGCTTGCTAGCTTCATAAGCTTAGGGATTTCTTAGATGTGGGGAGGGAAGGGGATCAATAATATCTCCACTACTGAAACATTTAAGTGTGGACAAAAGTTGACAGAATGCTTTAAACTTCACAATGTAAATATAAAATATGAAGTGACCATTTTCTAAAATATTAATTTGAAACCATTGGATTGACTACTGAACTCGTGAATGTCTGTAGTTTCTTACCATATTTTTATTGATAATATCCTGACACTCAACTGTTTTAAGTTTATGATTTAAAAATAAAATAGATATGTATGGTTCTAACCTTAAAGTAAAGGGAAACTGGACAACAAATATTATTTTTGCTTTCAGATCATGATATTTCTTCAATGCTTAGGTAAAAAGGTTATTTAAAAATCATAGAAAGAAACTACAGATATTGGTGTAATGGTATCATTTATTTTTAAATAGTAGATCAAAAAATGGATGTTATAAAAGATCAATTTACATTTGGAAAAAAAAATTTTTAACCATTTTGGTACTGTAGATTCCTTATTCTCATGGACATCAAATCATGTGATCATGAATTTGTGAATGGTCTATTGATGAAGAATTTTAATGTGTATTTTATCAATATGAAAAATTAAAGTGAGTAATTTTATTTTGTGAGTGATGCTTATCGTGAAATTATGTGATAATAAATTTCTTGCATATATTTAGGAATCTACAGTATCTTTATCCACTGTCTGTACCTCATGACAGGAAGACAATTCAATGATTGCTCTGTTCTAAATGCAAAACTGAGATAATATATTTGCTAAGGATTTTAAAATTGATATGATGTAAAAGCTTTTTTTTAAAACAAATTGGGAATTTGGATTTACAGCTGACAGAGAGGACAGATATAGTTACAGAAATTGCTATGTGTGGCCACTATCTCCATGGAGACCAGCACATTACTCCACTCCTTCAGCGATTCATCAGCAGCCTTCCAGATTGGACAGTTTCAAATCCCTGGGTTGTAACCTACAATTTGTATCAGTTCTGATTAGTGAGAAACTTGCAGCAGGGTCAGAGAACAGAAACTTTTTGATCAATTTCTTTTAATGTAGATTAATCTCTTTTTAATGTTTTAAACATTTATCTGACTTTTTCATCACAACACTGATATTTTTATTTTTTTTTTAAACAAATGTATGTTTAACAACACCCACCTAGATGCAGGTTTTGTAACTCAACCAGTATAAAAATTTGAATTTTTACAGAACTGCATCTACACCCACCATACTTAACTTTTCTACTGAAATGTCTCCTTAATACCCATTATGATTTTGTGTCATGGGTTATAATCAAAATCATGTGAGGCATTTAATTTTAGCGTATCATGGATTAATAAGTTTTGTTTTATAATTTGACTTGTGTAAATCTTCTGCATAATATATATGCACAGAAGTGCGTATGTTCCATACAAAATACATGTAGGCGGAACCACATACTAAGGATGAAGTAATAATCTATTCTGTGATAATTATAGGTAAAACCAATTGAAATCCAAGATGATTAATATTTCATATGATTGCAATATTTATATTTATTTTATCAGATAAGTAACACATGTAGTCATGTGTATCAACAAGTACTTAACCATTTAGTGTCCAATGAGATATTGTCATAAGTAAAAACAAACCCAAAATACATGTACATATTATTTAGAATATGGCAACAATGCATTGAACTGAATTGACCGAGTTCAATAATAGTAGAATTTGGTCTTTTTACATCATTCCATTTTATTTGTGACAATTCATCCTAATACTTTATGATCTATAAATGTATGAACAGATGATCAACCTAAAACATGTATACTTTTATGGACAGTGCAAAGAACAAGAAAAATTCTTAATTTAACTTTTTACCCCAAATGCACTTATGCTGATCTTAGGACTTTAGAGAGATAAAACAAAATAATTCATAATACTACACACTGAAGTAACATGAATATTTTAAATAGTTGGACAATAAATGACAAAGTGTAATTAGACCCCACCATATTGGTGAGTACTTTGCCATTATGGGGCTTAAGAATTATTTTTGTATTAAGATAATTGTACTTTCTATGACATGCAATAACTTTATAACACTTGACAATAATTTTAATAGAATTTAAAGGTAATGCTTGAATTAGGAAGAGAAAGATTCAGATTGATTGGTTTTGCCATTACGGAGTTATGGGACTTAATTTTTTTTTTTTTAATATTAATTAGATGGCAGCCATATTCATTGTGTGGCCCTTTTTGACGTGTCAGTTTTCTAGTTTTAGACTATGCAAATACAAATCAGGGTATGTGTTTTTTAATCATCAATGAAAAGTGCTCAAAGGATATGTTTATTTATTTATTTTTTATTTATTTATTTTATTTTCTGGATTAAAATGGTGATGTTTTGTTTCCAAATATGTGTTGTCACTGAAGCAAAATGTTTTAGTTCTTAAATCACCTTACCTGCAACATTAAGTTAGCTTTTCTGACCAAAATTTATTTGTCTAACATTATCAGTATTGACTTTTCACATTTGTTTTACTTCTTATCTAGAACTGCTGAGCCAGTTTCAATCAAACTCCCACACAGTACTGTTGTAAAGGAGATTCTAGTTTATTTAAATGATAAAGTTCCTTTTACATCATATACCAAGAAATGCAGTGAAAATTTTTTGGGATGTGTAAAAAATCTGATCAAAAACCAATGTACCAGAGTAGCCGAAACTTGCATGAAAACTTTTCTTAAATATCCACAAAGATATAATATGTTGTATTAATATGCATAATATCCTTATGTAGTGTAAATTAAAGTTTCCATGACCCTGGTCCGAAATATGAGTTTAAAAACTTTCATACAGATAAATAGGAAAGAGATTCAATATTAGTAATATCTCCTCGAATAACTACAAGAGTACAATTTGTCAAATTGATATGCAAGCATCCTTAGGTAGTGTAAATACCATGTCCCCCTAGATAAAAGCAATTCTCAGGTGAATAATGTGGTCCATGAGTCTCTTATTCTGCTGTTGTTTTATATTACACTTAGGTTTTGTTATCTGTTTTTTACATCTTCCACTGTAATATTATGTGTGTTGCACCAATGCCAGCATTTTCTTTGCATCAGTACATATCATGAAATCATTAGTGTGTACCAGTAATGCACATTTGTATACTGTTGTTCTGACATGAACTCCTGTGGTCATTTGCTGATGTTTCATGTATTATTAGATTTGAATATTTTTTGAGAATCATATACATGAACCATAAATACTCTACAAGAAAATGTTTATGCTGATATAGAATTTTCATTTTTTTTTTTTTTTTACATACCCTTTCATTTTTCATTTTGAGCTCAAATGGGCTTTTCTGATTTAGTCTGACCATTGTCTGTCATCTGTCAATGTCTCAAGACCTGCTAAGCCAATTTTAACCAAAACACAAAACATGGGTGAGGGGAATTGGCTTCTTTAAAGCAAGGGACATGTCTCTTCCTTGCAGACAGATTAAGACATAGTGAAAATGATTGGATGTATTGACAATTTTTTAGATTCATTTGAATTTCAACCAGATTTTTAATCAGAATAGACATACTCTGTTAATGATTTTTTTTTGCCACACCTTCAGAAATCTTAGCAATTAAAATAATAAACCTGAGGTTTGATTTTCATTCTCAACAACCTTGCTAGTAATGTCAAAAATCCTTGTGAAAAATTCTGTTTAGCAACAGCAAGTTGTAGAAATTGTTTCTTAATCTTCGTAAAATAAACCACAAAGCCCTGGAGACTACAATAGAGACTTTAAGGTTACTTAGAAATATATTTCGGAAAATTCTTAACATCATCATGATTTCAATAACTGCAACAGTAAGCATGCTTCTCATGTAGTGTAAATTCAAGTTTGTTCACAACATGATCCCAAGGGTTATATTGAATCTACGACTGCTCAGATGAGCGATGTGGCCCATGGGCCTCTCATGAAGATTTTTGTATAGGCCGTTAGATATTAGTGGAGTACATAACATTGTAGTTGAATAGAATACACTGCAATTATAAGATACCTATAAATCCCAGGAATGCCACATTGAATGGCATCTTGTCTACAAGCTTCAGATGGAGGTTTACTTAGCCTTTCATTTTTCTTAATCAATATGTATTCTGTTACATGTATATAATTGTAAGGTATGATTTCATATAATTATATTTGATAAAAATGTGTGAAAAGAGACAATGATGTATAGGTACTTACCATCATAATTGATTATCAAAATAATGTACCCCTTATCATGAAAACAAAGCTCTATATGGTCATTTTTTAATCCATAATCCAGCTGTACAGAAGGCAGAAATATGGCACATTAGAGGCATTATTTAATTTTAGAAGTTTGATCTAGTCATGTAGTACCATTTATTACGATATAATCTTATAGATAATTTTTATTCCAATACTCAGAATTTGGTACTTGTATGCCATATTTAAAATGGCAAATCATGGATAGCCTTCATCTTCTAGTCTTGAGTTTCAGATTGGCAGTACACATACATTCAATGGCAGATTTTACACTACTAGTTTTCCGTTATTTTTAAATCTGAAAGATTTCCAATTTTTGTCAATTTCTCCACTCAGAATCCTCTGGTAGAAAATTGTGAAAATTCTGTGATGTAGATCCATAACTTTACTTATTACATGTATATGTTTTCATTATTACATTTTATGAGCTAAAGGCTCTTTTATGATCGAGTTTTGGTTGACTGTTGTCGGCCTTATAGGAATATACAAGTTTTCAGAGGAGCAATGTGGTGTGCCAGCTTCTTTCTATTATTTATAATCCTCTTTGTTTCATTTATAAATCTATATAACCTTTCTAAATTGAATTAAAATGTACAGTAAAACACACAGCAAAGTGCTCAGAACAAACAATTTTGATTTGTTATATACATAATTCATTTTCATTATTCCAGCAAATTCATGATATGTTTCAAAAGTATAAGGACTGAAAATAACTTTGCTGTAAGCATGAATTCATTTTAAGCCTGACTGATGAAACCATGTTTTACTGTCCATACCCTTTAAAGGAAAGTTTTTGTCATGTGTGGTTTCTTTCTCCTTGTACACTGGAAAATGGTTTGGCCCAGATAATACAAAATTCACCCAGTTATTTCTTGCTTCTGTAGATTTAATGAATGAATATATGTATTGACTCAGTTTTAAAAATTTGGCCATCTAGGATATGGGCAAAATTAAAAACGGGGGAGGGGATTGACCCTCTATATAATATTTTACGATTTCACTGTGATGCATTCCATTAAGATTTGTGGCTTGTTACTATTCCCATCTCATACACATTAAATAACTTTAAACATTGTCTTGTTATTTCCAGTTTCAGTATGTATTTTTGAACTTTTTAGTTTGTGTTTTATTTCTGAATCTACAAATTAGAATACAGAAATTTCATTCCATATTTATAGAAATTAGTTTTAATAGAAGTCATTTTTTATTTCTTGTTAAAAATCTGAAATATTCTTAATGCTATTGAAGAAATGATTAAAATAATATTGTTTTGTACATGCATATATTTATAGGTATGATTTTTTTCTTTCAAGAGAATTGTTTTTTTAATTATTGTTTGATGTAATGGATTTTACAAACTAATAAAAAAGTTAAAATTAGTCCTATCTAAAGTTATGAATGTATTAACATGTATTGTTTGTGTAGAAATAATCTATACATTAAGGATGAATAACACATGGCTTCATTTCAGTTTTTATGCTCCCCATTGAAAAAGAGGGGGCATATTGTTTTGCACCCTGGTCAGCCTGTAGACCCAAGTTTTGTCTAAAGAATTGTTTGGTTGACAGTTACCAAACTTGGTATTGTCATTGTCCCAAGAGAGGGGATGATCTCTATTGATTTTCAGGTCACAAGCTCAAAGGTCAGCCTATGGGATATAGACCAAGTCTTATCCACTCGATATATAAAGAACCCTTTGCTTGAAAGTTACCAAACTTGGTAAGTGGTTGTTCCTAGAGAGTAGAATTCAGGTCAAGGGTCAAACTGGATATAGTAAGATACTGTCCACTCAGAATCTTGAAACTGCTTCCCTTGACAGACATCAAACTTGGTACACTAGTTCTGCCTGAGGAGTAGACCCATATTGATTTTGAGATCACAAGGTCAAGGGTCAATCTGGATATGATTAGATATTGTCTGCTCAAAATCTTGAGACCCATTTGCTTGAAAGACATAAAACTTTGTATGTTAAATTCTCTTAAGAAGTAGATAACATCTATTGATTTTCAGGATATAAGTTTAAAGGTCAAGGGTAAAACTGGACATGGTAAGATATTGTCAGCACAAAATTTTGAGAAAAGACATTATCCACTCAGTATCTTGGGAATGCTTTGCTTGACATTGGTACATTGCTTCTACCTGAGGAGTAGATGAGCTGTATTGATTTTGAGATCACAAGGCCAGGGGTTATACTGGACATAATAAAATACCTACTCAGTATCTCAAGAACCTTTGCTTGCCAGATATTAAACTTGGTACACAGACTTCTACTAAGTAGATGACCCCTGTTAATTTTGAGATCACAAGGTCCAACTGGACATTGTGATATACCTGGAGAATCCTTTCCTTGACAGAAATCAAACTAGGTTCACTGATTCTGCAAGGTTTTGATGACTCCTATTGATTTGGGGGTCAAAGGTCAAACTTCTCTAGATAAAAGATATTACCTGCTCAATATCTAAAGAACACTGTTTTGGACAATTTCAGGTCACAAGTTCAAACTGGACATAGCAAGACATTTTCTTCTCATTATCTTTAGAAGGCTTTGTTTGACAGATATCAAACATGGCACACTGGTTCTACCTAAGGAGTATTGATTTTGAGATCCAAGGGTCAAACTGGACATAAGGTATTATCCATTCCATGTCTTGAGAACCTTTTCCTTGACAGACATCAAATTTGGTACTCTGGTTCCCCCAAAAAGAGTAGATGGTTCCCATTGGTTTTCAGATCACAAAGTCAAATGTCTGCTCATTTTCTTGAGACATTGAACTTCTTATGATTGCCACTAACTAGTAGATAATCCATATTTTTCACTATCACAAAAGACAATCTTAATTAATAAAAAGTTGATTCTTTTCAATATTGCCACACAGGGAGGATATGCTTCTAAATCGTTTCTTCTTCAAATGGAAGTATTATTATTATTATTATTATAACATTTATATAGTGCTAAATATAATTAAATTACTCTAAAGCGGTTTACATAATTATTTGAAGTACACCATTGATGCAAAAATAAATATATATGCCTTGTCCTTTTCAAATTTGTTGTCCATCTGGTTAGCTCAATAGATTAAGCTGGCAATCTAAAGGTCATTCATGGCCATGCATTTTTACTTTTAAGCCAACATTTTTAATTTCTGACACCATAATATGTATGCTTTATTTTTTATTTTTTAACAATTTTGATAAGTGTAATATAAAGCTTTTATTAAGAATATGGATCATTCAATATAATAAATATAACAAGGGCATTGTAAAGTGGAACATTTTCTCACTATCTGGCATTATTCAGAGCAAAATTATCATGGACACTTGTAATAAGTTATGACATCTGTATACTAAAAACACATGTTATAACGACAGAATTTATTTGCAGAAACAAGTGCCTGTAAAACCGATTTCAATTTTCATCTCTGCTGCATGTGAATTGTAGGGGAAAACAGTACATGTTTCAGAATTTGTATGACCACAACTTTACTTTTGACCTAGATAGTCATACATTACTAGGAGTTTCCAAAGTTCCTTCTGGCACATTTGATCTTTTACAATTGGCCTTGAAAATTAGTAGGAATCCAGATCTTAAAGTTTGTAAATGTAGTTTATATCTTGTTCACAAGTAATTTCCTTTCCAATGACCTTGACCTACTTTATTTTACCTTGAAAGGCAATAGAAATTACTGCCTTTATTCAAAGTACCATTCCTGAAAACTTTAAAAATTCAAATGTGAAAGTGACTTCCATCTGACAAAGAATTTACAATTTCCCTTTCAATGATCTGACCTATTTCTCTGACCCTGAAAACAAAAAGGAACTAAGTTTCTTATGCAAGGTGTACACATAAATTAAATGAACTTAAATTGTATACAGGACTGTCCCTTAGAAAGATTTTGAATTGACCCTGAAAACCAGTAGGAACCAAGATCTTTATATATGGTACCATTGCAAGTCTGATAAAATTCTCACATTAGAATTGCAAATAAGCAGGTAAATGATTCTCGTATGAGCCTCTTAAATTTAAGTATCCCATTTCCATACATGTATCAACACTTCACCATGATTAGTGTACCTTTGTAGGTCATTCAAAGGTCAACTGCTGAAAAGCCAAGTTTTCCTTCTTTACTTACAAAATGCAAGAGGTTATTAAAAGAAATTACAGCTGATTATTAAGTTTTCACACACATTTCTGGGTTGTCCCACCTTGTGGCATTATTGTACACTGAGTCAAAAAAGAAACTTCACAAAATTAATTTTGTAAAATATTGAATACTTTCCCCCTGATGATACACCTGTGTAGCCAACATGGGATCCCCATCTGTTGACTCTGGAAAACCGTTAGCCAAACCCACTCATAGCCATCCATTTCTTGTGTAAATGCCTTTCGTGCCAAATCAGGTTTTGCATGTGCATTCAATGTTGTGAACTCCACATCGAAGTTGGATTCATTTGCACATGTTTGCCATGGCCTCAAACATTAAAAAACACTTTTAAGCCACATTTGTAACAGTACTTGAAATGCCGCGATTGTCAAATGTGCAACGTGAACGTGCTGTTGGCATATTGCAAGCGGGGCGATTAGTTATTAACATCACAATAGCAATGGGATGCAGCCGTCGTACTGTGTATGACTTGCGACATCGTCTACAACAAACTGGCACCACTGCTGATCGCCCAAGGTCGGGTCGTCCACGTGTAACGTCACGAGTTGAAGACCGGAACATCGTCCTACGTCACCTTCGTAACCGATTTCTGCCGGCTGCACGAACCAGAGCTGAGATGTTTCGAGGTCGGCTGTCCGCACAGACCATCCAAAATCGGTTGCGGTCTGCCAATCTCCATGCTCGACGTCCGTCTCGTGGGCCAATTTTGACGTCATTTCATCAACGTCAGCGTCTGCTGTGGGCCCAACGTCACCTCCGATGGACCCGGAGAGACTGGAATCGAGTCGTCTTTAGTGATGAATCGCGGTTTACCCTCAGATGTGCGGACGGCAGGCTAAGAGTCTGGAGACGACCTAATGAACGGTATCCCAGTGTTGTGTGCAGGAAGTGGACAGATTCGGGGGCGGAAGTTGCATGGAATGGAGTGCTTTCTGTGGGAACAACCGTTCCAGACTTCTGGTCATCCATGGAAACCTCACAGCTGCTGCTTATCGCGATCAGGTACTCACCCCTGAACTCATTCCCTTCATGGCGGCTCATGGTCCAGATCTACAGTTCCAGCATGATAATGCACGGCCGCACACCACGTTGTTGACACGAAATTTCCTTCAAAATGCTGGCATCAACGTCATGGACTGGCCATCGAGGTCCCCTGACCTTAATCCCATCGAGCACGTTTGGGATGCACTAGGGAGAGGGCTTCGTGAACTTAGGAACCAACCGCAGAATTTGCAGGAACTTGGCACTGCCTTGCAAGATCAATGGCGCCGAATCCCCAACCATGTGTTCACAAACATCTGGCAGTCGATGAGGAGACGGTGCATGGCTGTGGTGAATGCGCGAGGCGGCCATACTCAATATTGAACTGAGACATTTCGACGTTTCATTCTTGTGACTTGACATTCTGTATACAAATGTTTTGGAACGGCGTGTAGCCTAACTGAACAGATCTGTGGCACTGTTAGTGTATTGATTACATCACACACATCTCAGCAATGAAATAAAATCACTGGCACCATCCTATTATCTCTTGTTCGTTTTAAGTGCCTTGACAAGAGAATGTGAAGTTTCTTTTTTGACTCAGTGTAGTTGATGGAAAAATAAAAAATGTCAGATCAGAAAATTACAAAGGCCAACGTAGGGATTTTTCACCAGATGCATGTATTCTCAAGGACAGTGTATCATGTGACAGTGTGATGAGAATTCCCTCATCATCAAAAGCAAGGGGTTTTTTTTCCACTTGTTTAGATGATTAAGGCCTAATGTGCTGCTCATATGCTGCTAGGAGATTTGGTTTCACAGATTGTGAATTCAACCCTGGGCAGGGGCAGAAAATGGTATCCAAATAAAGTTAATTTCTCTGTGCTGCGTGTGTTGTTGAAAAATGTTCACTACAAATGAGTTTTACATTTAAGACTAGTACTTGTATGAACCAGTAAATGTAACACATTCTCATCACATCTCTGTTAATAAGCACTATGCAAGATATGTGCAATACATATCTGATTTATTATGGGCAATTTTTGTTTGAAAATCTTGAATTATTGCACCAAATAAATAAAAGAATTTGCTTTTTCTTTTTGTTTTTAATAAAACATCTACATGAAATTAAAATCGAACAGGTATGACATGACAAACATGTAATCCTTACATAAATGTTGTTTAATACATATGTGTATACTCTACTTGAATTATCATACAAAGAGTTCTTTTCACTGAAACATCTATTCATCAGTCTACACAAAACTCTCAATTTCATCACTGTTATTTGTTGAAATTCATAGAAATAATCTTCAGTTGTCCCTCATGTTTGTCACTCTCAGTTTTTCATGCACACTGCCCATAGTTCTGCCCCCAAATAATCAAAACAAGTCCCTCAGATCTTCCCCCGCCTACCAGGGCGGAGTCATCGGCTGTGGACTCTGTAGATAGGACATCACAACTGCTGATATTGATAACCTGGAAATGTACAAATGACAACTACAGTCTCTTAAGGAACATGCTGGCTCTGATGCCATCATGAAGTGTAATATATATAAAATTACCCTTGCACAAGAATACACATGCTAAATAATGAAGTCTATATTTTACTGCTACAAAGTTCTATGGTGTGACAGATAGACACACAGACAACATCCCAATTAATTCCTAAACAGGCAATACAAATATATTCTTGAGTTAGAGCTTCACTAATACAACTAATTCATCAGTACCAAACAGGGCATATGTAAGAACTGCATAAAATGACCTATGCTCTAGTTTTGCAAAGATAAAATCCATGTATAACAAAGTTGTTTCTTAGTATAGTCCTAATCCTAGTAATATTTCCAAATAACTTTCATTTCTGTCTATACACACTGGCAATAAGCAACTTCTGCATCATTGAATCCTGATGCACTACACACCAGAAATGTGGAAGAGTTTTTGATCTGTATTCATGAGTGATCTGCCTGGATTTAAGTTGT
Organism: Ostrea denselamellosa; assembly: GCA_024699665.1. Taxonomy (NCBI): domain Eukaryota; kingdom Metazoa; phylum Mollusca; class Bivalvia; order Ostreida; family Ostreidae; genus Ostrea; species Ostrea denselamellosa. The sequence continues at coordinate 7,652,733 of JAMZEH010000020.1, read as the reverse complement.
ATACCATTTGTTTATGAGAGTTATTTAGAAATTATCAAGACACTGCAATTTTTAAGAAATTTTGGAGTCTAGCAAGGGTTTTCATTTTTTTTTTAATAATTATTTTCTACTAAAACTGCATATTTCTTCACTAAATGAGACAAATTTTAAACTTCACTTTCAAAATATCATTGTACATATCCCACACTTTCCCTCCATATCAGATTTCACTAGGGTGTTATTCCTCCTTAAAATGACATAGATTCTTAATTATAAGTCAGTGTGACACCACCTTAGATGCCTGACATATAACCATGAATAGATGCACTCTTCCTGAAAATGAATCTTAACATGTCACCTCAAGATTTACTTACAGATAGTAATCTTGATAAACTCTATTTGATTGCTCAGTGAGTAATGAGGGAACGGCATATAACAAAACACAAACACTGTTGCCTACAAGAAATGATTAGGTGGACCAATCTACATCCTCAAGCCACTCTAATTAAGGTGCAGACATCAGAAATATAGAGAGACAATAAAATTCCTATACATATATACACTATACAATCTACTAATCAGATCCTTTGATTCTATTGTACATCACTACACAAGTGTAGCAATATACTAGTACGTGAGCAGATCAAAGGATCTAATTTTAATTTGATTGCTTAAACTATGAAAACCTTATGACAAACATCAAATACATACAACAGTCATTTACATACAGACACTACAATCAGCAGTGTGCATCACAGGCAATTATATCACTAGAGTTCGAATTTACTATTCAAGAGTACTCTTTAATTGTTAATTCAAACCCAAGCGATATAATTGCCTGTGGTGTGCATATGTTGTTTGTTTTTTATTGACAACTTACATAAAGCTGCTCAGCATCTGTTTGGTATCTTCCGATGTTCTGGCATTTGCAAAACTGATAAAAGAACAATACACAGCTGCCCAGGCACACCACTTCAACTTTAAAAATAACAATAAGATTTCCTTTTTAAATGAAATGTTTATGGAATTCTGTTGGATACTGTAAAAAAAAAACCTTTGCAAAATATAAATTTGTTATCTAAATCTGTAGTGAATTTCAAATTTTAAGAGAAAAGTTAATTAATAAGCCAGATGACATAAAATCTTACACTTTTTGCATATGAAATTCAACCTTTCCATAACATGACTGAATCTCTATAACACAATCTAATTTAACAAACTTGCTGAAATAAATTTTCATAATATCTTTTATATATTAATTGTAATTTTTATTCCGAAATCAGAGACTGAATGTGGAGGCTTAAAATTTTTGGTTTGTCCAGCTGTCTATTTCTTTGTCTGTAAAAACTTTAACCTTGGCCATAACTTTTGAATGGATAGTGATAGGGCTTTCATATTCACATATATATCATTCCTTGTGAAAAACCCTTCTTTTGGTACCAACATTTTTAACCTTGTGACCTTTACCTTAAGGTTTCACCTTCTTTTGAAAAACTTGGCCATAAATTTTGAATGATTGGTAATAGGGCTTTTATATTTCACATATGTATTCCTTATGACATGACCTTTTATTACCCCTTATGACCTTGGAGTTTGACCTACTTTTGAAATAACTTTAACACCAATGATTAGTGCTAAGGCATTCATATTTACCATGAATTCTTTATGACAAGACCTTTTTTTTCATACCATAATTTTTTACCTCATGACCTTGTAGTTTGGCCATATAGGGAATCAGTTTCAGAAACACATCTTGTTTGATATTCAAAATCATATTATTGCAATTGGTTGAGATAAACAGCCTTAAGTGTAACTTCTATTTGAAATTTATCATGGTTTACCTGGATTTAATACTGAATACCTGTTCAATTGTATGTTGTAATTTATCTATCATCTAAAAATTCCTCATACTTGCATAGGTTGCAACTTCTTAAATAGGAATATAAAAGATATTTTGAAATTCTCTTGAAAGAGTAATGTCTGATATCAGTTTTAGAAGTCTATAATTTGTTATTATCTAAAAAGAAACTAAAAATAGTAGAGGTATTACAATATGGCAATGTATCAATCCATTGACTGCAAATCTGTATGATATACATATCATCAATAAGGTATCGTAATACAATTGTAAGTAATATTTTGTCATTAATCTGGAATGATTCTGGATGTAGCATGACTTTAAAAGTAATTATCCCTTAATCTAGTAATTTTTATTTGTTACTTTTGTACAGTTCATAACCTGTATGTTAAGCTTGCAAGTACAGGGAGATAACTGAATGCAAAATAGTACATTTCATTCATTCTTTCTCTTTCGGTTGATCATGATGCACTAATTGGACTTTTTAAAATCATTTTTGGCAGAGAATTATTTTGACATAAGAATTTTTACAAAATTTAATTTTTGGGATTTTTCATGAATTTTTTAAGACTGCAAAAATGGAGTGGGGTCATTTTGAACAAGAAAATTGTTCAAAACCACTAACCTATATTTGTAAATACTAATATCTTCCATACAGTTAATTTTACCAGTGTAAACAAATAATATTCAAAAGAAACATGTTCAGAAAATTTCAACTCATTCAAGGACATACAAAGACAGACAAAGAAAAAATTGGACCATGTACCTGTCAAAATAGGGAAATATAAATGTAAATTCAACATTTATTAAGATGTAAATTCCAAATTGGGCTTGGTATCTTGTGACATCTGCCTTTCAAAAATCTTTTCACTGAGGAATGTATGAAGTATGAGAAGGGAACACAATCTTATCTTTAAACATTCATATTGTATCATTAACATTTTAATGACTCAGATTTTTTATAGCATACACAAAAACTCTTTTATACAAAATATTTACATGTATCAATTAAAATTTTATTATACATTTACATATAAAATGTGAGCAACATACTAAATGTGGAATTCTTAAATATAATTCATATATATTTTATATCTAAAGAATTATATAACTGATGCATTATGGATACAGGTTCATGAACAGATCACATATAGTGAACGTATATGTGACGTGGTGTAAAAAAAAAAAAAATTATAGTATAAGGAATAAAATTCTACATGTTTAAAAAATTATATTGTGATTTGAGCCAGGCATAAGTGGCAAAAAAGACTTTTAGTCTAGTGAGATCACAATTAATCAGTTGCTTGTCCTTACAAACTCCTACAGTGGAAATACCTTCATCATAAGTCCACACATGCTGAAAATCATGCCCAGAAGATTCATGTAGTCTGGAGTTGGATCATCAGACGGCATGCCGGCTTGTGGGGGTTTATACCTGAAAACAATTATTAAAATTCAACAAAACAAAAAAGTATTCAAAATGGTTTAAGCAGACCCCGAGTTACCATTTTTCGAATTTCCTCTACGACACCGAGTCATGCGTCTAACATTCTGGGTTGTTCAGAAGGTAAACTAAACATAAATATGCATAAAACTAAAATATTATATAATTCACCTATCTTTCACACGTTTCACAATTACCTTGTTACTTTATTCGGCCGCCTTGGATCAGGCTGGTTTGCTAACGTACTCATCTTGCATTTACCGGAAATCGCTATAAATAATACTAAAATTTAGTAAGTGGGACAATAAACCTTCGTACAAAAATTGTTTTTAAAAAAGGAAACAGACATGATATATCGGAGGGGAGAGGAAATTTGAGTTTACTTCAATCTGATGCAAGTGGTAACAGGGACCTATCAATATTCCATAGACATACATTGACAAACCATCATCAAACCATTGTAATCATCGAATTTTATTTTAATTTGTTACTGGTACGAATTACTGAATAATTGAGGGAGTTTAATGGAAAAGCAGAGGTGAAGGTTGTCGTGTAAAATAAATATGGCGGAGAAAGAACTGTGGCGACATAAAGACTACAGTGTTTTGATCTCGTTAATCGTTCTAGTAATAAAGTTTTCTTTGTGTAAGTATGAAGCTTTGATCAGAATATGTATATACGACATCCTTGACATTAATTAGGATAGGGTAGTGTTGGTAGTCAGTCCTTCACTGGACTCAGCACGCTGTTCTGCTGCTTTCTGTAAACAAAGATTTGGGTAAACTTCTCTATAAACACGAAGTAAGGTTAGATAATAAAACATGGGTTTACGAACATTTAAGCATGATGATTTGATGAATTAAAATTGTGTAAAGTAGTGGAAATCGTTTTTGTGCTGCAATAAAAGTGTTGACCCTGAGTGCAGAGACAGAGATGTTGATATTTGGTCAGATAGACCTGTATTAATGTAATATGTATGGTTGCAATGAATGTGTACACCAGACTAGCTAAGCGTGTCTGATGTCATACAATATATATTAGTAATATTTGTAACAGAGATGAGCTGTCATGGGCTGTTATCATGAAACACTGACTACAAATTTGCATTTTTTAAAACGCTTTTTCATCTATGTCAGAAAATAGGTATCTGAATTTTAAACAATGAATAAATGTGAATAGGAAAAATACTCTATAGATAGAGTATTTTTTCCAATTTATATCTATTTATTGATTAAATTTCAGATACTTGTTGACTGACATAGATGAAAAGGCATTTTAAAAAATCACTTAATGCAGTACACATAACCAAAATTTTGTACTATTTTCACATATATCCATATGCTCTGAGCAACTTTGATCCTGCCCAATTTATCAATTAACTGTTGATCTTATTTGTCAAAACAAATATAACATTCAAGTGTATGGTTTCAGTCACAATAGAATATTTATTTTGTTTACTCTGCTGTATGTTAGCAGTGACAGGTGATGCTCGATAAAGACTGAAATTTCTGGTTTCAATGGTGGTGTTAACTTGTCATCTATCTGTATCATGATAGGAAGACAGGCACAGTGATTCAGGTGCCCTATTGCAATTGGTAGTTGTCCATCATCATCTGTCATATGTTAACATTTGAACATAATTAACTCTTCTCTGAAATCAGTATTTTTGTTTTGTTTTGGTTTTTTTTCCTTATATGACTTGGACTGATGAACAGTACCATTTCCAATGCCAAATACTGTTTTCCCCAATATTGAGGCTAAAAATTGTACAGCAACAAACCACTATGACCTTGTGAAACATTATATGAGTTAACTAATTTCTTCACTTCCTCTTAAATAGAAAGTAGAAGTCAGTGAAATGGCACACATTTGTAAATTTATAAACAGTGAATATTTGTCAATTCAAAATAAATGATATTTGTTGTTAAAAAAAAAATCCCAATATGTCCTATTTTGATGCTATTTTTCTCTATTTAATGGTTATTGGTACTATTCCCATTAGGTGGGGGGTGGGGAACATTGAAATGTGCATGGTCATTTTTTCATCATACTTGGTATGGAGCAACCATTGGGGAGGGGAAACAAAATTTATAAATTCATTAAATCCCTGGGGCAAGAGAGATGATAGTAACATGCAGTCTTTAAGAATCTTCTTTACTAGGGGGCACATGCACAAAGTTCGATTGAAAAATTTTGACCCCTAATATGTACATAATAAAGAATAAGGCTTAAAATTTTTCAAATAAGCTTGGTGCCTCTGCTAGGTGACATCTAGTAGATAAACTATGTGTATAGTCATGATGAGCAATGATGTCTCTACCAAAATTGTGAAATTCATGGCCACTGTGCCAGGGTTCTGGTGCTAAGATGGGTTTTATGGTTTATTTAGTAATAATGCATTATTCTTTTAAGAATTTTCTTAACTCCTGGGCCCAGTTGCACAAAAGTTAGTTTAAGTGTAACTGACAGTTAAGTCTAGTTAATACTATATAAATGAAAGAAAAAATGGTAAGTTAGCTGTCAGTTAAAGTGAACTTAACTTCATGCAACTGGGTTCTGGACATCAAACTGAGTACATAGTAATGATAAGTAGAAAGGGTTTTACAAAGTGGTGAAATTCATAGGGCAGGGCTATAACAGTCATGTGAAAATACTGTCATGGAAAATTGTATGTAAAAAAAAAAATTATTCCTAAATATCAATTTTACAAGCACAGAGATCAAAAACAGAATGTGTTGTGACAGTGCAGTAATTAAAGGGAGGTGTAAATTTTATGTCAATCCACTGGACACTAGGACTATCGAAATATAACCTTTGACTAACTAGGACACTTGTGTTTCTACATAAGCCACTGCACTGTCAATAGAGAAAAAGCTCAATTTTTCTGCATCAACACTGCTTATAATAGCATGTAAATGTTGTTGCATTTAAATTTTTGTTACTGCCTGCAACATTTTAGTATTATAACATAAAAGATCCTATATACTCCAAATGCATACTTGTGCAAACAAAAAATAAAATCTCACAACTTTCAAAGTTAGCTGAGCTCTTATTGTATAGTTTGAAATTAACATATGCCCTCAGTCTGTGACTGGTTAAAGTCTGACAGACCGACTGACATTTGCACCAGTCAGAGCAATGGGAGTGATCAATTTTCTAAAACTTTATTTTGGAAAACCCACTTGTCTATCCTTAAATGGGCATTTGGCACTCCTCTATAAATATCAAGAGAACCCATTTAGTAAATATAGATCTAGTGTACCTGTTACCAGATCCTCTGAGGCATATTGAGTCAAAATCCTAGTAATTTATTTAAATAACACATATTAAATATGTTCAATAATTTCTGAAAATCTCTGGAATGGTGAATTTTTATATGGAATGGTTGAATTTATACCCTATTAGTCCAGCTGGACTGGTGACATAAAAAGTTGGTTTCAAGCCCTGTGATTGGTGAAATCAATCTCATGATTACTTGATATATTTGTTTTAGCAGTAGCTGCTTTCCGTGAAAGGTGCTAAGTAAAATATGCAGCTTTATAATATAATATGTTTACAGTATCAGTAAGAAATACATCAAATCAATGTTGTATCTTTAAAATAATCAATCTCCTCTGGACCTTTTGGAGGAGACAAAAACATGGATTATTTTAATTATGAACCCATCAATTACAACTCTAAAATGTTATGTCTGTGTACAACATTACTTGAAATGTCTCTATTATTTAATGTAGGAATGTCTGACAGCCATTTCAAAGGAGTCTCCATGTATTCAGTATTTTTTTAAAAATGTCTGTGTGTTCATTTATCCCCAACTTCTAACTTTGGTCTCTACAAGATACCTTATATTATGCATCATTGCTAGCATATGTGGTTGTTTTCTGCAACACTGCATACTTTGGAAATGTTAATATTCTGTATTGTCATTGTTTGTATTATCAGGTGAGGGGATACTGAAGTGTCGATGCTCTCCATGCTATCAAAATGCAGTCAATGAAACATGTATTGCAAAGTTTCAATGCTTCACGGGACTGAGGCAGGCATTAGAAAATGGAGAACTAGTGGAAATCAAGAGTATGGGGTGTATCTCAGAAGAGGAAAACAGCATATTACAGGTGAAATAAATACTTTGTAGAGCATGAGATTCCATCTCATTTAAAACATTTGTACTAATTATTAATCTTATTTATGTGTAATGTTCCTTTTAGGCCAAAATAAAATAAATGTGTGTTTCCTATTTCACTTCCCCAAAGATTAAGTAGGGTAGGAAAAACATTTTATTTTAATAAAACATTTTATTCAAAGTTTTAGTTTTTGGTATGCTTGAAATACAGGTCTATATGTCTTACAAATACTTGTCACACATTTTGAAGATCAGTAGTAGTCAAAATGTGAATCAGAAAAACAAAAAAATCCAGTTTGAAAATTCTGGATTTTTATTTATTTATGTAT